>JANHMN010000019.1:15823648-15837350 GCA_030674055.1 Rhabdomys pumilio | reverse complement strand
GTGCAGTTGGCAGTGGCATTGACAACAGTAGTGTTAAGTTGACTCTGTGGAGGCATACAGGCATATTCCACATACACACCCACAGGTGGTACCCACGAGCCATGCTGCATGGGACCTTCCTGCTGCCTCCTGCTGGGGCTTGTCCCCATTTGAATCATGAAGAGGAGGAGCATAGAGTTTCTCTGTGGGTTTGATTGGTTGGTTGGTTGACTTGTTCTGAAGCAGTAACCAAATGAGCACTTAGGAAACAAATGTCAAAAACAATGTAATCTTGGAGTTTGTGGACTATTTGGACAAAAGGAGAGCACTCGAAACTTTGGGTAACTTTGTTACTTGTTTATGTATTAAGTAGGACAAGAAAAATGTGTCTGTTCAAATATTCCCAGTATTGAGCATTTAAATTGAATAGATTATTGTCTAGAGTAAAATTCACATATAAATTAGACTACAAAGAATTCATAATTGTTACAGTTTCCATGTTCATTAGTTCACGTTAAAAATTGTTACTGCATAAATTAACACGTTCTTTCTTGGAGAACATATTTTAGAAAGATTTGTTACTTTAATAACTCTTTGTGTATTAGAAATCCCAGATGCCGGTGCTAATTAAATGTAATCAGATTTTGGATTCAAGAAGCACAGTAGCCATTTAGCACAAACGAGCAGGCAGCGAGGTTGACAAACAGTGAGGAAGGACTGGGTCCCTGACTCTTTTGGATTTCCAGTTTCACAATGCAGAACTGTGAATTCAATTCCTGTCCTTCCTTTGTTCCGATGACTGTGGATTATTAGACTCAGTACGCCCTCGTTCCAGCTCAAGGGCTCCTGCAGAATTATCAATCAGCTGCTTCAGAGGCCCCTGTAATCCAGTGGCAGATCAAGGCTGATCTCACCACGAGGTGCCCCCCCCCCACCCCCGCCTCTCCTCTCCTCAGCGTATGAAATTCTTGTTCTCTGTCAACAACAGCATCCCCCATTCCCACACTGTGTGCTGTGACCTGAGCAGCAAATGTCAGCAGAGAAGGGGGCAGGGGATGGAACCCTGTTAATTGTTGAATTTAATTTAATTCTTTCCTTGCTAAAGAAGTGAACCCATTTTTAAACAAAAGCAAACCTCTTCCCGATGCAAGCTATTGTTTCAAGTCCCTTGTTCCCCAGGCAGAGCTGTGAAGACTGCAGTGAAGTGACCAGGCCATCCCACCACCCAGGCCCACACAGGGAGTTGATCATCCCCAGAGCTGCCAGAGGCCATGTGCCCAGCCCCGTGAGCAGAACTGAGCCAAGTTGCCTCCCTGAACCTTACAGGGCCATAGTTTGGTGCACCTCTGTCCCTGGGCAGAAGTCAGCTTCATTTGTATTCTGCTGCCTCTGTCTCTAGGCTTCCTACCACTGGCATCTCTGGGAGGGACCGCTTTGTTCATCTGCTGGAGCTCCAGCCTAGATTAGTAGTCAGGGGAGCAGGGCAGATGCTGGGAAACGGAGATGAACTGTTGGGAGCATCGTCCCCTCCTAGCAAGGCTGTGCTGACAGCCAGATGAAATGAACGAGAGGGGCTTTTAAATCACTCATTTCTCCCTAGTCCCTTTTAAGATTAAAAACGCTTGCAGGGTGGTAGGGAACTGGTTTCTACCACTTAGATCCTTGGACAGCTCTCTGAGTTGGCCCAGGGAACATAGATAGGGCCTCGTGCCAGCACAGGTCACCGGAGACGGCTCTCTGAGCGCCTTCCTCTATCTGCCCAGCCCAACGGTAGTCCTGCTTTGTGCTCACAGGGACAGCTCCCTCTCCTTTGTGCTGTTTTGGGCAGAGCTGCCTGGCAGTTGTTTATGAATGGTCAGGAGCAAGTCCTCAGTTTGCACAGCCCACGTTCCTTGGTAATCATCAGTAAGGAAGCAGATGGTCACCCTCTGTGATTTTAAAGTGTGTAAATAGGAACTGCAGACTGCCATCAAACATCAGAAATGTCTTTTGGCTTCCTTGTTGTGCTCTGCTGGCTGGCAGAAGGAGCCTGCATTTGCATGCACTGGATAGCCAGGAACAGGCAGAGCACGTGCAAACTGCCTGCAGCTATGAGCCTGTCTCTCCTAACCAGAGGAGGGTACCTGGCCCAACACGCTGGTCTCCACAGGGTCCCAGAAACATAGGCAGTTTGTCAGATTGGAAAGCAGGGGACAGTTTAAAAAGCAACCTGTAGTTGACTTGTCTTCTGTATGTCCCGTCTTCTTGGACCTTTTTTCTAGACTCAGAGCCAAGCCCCAGTATGATGAGCCTGTTCCACGCTGTATCTCCACTGTCCACACTGCCTAGCACAGTGTGGCCTAGAGTGGCCCAGGTTCCTCTGAGGATGGCTCACACTGTCTGTGTTCGATTCTTAACCCAGTGATGGGCCTGCCAAGATCCCTGTCTATCCGTGCTCACGGTTCAGCCCCTGGGAGCTTGCTCATGCTTTCAGCTTGAACGTTTCTTCCATGGATTTATCCCAAGCAGACCTTGGATCTGCGCCTAGTTAATCAGCCCAGAGTTTCACATTATGTTCAAGCCCAGCTCCTGTCTCCTGGCACTCGGTTTCTTCACTCATCTCTACTCTCTCAAAGTCCCCGATGAGACAGCACTGTCTTAATCCCTGTCACCTTCTCTGTCAGACTCCTTACCCTCCCCCCACCCAAGCTACAGTTTCAGATGGAATATCAGTCATCCTTTTGTGCAGCTAGATTTTGCTTTCTGTTTATTCTCAAAACATGCCGCTAAACTCTATAAACTTAAGGTGGGAATTTTAGCAGGATATGTTACGGGGGTAATTGGAAACACTCAGTTTATTACTTCAGAGGCATTCGGGAAATTTGAATGTCATCCTTGGCCTATTATGAGAATTAGGAGTTGTTCTCTGCCAAGTTTCACTGGGTTTGAAATTATTACTGTGCTTGAGTCACCACCAAGTTCCAGGTTGGGTCAGCTTTGCTTTAGCTCCTAACGCAGGATATCCTGTGCTAGACTTCTTGTTCTCTCCACCATCCAGTCAGCTTCCTGTTACTGCTATAGTTTGTAATTGCTTTTATTCTCTAGGGTAACTGTACAGACAGAGTACCACACAAGACCTGACAGTCCCAGGCTGGACTAAGAGATGTGTGATGGCCCCAGCAGGCTTGTATTGACCCCCTGCTGTGATCCTTTCTGTCTCTGGGAAAGCCATGGGTCACACTGGTCCCTTCTCTGTCCCCACGCTTCCCTGCAGCACTCACGGAATTCACTCCCTCATCCACGTCTCCTGAGCCATCTTCAAGCCAAAACCACTTTTTAGCTCTCTGTAGTTCAGACTAGGAGCTGCATTCCTCTAGCTTTAGAAACTTTCTACAGGAGGCTCCCTCCTCCCGACGACCCTAGGACCCTAGAGTGCCCCTCACTGTGCTCGGGGACTCAGTGGACAGACATCCAGGGAACTCTGGCTGGTTGATGGATGAGTGTTGGGACTCTCTGTATCCTCTTTTGTAGTTTTGAGGATCAGCGGTGCTGAGGGCCTTTGTCACTGCAACTCAATGCTTTGAACATCTCAACCCAAGCATGTTCTTAGCTCTCAGCTTGTTACTGGACATCAGACACTCTGCTGAGACCTTTGTCCCTCCTGCCATCCCCAGTTACAGACAGGAAACTAACACTTGGGCTTTCAAGGGTCTGGCAACCCCAGCCTGCGCGCCCAGGTCTACCTCACTCCGAAACTCATTTTCTTCATTTATTTTAACTTCCGTTAAATTCCGTCTTTAATGGCTTCACTCGTATCTGTTGAGCCTACTTTCTACATGACCATTCTTGCCCTTGCAAAGAACACTACTCCGTTTCAGCTCAGCCCACCATTGGGCTTGCTGCCACTGTCACTTTGGAGCAGTGGCTCTGTGACCTGGCTCTTCCTTTCGCTTTATTCAGAAAGCAGTCTTGAGATGAAAGGTATGTGCAGTGTTCCTGTGAGCATTTAAAACGTTGTCATCATCTTAATGTAAGAAGGAGAGTCCACTACAGGAAGCTACCAAGTCAAGACTTGTTTCTGTCTGAGGCAGAAGTAGAGGGCAGGTTTCCTGGCTGACCACTAGGCATGTAGCCATTCCTTTAGCTGGGCTGCAACTTGGACTTGGAGTGGCTCATCTTGGTGTGGATCTGACCGGTCATCTCGTCTTCACTTAAAGCTGAGAGCACTAGGCTGTGTAGGCTGACAAAAGCCATCATGTGTTATACCATTCTATATCCAGTATTTTCTTTGTGGTTATTTTTTTTGTGTGTGTGTGTTTGTTTGTTTGTTTGTTTTTTGAAGTCTTGGTTAAAGAAGATGACGTCTTTGGCCATTAGGGATTGAATAAGTCACTGCTTGAGTGAACCATTGTTGTTGTTGCCCGTCTGTTGAGCAATGGTGGTTTAACAGCTTTAGTCAAAGTATTGGGAACAGTGTAAGTACAGAGTACACCAACCAGGAAGGTCTGCATTGTGCTGAGAGCTCCACTCGGCAGCTCACGCACAGGGTCTAAGTGCTCTGATCCTGCCGCCAGTCTCCTTTCACCCAGACCCCATTCCCATCCCTTACACTTGTTCCTCGAAGTGTTGTTCTCTCAGCTGAAGAACGGAAACGTCTGCACGTGTCACCCATGTGTCAGACATGTGGCACACACAGCAAGTACCCATGATCTGTTCTGTAATGGTAGGCGCTTGTAGTGCCCAGCATTAAATTACCACTTTGGATCAGGTTTGTCCCAGAAGACTTCAGGAAGAAGGCTTTAGGAGACAGAAGGCTGTAGCTAGGCAAGTGGAGGGAAAGATGGCATTTCAAACAAGCTAATAAAACAGAAGGACTGTGATCACGCCAGGTGTGTGGTACCTGCTACAGGAGCGAAAAGCAAACTAACCTGGATTAACTGTATGTTTGCAATAGGAAAAAACCAAGGTTGCCTGGATAAGTGGGTCCTTGGGAACCAGGTGCTGGGTTTATTGGATTCAGTTGGGACACTCCCATGTGGCTATAGAAACCGGAACAGGAAGCTTCAGTTTAAAGGATTAATTGCTGAAGGCTAGGGACTCAGCAGAGGTGATGACTGGAATCTAGGTAATCGTGAGAGACAGGTCAACGAGCAGAACCAAGGTGCCAGGTTAACAGCAGGATGACAATGGTTAGGTCTAGACATAGCGAGAGGAGAAGCGACCCCGCTTGGGTTGTCTGCTCTGAACCCCAGCAACATAACGATCAACCCCAGAAAGTGGGTAGTAAAACCAAATGAACGAAGGGGAGTTTGTCTGCGTCTTAGATCTGAAAAGTAAGGATTCATTTCTAAGTTAGTCATTCGGTAACATTTTCTGCCACTACAGGAATCCCTTATAATCTTGCACATAGTAAGATGATACACTGAACAATAAATTAAGCTCACAGTTGCTATATTTTAGGTAAAGCCAAGAGACCCTAGAAACCCATAAATATTTGGAAATAAAGAACCAGGAATTCAAATGAGAAACATCTGAATGTGCCCATCCCCCTCTAACTAAAGTTAGTAACACAAAAGGACATAGAGAGAGAAGAGTCGGGAGCACTGAGGCCTGAATGGAGAAGAGTCGGGAGCACTGAGGCCTGAATGGCACTTGCAGTTAGAGCGAGTAGAAGAAGAGTGGACATTGGAGACAAGAGAGAGGCAGGAAGGAGGCTGTGCATACTGCACATGCTAGGCCTGTGGGGGAAACTCCAGACTTGAGACTCGCTTATGGTGGGAAGGAGAGAGCAGGCCAGCTCAGCAGTGGTCAGGTGGGGTCTTTGTAATCATTCTTAGGGACAAACCTGGATAACTGAGTGAGATCCACCACACTCCTTCCCCTGACTAGGAACACGGGTGATGATAAACCCGCTTCAGACGAAAGGGCCAGTGCCCGTCAGCGGGAAATGATTGCCTCTCACTTTGTCTCGCTGTGACCACTGCAAAGCCTCTTGTTGTCTGCTCTTTCTGCTACAAAACCACTGCTTATCCCAGTAGCAGCCCAGGAACTGCCCCCTGTTCCTCTGAAGCAGAGCTATGGCTCCCTCTACTTCTCTCAGATTCACTCAGACACTAAGGGGTTCTGAGTACTCTACGTTCAGTATTAAAATGCAGATTTTGCAAGTGTTTTTAGGTTTCATTAGTGTGTGGCAAATGCTTTCCCATTGTAGTTAGCAGTCGTTAGACCCTTAAACAGCCATCAGGACAATGACAGATATGACACTAGTACTGTCACCAAGAACAAGAGAAGACACCCTAGAGATAAGAGACCAGATAAATTGCCCATAAGAAACCATGGCTAGTCAGCTAATCCACTGCCCAGCTCCTCTGTCATCCAGCTGGTTCTCTCAGGAGTCTTCTGTGTACCAGACATACCAGGCTCTGAGCTGGAGACAGTCGTCCCAAGGACATGCCTCAACCCTCAGAGACAGCCTGCCAAGAGATGCACTTCCGACAACCTGTACATTCTTCACATTTCAAGCTGTAATGGTGGAAAGCGGGCTGTGTGGCAGCTCGGAGCTGGGAGTCCTGCCTAGGTGTTACTGATCAGGCGAATTGTT
Organism: Rhabdomys pumilio; assembly: GCA_030674055.1. Lineage (NCBI taxonomy): Eukaryota > Metazoa > Chordata > Mammalia > Rodentia > Muridae > Rhabdomys > Rhabdomys pumilio. The sequence goes on along the minus strand of JANHMN010000019.1, from coordinate 15,830,791 downwards.
TAAGCAAGTCGCACTCAGGCCAAGAGCAGGGCAGGGATAGCCACAGGGTGACCGTGGATTGTTTTGTTTTTCTCTCTGGGAGTTGCCTCCTTCCAAGTCTCTAAGCTCCAGCTCCCCACAGGATCCCTTGTGGGGCTGTGTACCCTGTTGCTGGTGTCCTGCATAGCCATATGCAAAGAGACCAGGAGAAACCAACTGCCTAACACCCCACTCAGAGCCAGCTGTAGGAGCAGTAACTTTGTACCCTGTGGAGGGAGGAGCTAAGGCAGGAGCACATAGAAGTATCAAGCAGAGTGGGAAGCTAAGCATTGATTGCATCTTTTCAGTAATAGCTTGTCCTTGCTTCAAGCTAACCTTTTGTCTCAGAAAAGAAAACATTAATTTTCTTTTTTTTTTAAAAAAAATCTAAAAACCAATACAAACAAACTAAACCCACACCTTTAATGCTGCCAAGGCAAAGGCTGGTGGATCTCTTTGAGTTCAAGACCAGCCTGGTGTATGTTGTGACTTTCAGAACAGCAAGAGCAACACAGAAAAACCTTGTCTCAAAAAAGAAAAGAACAAACAAAATTTCTGTTGGGGCTGGAGGGATGGCTCATGGAGGCTCCAGAAGACCTGAGTTTAGTTCCAGTACCCAAGACAAGTGGTTTTACAACCTCCTGTAACTCAAACGCCATGTGATTTCACACTCCCCGTCAGCCTCAGAGGGCACCAGCACACAAGTACATAGACTTACACAAAAATAAAATAAATATATTTTTTTAAGTTTCTGCTGAAGGTAGCTACTAAAAATATTGACAAAGCCATTCTTTAATTTTTATTCTTTTAAATACTTGTTACTTGGTATGAAAAATATTTTATGTCTTATAAAGCAATGATACAAAATAGCTTTGTAAATCGCCTCTAATCAATCAAAATGCATACCTACTAATGACTTCGTGTCAAAAACCCATCAGATTATACAGACTGTGTTCTTTTATGTAAAAGTTTATGTATCTTTTTTGTCATTGTTTTGTTTTCAAGATGTGATTTCTCTGTGTAACCACCTGTCTATCATAGAACTCGCTCCATAGACCAGGCTGGTCTAGAACTCGCAGAGATCCACCAGCCTCTGCTTCCCAGGTACTGAGATTAAAGACATGTGCCACCACTGCCTGGTTTAATATCCTTATTGTACCTTACAAAACGAGAAAATGATAAATCAGGTTGGTATAGCTGGCTAACACGTTTAGTTTTTAAAACCTGAAATCTTAAAATTTTTTACTCAGAAAATCCAAGTGAAAGCCACATGTGACCACACCTGTAATCCCAGTGAAAGCCACATTTTACCACACCTATAATCCCAGTGAAAGCCACATGTTACCACACCTGTAATCCCAGTGAAAGCCACATGTTACCACACCTGTAATCCCAGTCCTCACACAGCAGAAGCAGAGAGGACCAGGAGTTGATGGTCACAGCATCTTCAGCTCCATGAGACTGTTTCGAAGAAGGGAGACCAAGAAAGCTGTCTAAATTGTTCATAGTTTACTGCCAGGACCCCACCCACTGAGCAGTGTTCCATGACTCTGAGGAGGACCCAGGGATTCTTTTTCTGCCATTTATGGTACAGGATTTCTCTGCATGCCAGAGAGAAATCTAAAGTCCCATTGTACTTGAGATGTTGTCAGATTGCAAAGCCGTGGAGTTGCTATAAATGAGGATGTGTTTAACATCCAAAAGTTCCGGCTGAGGTTTGGTCCTGAGCAATCTGCTCTTGACACTGAGGGAAGCCTGTCACCCTCATCCCAGTGTCTTGGAGTAGAAGCTGCATGGACAGAATGCCCAAGGACAGAAAGCTGTGTGAAGAATGCCTTTAATGAAATTTTAAAACAAAATGACTGCTCAGAGAATCCCAGATCGTGCAGGCGCTCACCATCACTTAAGGAAAGAGAGAAACAAACCTACTTTAAACAGAATGCATAAGAGTGAAAGAGAGTGATACAGATATCTTCCTGCTCCAGTGTTAGGGTGAGGCACCGCAGAGGGAAATTGTAGGATTTCACACTGGCATACAGGACATGGAGAAGAAAACTACATTGCTAGAAAATGCTAGGGTGTATTTGTTAACGTTGTTATGGTGTACTGTATTTAAAACAAAAATGTAATTGCTCTAATTTATCATGTCAGGCTATTAAAACCTCCATAATTTAAAGATTTTTTTAATCATTTGCCACTTTTGCATGTAGTGACTTTTCATAAATGCTGCTGCCACAGTTCTGAGTTTTATCAGCCTTTGTATGCTTTTCAGCAGCGCCCAGGCATCATCAGTACGGCTGAGGCACGCTATTGTTTGCATAACTAATAGAAAAGCCTTGTATTTTTTCCTCTGGTCTGTTCAAGAAATGCCCAGAACTGCTTTATAGTTGCTGACCCTAACATGAAAACGCAGGCTGCTAGGTCCATCTTAATCTGTCCACATCCTTCAAACAATGTGACGAGAAGGGTGGGCTGTGCCTTTTCTTTGGATGTGGAAAAAGAGGATTCGCCTAACGATCAGAGACATTTGAAAGATGTAGTCCTACTGCCTTTGAGATGAGTTTAATGTGCGTGCGTGCGTGTGTGCGTGTGTGCGTGTGTGCGTGTGTGCGTGTGTGTGTGTGTGCGTGTGTGCGTGTGTGTGTGTGTGTGTGTGTGTGTGTGTGTGTTCATTTGAATAAGAGTGGCCCCCATAGGCTCATGTATTTGAGTGCTTAGCCATCAGACTCATAAGCTGTCACCAAGGCATGCCTTGTCCAAAAGTGTTATTCAGTTGAGCCCTCTCTGTCTGGTAGGAGAAAAGAAGGGGGAAAGTGATCACGTGGTGCAGAGTAAAAACCGTCCCAGGAATAAAGATGGCTACCATGGAGAGAACCGGTGGGAGGAAGTGAGAAATCAGCCACAGGCAGGATCATGTCCCCACAGTGTGTGTCAGAAACAGGAAGTATGGCCCATTTCAGTATAATGTGCAGGCTCTGTCCATTCGCTCCATCCTGAGGAAAGCTGAGGGAAGCTGGAACTTGTGTGGATTTGTGGCACCTCATAAGACCAGTCTGTGACTTTATATACCAGAGGACACCAGAGAACACTATAATGATGTAACTCTGTGTGTATTTATTGAAATATAGCATTATTTGAGAGATATATGGGGGTATTCATATGTACATACATATTGTCTTAAGCACTGTTCTGTTGCTGTGAGAGACACCATGACCAAGGCAGCTCTTATAAAGGAAAGTATTTAACTGCAGATGGCTTACAGTTTAGAGGTTTAGTTCATTATCATCATGGTGGGAAGCGTGGGGCCGTGCAGTCAGATATAGTGCTGCAGAGGTCGCTGAGAGTTCTACATCTGGATCTACAGGCAGCAGGAAGAGAGCCACTCGCCTGCCTTGTGCGTCTGAAACCTCAAAGCCCAGTATCACACTCAGTAAGACCACACCTACCCCAACAAGGCCACGCCTCCTAATCTTTCTAAGTAGTGCCACTCCCTGCTGAATAAGCATTTAAATGCACTAACTAATCTCTGGGGGCCATTCTTGGTCAAATCAAAACACACACACACACACACACACACAGAGAGAGAGAGAGAGAGAGAGAGAGAGAGAGAGAGAGAGAGAAAGAGAGAGAGAGAGATCCTAAATCACAAGTCAGGAGTCACACTCCAGATCAAGCATATATCAGTCAGTGTGGTTCTCTTTACTGACATATAAGGGTTCTGAAGGCCAACTCTTGAAGGAAGATTTAAAGTCACTGAGCCAGGCCCAGTGTGTACGTTATCACCACATCCACTATTCCTTCACCATCTTCTTCCTGTCCTCGTCTCCCACCCTGTCCCCCTGCAGATGAGTTTCCAATACTTTGTCCTCCCTGTTCACCCAGCACAGGCTCTCCAGCTCCTGAGTAACCAGGTCTTCCTTCTGCAGGTGCGAAGTTCCCCATTAAGTGGACAGCCCCTGAAGCCGCCCTGTACGGAAGGTTCACAATCAAGTCTGACGTGTGGTCTTTTGGAATCTTACTCACAGAGCTGGTCACCAAAGGAAGAGTGCCATACCCAGGTAAGAACACAGACCTGCGAAATGGGTGTCTGTTGGGTTCTGTTTCAACTTCAGCATACAGGAGTCTTGCCCAGCTGCCTTTCTAAGCCCTGTGCTCAGCCTTCTGCCAAGGTATTTAGCCAGGGGGATGCAGAACTAAGAATTGCCGTGACCTATACACCAAATTTAATGTGCTAAGCAGCTGGTATAAATAAATGTTCCAGTTGCCACCGGTCATGGAGTTTGTCCTGTCTTGGTAGGTGCGTGTGTCACGGCTCCCACAGCTGACTTGTCACTGGCAGAGCCTGTGCCCAGTGGAGCTTGTGGACATGTCTGGGAAAGAGGAGGTGAAAAGTTCCTCTTGCTTTTTGATCTCATTGTAGCACTGACCCACAGAGCAAACCCGGCAGGAAGATGCCAGAACCTGTTCTTTCTGAAGCTCCAACTCCAGATAGTCCTGGAGCAGAGGTACAGGAAAAGCAGTTTAGACTGACCAACCCATTCTCTGCCTGCTGCAGAATGGCCAGAATATACAAACAGGGGGTGTGTTATGAAGGAGCGGAAGCCTCTGGGAGCCTGCAGTTGTTCTGGGCTATCAGATGCTCCTTCTCTGAAGAAGCTATGGGTTAAGGTTATCCATGCTTAAATTCATTAACTTAGCCAGACGGAGACATAAAGGACACGCGCCATTTCGCCTCCACACTTTACTGGTTTCAGTGCAGAGACGATCTGCTTTGTGAAATGTTAAGGACATATTTTTCAGTTACTGCTGAGCAAAGAAAGAGCATAGCTGGCTCACTCCCTTCATTCCCTGCCTTTTAAAAAGGAGCTTTTAAAAAAGAAAGAAAAGAAAAAGCCCAGAGTGATGGAACCGATAGTGGAGATTAATGAGGAATGTAGGTCTCCTGCAAATCCTGGCTCGTAATCATATCTGCAGTCAGAGGAGCCAGCGAGAGCCGATTAATTTGTAATCCTTTTGTTCATTTTGCCTGATTGTTTCTGGTCATCGTCAGAGAACAGAGAAGTGTTCATAAAGAGCCTCTCTGTCTAGGCTAGTACCGGCTCAAGACCTCTAAGGGAGGAAGGTTGGCACTGAGGCAGAATTAACAAAGTGCCAGTCTCTGAAGCCCAGCCCAGCATTGGGAAGTGTGGGTGTGTAAGTCAGCTTTATGGCTGCTGCTGCTGCTGCTGCTGCTGCTGCTGCTGCTGCTGCTGCTGCTGCTGCTGCTGCTGCTGCTGCTGCTGCTTTCCAGCATGCACAAGTGGGCAGACACTCTTGGAATAGTCAACCGGCAGAGAAGAAAGGGCTACCCAGGAGGGGGTGGGGCCCAGCATGGGTGCTTTTTGAATTGCTTCTCAAGGATGAAAATAATACCATCTCCAGGTTTTAAAGATGAGAAGGCACTTTAAAAAAAAAAATTATTATTGTCTACATTTTGAACTAATTTCTTCCTGATCTCCCCAGGTTTATAGACACCCAGTGTGTTAAAAAGCAATCACGGGGAAAAGGTTAATGTTGTTTTGCATTTCCGTGAAGCCTTCTCTTCCAGTAACACAAAGCTGCTTTTTGTTCCTGGGTCACACACATGGAGGCCAAGACAAAGAGGTGAAAGTGGGGGCTCAGAAAAGGAAGTATTTGGAGACCAGGTTTTTGTCAGGTTGGGTTTTAGCACAAAGAAAATAACCTAGGTGTACGAGTTAGAGTGGATTCATTCACTCGGCATCATTCTGTGTAACCTGGCCTAGCATTTGTTCCCTTGGGAAATCGCACACATGAGCCATTCGGCTCTCAGGTGGCACTGATGAGTCCCTGTCCCAGAGCAGGTACTGTTCGCCCTGGAGGGGAAACAGTGAACCAACAAATAGGCCCGCGCTCGTGGGCTTTACTGTCAGTAGAGTATTTGTGCCATGTATGGAGGACAGATTACTTAGCTGTGCATACCGTGTGTGCTCCCCAACCTTAACTCTCATTATATGGCAGAGGCAGGAACAAAAGATAGGCCCTTCATTGAGAGACCCTGGAGAGAGCAGAGTCCAGCAGAGTGTGTGTATGTGTGCCTGTAAGCAAGTGTTGCTCTGTCATAGGCTTCCATGACTGCACCTGTTTGCAGGGCCCATGGGGAAGGGAGAAGGCAAGCCAGTGAGACCATGGAGAGCAAGAGACTTGCTCACAACAAGCAAGATGAGTCCTACCTGTCACCCGGAAAAGCTGCAAAGACTCAATTGAGCCTTAGGGAGGGTCTGAGATGATGGGTGAGGGGACAGAGCCGTTGTGAGGGCCTGTGTGCTGCCCTGAAGAGACAGAGGAGCCTGGCAGGTTGACTTGCTAGCCCAGGGAGCTGCCTGCAACACAGAGGGCATCCCAGACCTGTTCTCATAGCCACAGACACTGCTTAGTTTTTGTTTTTAACTCAGCCATAATCATATTCAATTGGACTTTTGGATGTGACAGGAATGCTGAAGGGAGAAGCTTTTGCAGAGAGATTGCAATTACAGGATTGCTAGCATAGCAGAGGACAGCAGTTGCAGGCACAAACCTTTGCATGAAGCATCATCCACATGCCACCATGGTTGTTGGTGTGGCCTGGTCTGTCAGCCTGTACTGAGGGCTCACCTGGCTTCAGCTCTCCTGCACTGGAACTATCATTTCCTGCTGGTGGGAGTTCAGGAGAAAGTCCCAGTCTCTGTTTATCAGATGCTTCCATTATGCACTTTGACACAGTAATTTCTCAGTTGCCTAAAATGTATTTTCAAGTAATTCTCTTCTCAAGCACGGTAGGTGGTGGTAAACTTTCCTGAGTTCTTTCATACCTGAGAATGGCCCTTTGTCCCCATGTCACCTAGGAAGGCGCTCTGGCTGATACGTGACAGAGAAAGGAGATGGGGACTGACTTATAAATAGGTTTGGCAAAGCTTCCCAGACTTTCCCACCCAGCACTAGGTCAGTGCAGAAGTGAGCAGAACTGAGAGTAACTTGAGAGGCGTGGCCACATGAAGGGCAGGTTAGCACTGAGAGGCGTGGCCACATGAAGGGTAGGTTAGCACTGAGAGGCGTGGCCAGATGAAGGGCAGGTTAGCACTGAGAGGC
>JANHMN010000019.1:15781510-15823638 GCA_030674055.1 Rhabdomys pumilio | reverse complement strand
GCACTGAGAGGCGTGGCCAGATGAAGGGCAGGTTAGCACTGAGAGGCATGGCCACATGAAGGGCAGGTTAGCACTGAGTAGGCCTGCTGTGTGTGCTCTCAGGCTACACTCACTGCACTGACCAGAGACGAAGAAAGGAAAGGAAGGACACTGAAACTGAGCAAGGCCTTGAAACCATAAGAGGAATATTGAAATATTGTCCTGAGGTTAAAGGAGGTAGCCAGGTCCCTATCCACTTCCAAGATGGGTAACAGAGATGGACACCATTACAAAGCACAGCCCGTTGGCTGCAGCCCGACCAGTTGTACTCTCCTTGCTGGAGTCCAAGCTGCTTTCTGTATGCAAGGCTCTAAGTGTTGTCTGTGTCAAGGTTGTCTGCTTTTAGACTAAGGGATTGTTGAAAAACGGTAATGCTGGAGCCAAAGCCGTTTCCTGAGATTGTTGCATAAAATCATAGCTTTGCATTTTAGCATGACATTTTTACCGCTAGAAGCTTTCTCAAATTCTCCCCCCTCTGCCTTCACTGCCCTGCCTGTATCAAGCCTGCCCACCCCCCATCCCCGTCTCTCCCTTTCTCCCCTCACCCTCCACCATCCTGTCCTTGTCTCCTGTAGAAACATTATCCTAGAAAACAGAGGAATTATCTCACTCTGGTCCTGGTTACAGAGGCCGAGGGCTTCCCTTGCCCTCCACATAACTACAGAAGGCCGCACCTTGCACGGTGCCTTATCGGCTCTCCCTTCATTCAGTCCACAAATATTTATTGAATGCCTATTATGCATCAAGTGCTTTTCCAGATGCAGACATTATAGCAGTGAAGTAACATGGGAATTGCTGCCCTCAGAAATGTTTTCTTCTCGAAGAAGATATGCAATACAAACCAGTGAACCCGTCCTGGCTGGTAGCATTGAATGTAGCAAAAGAGGGGCGTGGTTAAGAGATGGTGACAGTGGAAGTCACTATGAGGTGCTGAGTATGACTGATAGGAGCTGGACTTGGGCCAGGTGGGTATCTAGGGGTGCTGTACACACCTGTGGGGGTCCAGGGAGCGGAGGCCCTGAGTGATGGCAGGGCCGGCTTGCTGGGTTATAAGCAAGCATGCTTTTGCTTTTTTTGTTGCTGTTTAGTTTTGAGTTTGTATTCTAGTTACAAGGTTTCTCCTTTACCTTACCTCCCTCCAAAGCTTCCCAGTTACCCCTCCCTACTCCTTCAAATTCACGGCCTTTTTTTTTTTTTTCATCAGTTGATATTGCATACATAGATGTATCTGTACATACATACATACATACATACATACATACATACATACATACATATTTCTTAATGTAGTCCATACAGTGTTAACTGTTGTTGCGTTTCCGGGACTGACCATTCCACACTAGATGACTAGTTGGTGTGTGTTTCCCTGGGGAGGGCGCCCTCTCCTGCTCCAGCTTTAACAAATTGCCAGCAGATTTTACGTAGGGTTCAGACCTCATTGGGCTTTTCCCCATTGGGTTGTCATGTCCATTGGAGTCCTCCTTGTTCAGATCATGTTTGGGCAGTGATGGTGGTGAGACTTTACAGATGTAGCTTCTGATGTCACCGAGAGACATACCCTCACAGAACTCTGGTTCCCTGGCTCGTACAATGTGAGGGGAAATCTGACTTAGGATGTCTACTGTCTCTTCCTTCACATCTTGGACACACCAAGAAACTTGTTTATGGCAGAGTCTCACTGTATTAGCCTAGAACAGGCTATGTATACCAAGCTGACCTCAAACTCACAGAGGTCTATCTGCCTGCCTCTGTCTCCCAAAGCTGGGATTAAAGGTGTGCACCGGTATGCCTAGAGTGTTTCTTTCTCCCTCTGTCTGGAATTCCCAGCAGCTCTACCTTCCTTGAGGGGAACAGGGCATCTTCCATGTTCTGATTCCCCACAGTGTCTGCCCACAGTAGACTCCCTAGAAGCAGATAAAGGACTGCCTGAATAAAAGGGGAGAAAAATAAATTAAAAATAAAACTTGTAGGTTCTTAAACATTTTAAAAGTCGGCCCATAGCCTACAGAGCCTTTTAGCTCTGCTCAGTCATTCTCACCTATGGCTGACACAGTGTGACTGTTCCTAGCCACAAGGGAGCCTCTGTCCCCAAAGTTCTGGGAAATTGACCCTGTGTTCAAATTTCATATTCCAGTAACCAGAGATGGAGAATGTCCTGGCCATGCTGTGCCATGGCCCTTGACTAAACACCTGCTTGTGTGCTGGCAGGATCTGGCAGAGCAAGGCTGTTCTCTTAAGCAAATCCATTTATCCATGCATTTGAAGTGCCCTCAATTCGTTCAGCAAATGTCAGCTGCTTGACTTGCTTGAGCAGATCTAGTCACTTGGTAATGACCTGGAGAGGTAAGGCAGGCCAGCAAAACTGCTAGCACCTCCTGTAACTCCTGTAAGGAGCAGAGCGCCTGCTCTGCCCTCCTCCTAGGTGATCACACACCATACAGACAGGTATTCTTGTGTTCAAGCTGCTGACGGGGGCAGACTCCCTCAAAGAGTCAAGTTTGGACTTTCCAGGTAGAGGGAGCATGAGAAACAGTCTGAAAACAACCATCCTTAGCAGAGCAAGAGCATGCAAGGTCCTCTGCCTTCCCAGCCTGTGGTCCCCAGGGCCAAAGCCCTTCAGGTCACTGAGGTCACCTCCCCACAAGGTTTCTCTTGGCCGACTTAGCTGATCAGAGGAAGAGAGGATACCAGGCTATGCGTGAAGCCGGAGGGCATAGGATGGGGCAGTCTCCCAGCACACTTGTGCCATCTGGTCTTAGCTGTGGTCAGGCCCTGCCTCCCACGCTGGCACCTTCACCCTCTTTTTCTCACTTCTCTCTTCAGAGGATGGAGGAGTTCTTTACAATGCTGTACTATCAAAAGCTCAGGCCTGCAATCCCAGCACTTGGGAGACGGGGGCAGGAGGATTATTGTTAGTTTGAGGTCAGCCTGGGCTACATAGCAAGACCTTGTCTCCAAAAATAAAGAAAAAGAAAACAAGAAAAGAAAAGCCCAGAAAGTATAATACTGCATTAGCCACCTCAGATAACCTTTGTGTGTTGGCCATTCTTCCGGCCAGCATTTCTGATTTTATTAATACAGCAGTTTTAATAAAACAGCTGCCCCAGGTGATTGGTAATATGGGCAACAGTAAACAAAACTAGTAATCCTTGTATCTTCTCAGGGTCAGTCCTTCATTTACATCTGTACCGTCCGGTCAGCATCCCTCTGCCCACATTTGTACTCTGATCCATGAAGCGAAGCAGCTCTCAGAGCCTCCTGGTTGTCCTGTAAGATAAGGGAAGACACTGAATAATCTGATAACACATTCGATGGTGCAGTGCAGGCTCGCTGAGCAAGCACCATTAACTCCGCTGTCCTTTCTCCCAGCACCCATGTGGCAGCTCTCAACAGCGAGCAGACAGATGGGTTTTTAAGAGAGCTTATAGAGGGAAGCAAGAGGCCTCAGACAGAAGGCCTCATCCATAGGCAATATACTATCATTTCCTTTGAGTGAGACACTCAGGCCGCAAAAGAAATTTGATATCAGATGACCTGAGTATCATCCCCGTTGTTATAACATTTATTTACACAGTGCAGATGTTCAGATTCCCACAGGCATGGTGAAGTCCCTGTGTGACCAGAAAATAAACCCTAACTACAGGTAGGGCTGCTCTGAGGTCCCTTGAGAAGCCACACAAATGCAAAGCAGTAAAGTATTAATACTTCTTTGGTAAGACCCTGTCCCAAGATATTGTCCTAAGCAGCTGTCCTAAGGTAAGGTGTTCTGTTAACAAAAGGAGGTCCCGAGCCTGGAGCAAATCAGGTCCCCTGCCAAGAGGTACAGAGTTAAGAATTGACATCTGTTCAGCGTTCTGCCTGTGGAAGTGACTTTTATTCCTTCCCCCAAGAACCAGAAAGAAAAGCAGGGACTGTCTACTGAGTTCTTATACAACTCAAAGAATAATACTGATGCCTACAAGAAAAGAAGAGGCAAGGACCCAGCGGGTAAGGGAAAGAAAACAAGCGTGCAGATGACAGTCCATGTTGGCAACTACACAATGTCTGGGTCTGAAAGGAAGAATTGGAGACCTGACCCCTCGTGTGTGAGAAGGAAGCCAGCAAAATGACTCAGAAAGAATAATACAGTGATCATGTCAGGAAGTGAGTGCAGTCCACTTGGCCAGAGTGTCGCAGCTCCAATGTTTTGGGCAGAAGGACTGGAGGGGTTACAACCATGATCATGTTTGAAAACGTGAAAGAACGAGTTGAAGGGAGACCTTAGAGCAGCAGGTTGTGGAGATCTGTGAACTCAGGGCCACCACCTGAGTCCTGGGAAAGCGAACCTCCAGAATGGTCCCTCTCCAGGGAAAAAGCGGAGACATGCTGTTCTCCTGAGCCATGGGAGCACAGAAGAGACTTGAGACCAAACTGGGTAATGGGTATTTTTTTTAGAATATTACCACAGTGTACTTAATTGAAATACTGTTTATGAAATGAAAACTCACTGAATCCTTGCTGAGACAGAACATCGTGACCATTGCAGAGGTTTGTTGCCCGTGTGTGTTCTGGCCTCTGGTTGGTTGGAAGAGAGCTAGTTCTGATGCACTCGTCACTCAGCCAGTTGCGGTGTCTAATATCCTGCTGTTTTGGCAAAGCTGTCATTGGTATGTGTGTGTTTCAGTCAGTGCATAGAATTGGTCATATACTCTCTGGATTTTGGAAGATCTGGAGAGAGCACACAAAGAGAAAGGGAAAATGGGATGGGGGGCGGGGTGCTGTGGGAAAGGAGGTAGCGAGGTAAGAATGAGTTGACAGTATGGCCTTCCAGTCAGACCCAGTCATCACTGTGATATACTGAGGTATGGCTCTGTCCCATGGCTACAGCTACCCAGGAAGGAGGCTTTCTTAGCAAATGTGACATGCTGTTTCGAGTTGACACATCTGCTATGTCCAAGTCTTGGGTGGAGCACTGGAAAAATAGGCTTGACCCAAATGGCCAGTAAACTTTCCATTGGCAGAGACTGAATTAAAAGTTTAAAGAAAGGAAACGTTTCCATTTGGGGAGTTTGGTTTTTTTAATGAAATAAACCATTTACTGACAAAAGATTTGCGGAATCATGGGAATGTGGTTAATTGAATTCTGCGGTGCCGTGCTGGGCACTCGGTGCCAGGTTAAAGCCTTGAGATATATTTGGGGAGTGGTTGTAGCTAGCTTCTAGGGAGAATCTACTCTCACACCTCTGAGCTTCAGGCCTCTATGGATCATTCCTCCAGGGGCTCCTGGCAGGAGCCAGAACAAGGGAGATTCCTGCAGACTCAGGCTGTATAGTTCCAGAAACACCATGAAACTAAAAGAGTTTTATCTACTTAATTGTGCAGCCAGTCCCTATGTGTGGCTGTGTTCTCGTCTTGACGCTATAGGCTTCTTGGAATAGAGGTGCCTGTCTTTGGGCCTCAGCTTCTCAGCTAACCCTTATGGGAGCAAATACACATTGGAATCAGACATTTTTTAAAAGTTGGTGTGCTGACATGTTACATAACACAGAAGGAGAATCTGGGACAGAGCACAGAGGAAGGAAGTGCCATCAAGGCTTCACAACAGGGAGGGTTTGTGGCTAGTTCATGTTTGTAGAAATGTTTAATCCCTATCCAGGGTTTCTAGTCACTTTTGACCATTTAGTTACCAGGTAAAAGACACATACAACCTTCATATTTATAAGAAGCCTCAGTGAGCAGTAGAGATACTGGGCAGATACCTATCCGCTATGCTATTAGAATCTACATTCCTATCAATAACCCTGAGTTATTACTTACTATGTCTTACTTGGGATGCTCTTAACTCTAATTGGCCAGCCCTCAAGGCCATGTTTCAGGCGTCCTAACCCACTGTGGCTTCTCCTCCCTCGTCTACCTCTTCTCTTCATTTTCCCTTATCCTCCACCCCAAGCCCAGGAAACCTAAGCCCCACCCACCTATGTCTCTTCTGCCCAGCTATTGGCTGTTGGCATCTTTATAACTTGGGGCCAGGGTCACAGGTCTATGTGAAGACTCCAGGTCTTGCCCCACACACATACACACACACTTATTACAATAGACAGTGAGACCAAACTTGAGCAGGTTCAGGTCTGTCATGCTGCCTAGTGAGTTACAAAAGCTTTCCAATTTCCTGAGCTTATTGGGGTTTGGAACTGTTCCTGAGGAAATGCTGGCCTCTGTCCCTTACCCTTTCTGTCCGGAGTACCTCAGGAAAGGGCTGCAATCCATGTACCTTCCTTTGCCTTTAGCTCTCCACCCTAGATCCTGGCTCCTCGGTATTTGGGGAGGATTTGAGCTCATTAGCTGCAGGGAACACCCAACAGAAGAAGGGCCTCCCACACTGGACTTTGAGCTCTCCAAGGCCAGAGGCTAGCCTGACTAGACTGAAGTTATTTGGTCATATTGAATGTCTGTTTAAATACAGCCGAAGGAATGCTGGATTTTGTCGCCACCAGAAATTATAAGGCCAGAGAATAAAGAAGCATCCTATAAGGATTTAGACAAACAGATGACTGGAATAGTTGTCATCCAGGAAGACCTAGCTAGGATAGGTCCAGCTTCAAAGATGAGAGTACAGCTAAGAGAATGAAATACCTAGCAACTCAGAAGCCTGGGGAAACAGAAATGTGTTCCGGACCTTGGACCTCTAGCCAAGTGACGACGGATTCCGATCCCATGGTCACCTCCAACCCCAGAATTAAGAAGACTGCATTGAATATTATGTGGGCTCCTTACCAGTGATGACTCTGAGTCTCATGCTGTGGATTACAGCAGATTCTTGCTGCTGTAAACTAACTGTCAGGAGTTAGGGAAGATTTTAGATGACGGGCTTACCAGATCTTGGCACAAAGAGAATAAATAAAGAAAAGAGAGGAGAGGAGAAGGAAAGGAGGGAGGGAGGAAGGGAAGGAAGGAAGGAAGGAAGGAAGGAAGGAAGGAAGGAAGGAAGGAAGGAAAAGAAAGAAGAAAAGGCAGGCAAGAGAGAGAGTACCTGGCGGTAGCTGAGAAAGGAACACTGAGTGTGGGGCTTCCTGCACTGTTAAGAAGACCAGCACTTCTCCTAGCTGCTTCTACTGTCCAGCCTGAGGATGTCAGCATTAGGCAGCTCCTGCAGAGGGAAGGCCAGGGAGCTTAGATGATAGATGGCCCGATGGTGTCATCTGTAAGCAAAGGCCCCGGAGACACCCTGCCTCCCTGTCACAGTCCCCGAAACTTAGAGCACTCTGGGGGTCACCAGGCCAGATGATGCCACACCCTGCTGGCATGATGGCAAATTTCAGACACCGTGGCCAAGTGTGAGGAAAACTAAGACATTCACAAATGGATTTTGTAACTCTGCATGGAGAAGACCTTTTTGCTTTCATCCTATGGCATGTACAGACACTTTATGGCGTGTACACAGCACTTTAGTCATACAAAAATTTCTTTTTAATTTTTTTTATTTACATTGGTTTTTGCCTCCATGTATGTCTTTGTGAGGGTGTCAGATCCCCTGGAACTGGAATTACAGATAGTTGTGGACTAACTGTCACATGGGTGTTGGGATTTGAACCTGGGTCCTTTGGAAGAACAGCCAGTGATCTTAACCACTGAACAATCTCAAAGATTTTTTTTAATAGTGTTTGTGTAAGGATATATGCCTGTCAGTACAGGTATCTGCTGAGTCCAGAGGTCTTCTCTGGAACTGGAGTGGCAGGCCACCTAATATGAGTGCTGGGAATTGAACTTGGGTACTTTGCAAGAGCAGACACATGACTAACCATTAAACCGTCTTCCCTATTCCTGTGTTTTTACCCTTTCTGTTGAGGTATAATTTACACATAACAAGTGTTAATTTTAAAATATACTCCCATGAGTTTTGACTAATGAAATTTGATAGTTCACACGTACTACACCACGGTCACGGACTGTAGCCTGCATTATTTTTCATGGCAGAGCAAGGCTGCCAACCTGCTCAACCCAACTGAAAGGGTTTTGTTTTAAACCCTTTCAGTGGCATAAATAAGACAGAGCTTGCATGTAGCCCACACAGACAGAAATAGTTCCTGTTGGCCCGTCACAAGAAAAACGTGGGCATTCAACACATGGATTCTGTCACCTCTCGGCTCCCTCTGACCTCTCCTGGGTGGCCCCCCAGCCCCACCTGTGCACAGCAACCATTGATCTGGTTTCTGTCATTCTGTCTTTGGCCTTTCTGGGGTCTTACGTAGGCAAAAGCATACAGTGTGCTGCCTTTTGTGTCTGGCTTTCTTCACTTGCAGTGTTTGAGAGTCACTGTCTGGGCTTTTGCATCGATGGGTTCTCTATTCCTTTCTTCCACCCGTCTGTGGTGTGATAGCTTGTTAAAGGCATGGCTCTTCCCCTGACAGGGTGGACGCCTCCTTACGCTTTAACATGTGCCCGCTCTCACTGCCCCTTGTCTTCGCAGGCATGAACAACCGGGAGGTGCTGGAGCAGGTGGAGAGAGGCTATCGGATGCCCTGCCCACAGGACTGCCCAATCTCCCTGCACGAGCTCATGATCCACTGCTGGAAAAAGGATCCGGAAGAACGCCCCACTTTCGAGTACTTGCAGGGCTTCCTGGAGGACTACTTTACCGCCACAGAGCCCCAGTATCAGCCCGGTGAAAACCTGTGAGAGCCTGCGCTTCAGAGGCCTCGTCCCAGAGGCCTCCCCACCCTCCCCATTAGCTTCCAATTCCGTAGCCAGCTGCCCCAGAGCAGCGAGAACCGTCCAGGATCAGATTGCATGTGACTCAGAAGCTGACGAACTTCCATGGCCCTCATTAATGACACTTGTCCCCAGTCCTCACCTCCTCTGTGAACCATCCGAGAGAGAAGCGTGTGATTTCTCAGACTTGGAAATGCATTGTATCGGTGTTATGTCAAAGGCCAAATCTCTGTTCAGTGTAAATAGCTGTTCCTGTGCCAACCATCCCAGTGCTTTCCTTTTTTTAAAGAAAAAAAAAGCAAATCCTATGTGATTTTAACTCTGTCTTCACCTGATTCAACTAAAAAAAAAAGTATTATTTTCCAAAAGTGGCCTCTTTGTCTAAAACAATAAAATTTTTTTTCATGTTTTAACAAAAAAACCGATCAGGACAGGTGTTTGTTTTTTTCCTTTTTTATACATATGATATATATGTTAACATGTGTTCCTGTACACACACTATGTGGGTGCTACCATGGAGACCGTGGCCAGCACAGGCCACATAGCTACAGGACCAGAGTGAGGAATACTGCAGAAACCTGCCATCGAAGCACTGGTGCCATCCTGAAAGCTGGCGGCCTCAGTTTTTTGATATCTACGAAGCATGATTCCCCCTTCATTTGGATTGCACTTTTTGGTTCCTAGTCACACCTGTAGATTACTCATGTGACTTTTTCAGGTCCCCGAGCCAAGTTCACGAGTTTTAGTGTCCGCTTTTGCTCCAGCGAACTGTGATGCGTTCTTGAAACTTAGGAGTACGCACGGTTAAGCAAGAAGCAGCCAGTCAGTTCTACAAAAGCTGCAAGATGGAGACCACACAAACTTCCTGTATAAATATGAATGCTGAAGGGTTCTCACGTGTTTTCCTTTTATTTAGTAAATCTTGTAACCCCATTTAAATGGTCTAAACCCATAAGCATTGTAGCCATGGCAACCTACTAAACTTTCTCATGCAACTAAAAATTATGGGGAAGGCAGGGGTGGGGGGTTGTACATGTCCCATTGTAAGATAAGTGTTTTGCTGTCCTGTAATGCTAGTGAATGATCTCCGAGTCAGGAGGACTCCAGGAAATAACTATGCACTACTTTACATTTCATGGGGGTGCACAAAAAAAAAAAAGTATTACGTTTTTAGTTGCTGTTTGTACCAACCTTGAATTACGTATGTTTAACAACAAATCAATTCCTATTTCTATTGAGTTTTTTAATACTAACTAGCAATTCTGAAGTCTTAATTCCTTTTTTTTTTTTTGTTAATGGTTTATTTGTGAGTTTACATTTTTAAATTGTTTAACTTTCCTAATTTAGTAATTAAAAAGAGAGCGTTTTACATTTGAAAAAAATATTTTGTTTATTTGTGTACACCACAGAAGGTACCCCAGGCATTTTGTGACATACCTAGCCCACACCAGATGGTGAGGAAGCACCTGGCAAATCGGGCCAGTGTATGGTGATTTCCAAATGACAGAAACATTCAGAACATCCGGAGACCTTCCCCACCAAAAGGCAAAGCAATTATCTGGCTAACTCAGATTGGTTTAAGGAAAACTGGGTATTCTTGAGCGCTATGGTGTATCCAACACTGTCTCTCACTGGAATTACTGCGCCTTGCTTGTGCAGGAGACAATAGTCTTTCTTGGTCTCGAGTCATACATTTCCAAGTATCCCTGTGCTTCTAAGATGAGGTTGCTAAGCACGTGACCGTGTGGTATAGGGGAGAGGGGGTGGATGGACTGGGTAGCTGTCCAGGCCTGGATCTACTATGGTTCTCTGAACCTCCTCTGCAGGCCAGTGTGTCTGGAGAGGTACAGACAAGATGCTCTCCCAGCATCTGGCAGCCCTACAGTCTCAAGACTCCAAGGCCACCCGTGTCATATGGAGCCACATAAGGAGGAAAAGCTTTTTATTGTTGCTGAAATAATATTACCTTTAGAAAAGATTGTAGCATTTTGGGGAGGAATATGAAACATTGTTTTTTTTAAATCAAAACTGTTACTATTTTGGATCTGAATATCATTGATAGAGATTCAAGGATGTATTAGGTACAGTTTTTGCCATGTAGGACTAGTCATTAGCAGGTTCTAGATTTTTTTTTTTAAAGATAATTTTATTTTCAATCCTCACTTCGAATTAGACTATTTGCAGATATTCCCTGGAGGATTTTTGTTTTGACTCACTGAAAAAAATCTGAAAAAGAAACTTGTTTTAAGAAGAAAATCTTTGAGGGAAAAAATGTTCACTTTTGATTTCATATAGCTTTTTTAACTTTATCAAGTGAGTTCTCTGTGAATTCTTGTATATAAAGGAAAACCAAGGACATAAGTCAATTTGAGGACACACTTAGGAGATCAGAGCCCTGGAGCATTCTGGGATGCATAAAGAACCACAGTCAGAAGAAAGTGTTCAGGTTTTTCCAAGAGTCCGATGTGCTTTCTAGAGAGGTTCAATCCCCACCCAGAAACCTCAGCTTATAAATCATAGAAGCTGGGCTTGGGAAACCAAAGCTGCTCCCCAGAAAAAGCTGCTCCCCAGAAAAAGCTGCTCCCAGCTTTCCTTTGTTCTCTTATAACAAAGGAAAAATAACATTTACTGTGAAGCAGATGAAAATGGATTTTGTTTCTTTATTTAGGGAAGTTTTCTTTGTTGTTTTACTTAAAAAAAATAACTGTTTTATGTGTATTGGCATGAGGGTGTCAGATCTGAACTGGAGTTATAGACTGATGTGAGCTGCCATGCTGGGAACTGAACCCGGAACCTCTGGAAGAACAGCTAGCGTTCTTAACCACTGAGCCACCTCTCCAGCCCCTGTTGCTTTCCTTAAGTAACCCAGAATGAAGACTAAGTACTTACTCTCTCTGAGAGCTACCAACTGTTCAATAAACTGTTCTCTTAAAAACTCAAATATGAAGCTGACTGGAGAAGTCCGTTTTCATAGCTCAGGAGTAAACATTGTCTCACACCACTGTGATTGCACGCTCAGGCTGCAGCATTGAGGGACCTGATAGGACCCCATCAGATGTCAGGTGCCACGTGTCAGCAGCGCCCTGCCAGAGTGAGAGCCAGGTGTTTCCAGGGGAAAAATCAAGGGTGACCATGGCCCTCAAAACCTGTCACATGACTCAAGATTTCCAGGCACCTGGGCGTGTTTACCCACTTGGAGACTGACAGGGATCCTTCTGTGGCTAACTAAATCTTGGCAGCAGAGGATTCTGTAGTGTCGCCAGAGCTATGAAATCTTTACGATTTCTCATGGGGCTGTAACAGTGCCTGCCATATTAATTGAAATGGTTCTTTCACGAGAAGGTAAGATTCTCAGCAGTATACCCAGGGAAAAAAGCACTGTAGCTTTGTTGCAGAAAAGATGACATGTTTATTGTTGGCCATGATGCAGAACAAGAAAGCACACAGGGTGGGCGTCACCTAACGGTGTACTTGGGTAAAATGGTGTTTAGTCAATTTGTTCTGAAAGGTATCTTAATAGATTCAGGTGACTTGTGATGGCTTTCTTGCCACTGCATGTTACGCTGTGACCTTTCGTTAGGCTAATGTCAGAAATACACTTTCTGGAGGGAGGATGAGAGGGAGGGAAGGAGGTTGGCTTTGATCCTGAAGAGGGGGAAAAGCCTGTGGCATCATTATCTACATTTAATTGTTTTTTTAATTCTCAGGCGTAGACTCTAACTCCACAGAATGGAATAAAAAAATGCCTTTATTATCTTTTAAATATCAAGTGAGCCTTCACTACTGGTGTTTATGTCAATATTCCAAGAAGTTTTATGACAAACTCCAAACTATTCCTCATTTTTACCCAATGTATAAAATATACAGAATCCCATGGGGAGGACATGGGGGTCTCCTTACATATTTTTATTTTAAAATAAAAGTGGGAGCATATAGCTAAATGACAGACCACTTGACTTACATGTCTGAGGCCTTGTGTTCATTCTCTAACATGATTCTCTCTCTCTCTTCTCTTCTCTTCTCTTCTCTTCTCTTCTCTTCTCTTCTCTTCCCCCCTCCCTCTCTCTCTCAACTCTAGACATTGAAATATAAAGTGGTTTGTGATTTTGTAGGAACTGCCGTGAAAGAATGCAGTGCTTGACAAATGACAGCTCGCCCAACAGCCAGAACACAGTGCCCCTCTCTGGGGTCCTCAGAACTCATGTCATCATGTGCTTTCAAACCACCCGTGTGTTCAGGAACACCACTCTTCCTTCAGCGGGTTCTCTGGCAGGCTGGGCGCACCGTGAGACCAGAAACTGCCCAGTCTTGTGATTCTCCTCTCCCTCACCTTGAGCAGTGATGAGCTTCTGAAGAGTGGGTGCTTAGATGGATGGTGCCCACCACCCAGCGGGGCGATGGTTTGCCTTCAGATGACAGGCTTATCTAAGAGCCTGCTGAGTGTGAGGAGTTGCAGCTTGCTGCCTCAGCACTAGCCTTGCCGGCTACAATGAGCAGTCATCTGTCTTCAAGATGACTGTGAAAGCATTCTCTCCAGCACGAACCAGGCACAGCCAGTGACCCCACTCCTTTCCCCAGGTCTCACCCCAAAACCTTAGGTAGAAAGTCAGACTTCTTGGACGGTGTAAGCTGACTGCACAGAGTAACTGCCCAGAGCAAAAGACCAAATGAGGTCTAGTCTACAATGCATGCAAGTGAGGTCCCATTTGAATTGGATAATTTTATGACAATCTGATATTCCAGTTCCTAAGATAACCATCTTTGTGTTCATATAAAAAAATGTATCTGCAAACCCTCCAGATGTGCAGTGCTCCGGCCTGTGGCTGACCCTCCAGATGTGCAGTGTTCCGGCCTGTGGCTGACCCTCCAGATGTGCAGTGTCATGGCCTGTGACTTGTGATAGTGCAGCTCTCATGACTGGGGTACTTTGGCCTACGTGAGAAGCTCTGTATGAAGTGGCAGCTTACTGTCATGTGGAGACCAAACATGAGAAAGGTATCATTGGCCTACTCATGAGTGTTTCTGATTTCCCCACTCAACCAAGAACAACCTCAAGGCTGAGTGGGAGCAAAGTCAAGGGAGAGCTTAATGGCAGAAAGGAAGATAATAAACCAGCTGGAGCCTGCTGGCGTGGAGATTAGATCAGCCTTCCTGGCCAGGATGCTACAAACAGGAGCAGGAGGGATGGAGACCTGGGATACAGGAGAAGAAGCGTGAGCTGGGAAGAGAGGCACTCTGGTCATCACTCTTTGGAGAAAAGGGAGGAAGGCAGACATGATGGTAGGTACACATAAGGATTAGTTATTTCTTGCTTTAAACTTCTGACAAATGTTATAAGCTAGACCATGTGTACTGGAAATTCAAAGACATACAATTAATATTCACACCCCAGTGAAGACAGAAACCCAAAGGACTAGCTGTCTGGAGATGGGAAGCCCAGGACTGAGTGGAAGGGAGGTACCGGCTCAGAATGGGGTCTGGAGGGCAGACTTCCTGGAGGATGCTGGCAGCACTCAGTGGAGTGGGTTAGGTATCACATAATAGGGACAGCGCTTCTTGCTTTCAAGGTGATGCCGGATTCTCATGCTTTGAGTACAGAAGCTGGTCGGATCTAAACAAAGAAAATAACAAAGCTGCATCACTTCCTCCCCCCAACCCCCATCCTATACTTCTAGATGGAGGAGTGGTAAGTGACACTTTCATGGACAGGGGTAAGGTGCTTTTGATGCGTGTGGCTGAAGGAGGTATAGCAAATGCATATGGAACCTTGAGTGTTATTCCTTCCATACTTGCCAATGTGTTTGAGACTCGGTGTCAACTGTGCACCCGGCCAGCTGGCATGGTGAGAACTTCCAGGGATTCACCTGTCTCTACCTCCCGTCTTGTGCAAAGAATGCTGGGCTTACAGATGTGTGCCTCTGCCTCCAAATTTACATGGGCACTAGAGACAGGAATTCAGTTTCTCACGAATGTGTAGCAAGCACTTCACCCACTGAGTCATCTCTCCAGCCCTGCTGGAGGATAAGGTTCCAGGCAGGATGTTGATTCCCAGGGTCCCTGCTAGAGTGTGACTAGGAATATAGAGTACAGGAATCCAAGAATGGTTGGCAAAGAGCTTGTGCTAACTCAAGGCCTCTCTGGGGCATTTGACAGAGCTTGCCTGTTTGTGTGTCCATTCTTCACTTGCTAGCCACCTCATCTGACTGGCTCTGCCATACAATATGCAAATTCATGAAAGTTGCCACTCAGAGTCACAAGGTGCTCTAGTTGTTTTGTTCTGGGTGTTTTTCCTTTAGTTAATTATCTAGTGCTTGCTCTGTAATAATCAATGGGTAGCTAATTGGAAGCAAGAGAGAATGAAATGAGTATTATTCAGATAGTGTTTTTAATGAAAAGCACACATGCAATACTATGGGGAAACAGCACAAGAGATTTCTTTTTTTTTTTTTTTTTTTTTTTTTTTTTTTTTGTTTTTTAACGGATTTACATAATCTTTTTTTCAAAAAAAACCCACCCGAGTATGTGGATCTTTTTTTTTTTTTTTCAGTCCCCCCCCCCCCCAAGGGGGTGAGTGAGCATTGGAGGATGCCAGGAGGGGGCCAGGCCTCAGGAGATGGAGTACTAGAGCCCCAGCGGTCCTAGATGAAGCTGAAGGTCTGTCTGTTCCCAGAGAGTGCGTGAGGAAATGGTTAGCACATGACAGCAGTTGGGTAGAGAATCAGAGATGAATAACAATGCTTTCTGGTAAATTAGCCATATTACATTGTGCACAAAGTAACGGAGGGAGGGTTGTTAAAACCGAATGCTAATTTACCCAAATCCTTTATGTGAAATGCATTGATTGTTTATTCCTACTTTGATAGACTTCTTGAAAAATTAAAAAAAAAAAAAAAAACAAAAACCATGGGCAGCCCCAGGAGCGGCCAGCAGAGCATCACTGTGAGATTAGGAGGAGGAAAGAGTGTAAACCAGCAAACGCCTGCATGAGCCACTTCACCTCCCTCCTCTCAACCTGCGAATAGCAGAAAATATTTGTTTGTACATTCCTGAAGGTCTCTAAGTGAAAATAGAAGACATTAATCACTGTCTCTGCTATCACTAAAGCATGACCTCATCGTGTTGGAGGGCAGGAAGGCGATGCTTCCTTCTGTCTGTATGTGTCTTCCCGAAGCAGCCGGTCCCTGGGCTTTGAGTAGGAGGAGGAGGCTTGGAATGGAGCAGAGCTGTACTTAAAACAGCAAAGGCAAGAACAAAAGCAGCATGCGTGCAGCCAAAGGGGACCTTGGAAGATTCACAGATGAAACAAAACGCCATGCTCGCCCTAGAGTCTGGTTTCCAAAGCAAATGCAAAATGGAGAGCCTTGTTCCAGCCATAAAGGTCCTCGCAGTCTACAGTTCGTTTGAAATAAAAGGGGGCCCTGTAATCTACTTTGACAGTCGGAAGCTGCACTGTTGCTCTGAATTATGATATTTGCTCACGACTAATACAGATTTTTCCAGAGCAGCACAGCGTGTGTAGCTACAGCACCCCTGCCCTTAGGCAGAGCTTTCCTTGCTTCTGCTCCTTCTCTTCCCCGCCCCCACACCCTTCCGCTTCTTCCCATTACAATCAAACCATTTTTACTTCCTCCTTTGTTTGCTTCTGCACATCTCCCTTCATAGGGTCCCTGTTAATTTATTAAAAGCGGACTTTTTCTTTCTTTCTTTTTAAAGAAAGATTCTCACTATGCATCCCAGGCAGACCTCAAAATCAAGACCTGCCTGCCTCAGCCTCCCAACTGATAGGATCCAGGGAGTGCACCATCCCCGCCTACTTAAGCTGTTAGGTCTCTACCCTTGGAGGCCAACTTGTGGCTGCCAGGCTTCATCCTGAGCACATCCTGTGTGAGATTGGCCCAGTCTCCTCTGGAACCTTACTGGTCTCAAAGCTGAACTTTGTAGCCCTCAAATCTCAATACTTCTCTCCCAGGTGCCTATTTTAGGTAGGCGAAGGGCCCTGCTCTGACCCCAGTTCTCCTCCCTGCCTCCCCCTTAACCCCCAGCCCCCAGCCCTGCCCCGGACCTATGATTTATCAGACATTATACCTGGCTTCTCGTGCTACTTGCTATCAATCAGCTTTATGCAAATAGAAAAGGCGACCCTACCTCAACATGCTCTGCTGCCATCTGCCAGGAAATTGCTACAATAAATATGCAAAAGGATAATGATTCAAATGTGAATGCCACCCTTTCAAATCATGCGGTTCAAACCGGCACAAACCGGGGTGTCAAGCCTGCAGTGTGAAATCACCGAAGCTGTCCTGAAACCCTGCGTAGAAATCATGACCCCATGAAGTCAGCCTTGCCTGTTCGTAGCAATTTTAAAATCTAAGCCTTTCAGCCATGCTCAGAAATTGTAGAGAGGCGGTCCCCAGGTAGCAGTACCTGTGACAATGACAGACTTCCTTCCAGAACTTAGCCAGAGCGTGGACACTAGTGTGGGGCACACAAAAGCATCCAAGTTAGGGAGCAGGCAGTCCTGACCGTGAGGGTGAGGGTGCCGTGCCAGGACAGAGACTGCTCACGGGAGGGGACCACACCCCTCTGCCTCCTCTCCTTTATTCCTCACTAATCAGCCTGCCCCGCATAGCCTCCACTTTCTGGTAATCTTTTGCTTCAACACAAATCACCCCCAAAATTTCATGGCAGGAATAGACGCATGTCATTTATTTTGTGCAGAAATCTACAGTTCAGAGGGGCTCCTAATGACAGCTGGCCTCTGCTCCTCAGGGCAGCAGCCGGGGCTGCATGGAGGAGGTTGGGCATCTTTCACAACAGTTCCTAGCTGCTGAGCAAGAGCCCAGCTGGGACCGTGGGTGAGGACTTGAGCTCCCAGGTGGCCTGTGGGCTGGCTCACAGAGTGGAGCCCATGCTGAGACATCCCAGCTGACTCATGGAAAGGCAGAGACAAGCTGCTCCCGCCACGCCCCGCCCAAACCAAGTTTCTAAACAAAAGAAATGGCTGAGGATTCTAGCTGTGAAGTTTGGGGTGGCTCATCACCAGAACACATAGGCTGCCACAGCTCCCTCGTATGCCTCCCCAGTGCTGTGTCTAGGAAGATGAAAACAGAATCTCCCAGGCTGCCATACTGTGTGCACCACAGTCGTGAATTAGACTGTGCCCATCAGATGCAGTTGTGAAAAGTGTGGCGGGCCGAAGGGTGGTGTATACCAGGTCCCTGAAGCCTGTGCTTGCTTATGCCCTAGGAAGCAGAGGCAGGCAGCCACCGCTCAGTAGCTACAGCTCCAA
Source organism: Rhabdomys pumilio (assembly GCA_030674055.1). NCBI lineage: Eukaryota > Metazoa > Chordata > Mammalia > Rodentia > Muridae > Rhabdomys > Rhabdomys pumilio. The sequence goes on along the minus strand of JANHMN010000019.1, from coordinate 15,805,622 downwards.
CAATGGGTTTCTGTATCTCACCCTCCTGGTTCCTATAAGAGGCCACAGTTGAGTGTGTGAGTTGCTGTCTGAGTGGTTCCCTTGGTGAACCTCTTCCGGCCCCTCCCATAAGTCCATAAATGTTACATTGCATCTCTCTTCACTTAAAACCATAGGGTGGGTCATGCCTCCTATTCAGACCTGTGTCAGCATCCCTAGATAAGACCCACAGTTCTGTCCCTGCCTGCCTGTCCTTCTCTTTGCTTGTTTTCTTTCACTGGGCACTTTTCTGTTTTCTTTCCATGCTGAGGATCGAACCTAGGGCTCACATACACTTAGCAAGCACACTCAGCCTGCTCGTCTGTCTTTTAGTATTTGTGGAATATCTACACAAGTGTCTGTTAAATAAGCCAGTTCAAGCCAGATAGATAGATAGATAGATAGATAGATAGATAGATAGATAGATAGATAGATAGAGATAGATATATATTGGGTGGGGGTGGGGACCAGAGAAAGAGAGAAAGGATGAGCATGCAGAGAGAAAGGAGAGAGAGGAAGAGCAAGAGAGAGACCAAAATATCTGGATTATATAGAAAGGAGCCTCTGGGGGAAGTTCAGGGTTGGGGGCAGGACATGCCAGGTAGGGACTGAGGGATACTGGGAGAACCTGGAGGCCAGGCTGATATGTAATACAGGCACCTCAGTCTCTAAACCAAACAATGCCAACCAATGTTTCTCACAGCTGAGAAAAAAAATCCATAATGGAGACAAAGAGTAAGGGCCAGAAAAGAACACCCCGGGCCTGCTGGCTTGCTTTCTTTTGTGTGTAAAGTTTTCTAGAAACACAGGCACCCCCATTTGGTTCTGTCCTGTCCAGAGCTGGCTTCACTCAACACTGACAATGTTGAGGACCCAAAACTCAGAAAATACTTAGTTCATAAAGCACTTACCAACTCCATCCTCAGGCAAGTTCCCAGTCATCCTCCTGAGGCCCCGCCCGCCGCTTGATTTTGTGTCTGTGTTTTGAGGCAGGGTTTCTCTGTGCAGCCTGGACTATCCTGGATCTCACTCTGTAGCCCAGCCGGCCTGTGAACTCCAAGATCTGCCTCCCTCACTAATCACGGTTAGCACTGACAAGGAAACCAATTTAGAGACATCTGGGCCCAGTTGACTGAGCACATGGTGATGCTGTTAGCAGGGATAAAAGACCCAACGGAGGAACGGAAAGGACAGACTCACAGACTGATGACTAGTGAGGAACCTGCAGACCCCTACAGCGGGCTATGTCCTCTCGTGTCTTGCTACATGGAAACAGAGGGCTTCAAATCAATACAGGGTTGGGATTCAAAGCACAGTTCTGTCTCCAACAAGCTGTGTGACTCTGGGTAAGCCATTTGACCTCTGAGCCTTTTGCTCAGCTTCAGGGTCCTTGGGTAGTCGAAGGGGCTTTTGAGGAAAATAAGAAAAAGTTGTATGTGTAGGACATGAAAGCAGAAATGGATAGTTTGTAGCGGTGGGGGTGGGATGGGGTAAAGGGAGATGGGGTGGAAGTGGGGTGGGCTGAAGGTGAGGCGGGATGCGGTGGGGGTGGAGCAGGGGTAGGATGAGAGATGAGATGGGGCAGGGTGAGAGTGGGGTGAAGGTGAGGCGGGGATAAGTTGGGGGCAGGGCGGGGGTGGGGTGGGCATGGGGTGGAGTGGGGTGAGGTGGGGAGGAGATCAGCAAGAGAAGGAGCAAGGACAATGAGAGGAAATGAACAAGGTACAAGGAGGCTCATTTATTAAAGACATCAGCCAACAGCACCTAGAAAAGGTCTTGGCAGGGACAGAAGTTTGATACATGTTGACAGCCTGCCCTCCATTTCCAGCCTCACCTTTTGTCGAGAATAATCTAGAATTACAATTCCATGACATCATCCTCTTTCCGACCCTCGCTACCGGAGGAGACCTGTGTATGAAGAACCTACTCACCCAGCTTCCTCTTTTTAACCCAGCAGCGGGCAGGCCCCTGGGCATGGCTTACCACGTGACACAGCTGTGCAGAAAGACTTGCTATTGAAGGGGTCGAATCCGGCCGCAGGGAAGCAAGGCCGTTAGCCACTGACCAGTGTATTATCTCCCTTGAGCTGGAACCAAGAACTAAGAGACTGGATAGACAGCTGCCAGTGGAGTTGGAGGCCGAGGAGGTCCCGTGGCAGAGTGCAATACAAAAATCTGCAGAGAGAATCAGTGCCTGGAGACCAAGGCCACCAGGACGGGCAATCCTGGGACACTGACTGCCCACCGTCCCTCATCGGGAGGTCAGCCATGCTGCCTGAACACTCTTCCTCTGGAACCCACCCCCTGCCCTGCCCCGCCCTGCTCTGCCCTGCCCCACCCCGCTCTGCCCTGCCCCCACCTCACCCTCACCTCATCTTCACCCCAACCTCACTTCACCCTCACCCCATCCCCACCCCATCCCCTAAGCCACCCCACGACACCTGTGAGCTAATTCAAGGGGCCTCCATTCACAAAGTCCGACCCCAGCCTCTCTGTCCCACTATCCAACCCTGTCTCCTGGCTCCAGAAAATGGCACATACTCCAGACAAACTGTCCTCTGTCCTCTTCTTTAACAGCTCCTCCATCCTTCCGGACCTAACACCTTCAAGCAACGGCTGCCTTCTAAAAGCAACTGTACCTGTCGCCTGGCAGCGTCACCACATTACTCCCGGCTACGGATGTTAGTCTGTGTCCTAGAGTTTTTCTCTTGACCTCCAAGTTCGCCAGGGATGGGAACTTGGCACACTTTAGACCCTCAGATATTACACTGACCTCAGTCCAAGGACTGGAATCTTCGACTCTCATTTCCTTCAATGCAGAATGTTGGCCAGCGTCAGGCCTTTTTTTTCGTTCTTCTAAAATGGAAATGCATTTTGAGAATGCTTCACATTAAAGGGTTGAAAAATCAAAGGGCACATTTTTGGCCCGGAAGTTCTGAGTCTCAGAGATGCAAATACATTGTGGATTTTGTTGTTGTTGTTGTTGTTGTTGTTGTTGTTGTTGTTGTTTGTCTCCTGAATTGATTGAAACCACGACACTGGATTTGGTGCTTAACATTAGACTTTCTGGAACTGTTCTCCTGGCAAAACTGCTGTCACCCCGTACTGTTAGGATTGCTGTGGCCTCCAATTAAAGCACTAAACGGGACAAGGACATCTGTGCACCCGATTCGAGAGACTTTCATGTGGATGGAAAGCCTGTAGAGCTCCACCCTTAGCTGAACCAAGAGACTCCCCTGGCTTCAGGCTTATCCGGAGAGGGTGTGTGTATGTGTTACCTGTGATACGTGTTTATTCAACTGCAAGATTCTACCGCTCCAGGTCAAGAGTAGCTAACAGCTCCCTCAGGCAGACAGTGCTGAGACATTAGCTGCATTGTGCCAACATGTAAGAATTTCCCATGGCAATCTTGCCTGCAGATGTGGGTCTGGCAGTAAGTCTGGGCCCTGGGCCTGGGGCTCATCCAGCCTCAGATACCCCCAGCTTAGTGACTGTTCAATGCTCAAATGTCCCAATGTCCACCCCCAAACCCCATTCCCCACCTGGTTCCCATACCTCTCTCGGTCTGTGGACTATGCTTGGGGTCATAGGTCGTAGACACAGCAAGAACTTGTTCTGAGCCCTCTCAATTGATTGAAACTCAAAGAGTTTCCCAAAGGCTAAAATAAAGTACATTGTCTTGTACTGACCCCCCCCCACACCCCATCCTTCCCAAGCTTTACTGAAGAGAGGACAACCAAGCTAACCTAAAACCACAGTCCCCAGGCCTGCCTTGGTATCACCTATGGGAATCCTTGTGAAGACAACCTCTGGGCTAGATAGTCTTATGTCAGCTTGACACAAATGGCTACATCTGAGGGGAGGGAACTTCAACTGAGAAAACACCTCCATAAGACGTGGCTGTAGCGAGCCTGTAGGCCACTTTCTTAAGGAGTGATTGATATGAGCCCCCCCTCACTGTGGACAGGGCCACCCTGGGCTTGGTCCACGGGGTCTGTAAGAAAGCAGGCTGAGCAAACCTCAAGGAACAAGCCAGTAAGTGGCGCTCCTCCATGGTGTCTGTATCAGCTCCTGCCTCTGGATTCCGGCCCAGTTTGAGGTCCTGCCTTGGCTTCCACAATGGATACAAAAGCCAAATAAACCCTTTCCTCCCCGAGTTGCTTTAGTCATGGTTTTCCACCACAGCTATAGTAACCCTAAGACAGGCCTAGAGATCCTCCGACCCTGTTTGCAGGGGTAGACCCGCGATGCCTTCTGCCCTGACATTCTCAGGTTTATCACATTCGCCCTGGCTAGCTGCTCCATCAGGAGCTGCTGTCAATCAGGGCAGGCTTTAGTTAGATGTAGATTCATGAGCTCTTCTGATTCGGAGGGGTAACCTGCCCCCGAAAAAAAAAATCTACACTTTCAAATACCCAAAATATTCCTTTGCACTGCAAATTAATGGCATAAAAACAGCAAACACTACAGTTGACATGGCCCCTTCAACCACCATCTCTCCTGAAGGCATCCGTCTGTTTTGTTGGTATCTCGGCAACCCTTCTGAATTTGCACAACAGAGCTACTTCTGACATCAGAGCACCTCAATTTTTCATCTAACAATGCCTCACACAGAACTTGCCCTGTCTGCAAGTTTTCACCTTCTTCACAAATGGCACCAAGAATCCCAGAAACCTCATCCTTCAGGTAGTTTACCTTGCTTCGGTGGATGGATACTTTTGTTGTTTCTGTAGACTCGGTGTTACAATTTACATCTTTGCATGTTTTAGTGAATAGCGGCAAGACTTCTCAAGGTCTGGAGCTGGGACTGCTTCTGTGTTAATTTGATAGACATGTTTTTTGAGAGAAGGTAGCCCAGGTGGACTGGAATTTCCAAACTTGTCTCAGCTTCCTACGTGCCGGGTAGGATTTGAGGTCCTACGTGCCGGGTAGGATTTGAGGTCACCACACTGCTGTATTTTAACACATTCTGGAATTTCATGTCTCGAGCAGAACTGTCTGATCAAACTTCTTGGTCAGTGTTTGTGACCCAGAATCTTCATTTTGTGTGAGTGGGTGTTTGTGGGTGCACTTGCATGTGTGACGGTGTGGAACCCAGAGATCAGTGCTGGTGGTCTTCCTCAATTTCTCTACACTTTATCTTTGACAGAGTTTCTCACTGAACCTGGAGCTCAGATAGACTGACTAGCCAGCAAGCCTTAAGGATTGTCCGCTTGCCACTTTCCCAGGGCTGAGATTCCCCAGGGCACTCACTACACTGCCTGACCTTTTTTTTTTTTTTTTTTTTAATGTGGACCCTAAGAATCAAGCATAGATTGTCACGTTTGTACAGCAAGCACTGATGCTGACTGAGCCATGTCTTTTTCTGCTCTTCTTCCTCCTCCTCCTTCTTAATTTTTAATGAGCATTAGGTGATCTGTACGCAAGTGTCCAGGGACCACACTTGGAGAGTATAGACCAGCAGTGGCATTAATTAGTTATTGCCACAGTAACATTACACTTACAGAAAAGATTCCGAACCTCAACGGCTTTGAACTGTAGGGAAGACGACCCTTTCCATCATGGGGGTGAGCCACCACCCTCTGCTCTTGACTAATTTCCAGGCTCAGATTTCTTTCCTAAGACTTGGCTACAAGTTTCAAGTCAAATCCAAGTATGACTAGGGCCTCCTGTAGCAGAGCCCAGGAAGAGGACAGCAGCTTCTTAAGGAAGTGCCAAGTGCAAAGCTGATACCAATGCAACCATATCAAGCTAAGCCTCTCCTACTCTTCCAGGGCTTCTGACTGCATTATGTCCTCTACCTTTGTGTTGATACGTCACATAGCCAAGCACATACCAATGAGACGCACAGGTGTACCCCACTCCTGGTATGTGGGCCCTGCAAAGTTAGGTCTAAGAAGAATGGGGAATCAGGACCAAGTCTTTGAATGCCATCTACAGTCATAGGTACAGGTGAGGCTTTGAACCCAAGAACATTTGGGCTTGCTGCCATTCTTAAGTGCCACTGGGAAAATTACCACACCAACTCTCCATCGGCACATTGACCTGAACGTCACCAAAGTGGTTTCTATTCATTTTTAATATCTGGCTCGTGGATTAGTTACTCTCCTAATTGCTCTGACAAGACACCGGAGCAAACACACCTTGATGGAGGAAGGTTGATTTAGCCCATGACGTGAGGAGGGATGTACCTATCATGGAGGAGATCCAGCATGAGCTAAAGCAGCTGCTCATCTGCTGGAGGGAAGGAAGCGGAGCCCCAAAGGACTGGCTGTGCTCCCCTGGCTTTCTCCTTTTTATTCAGCCCAGAAGTCTGGTCCACACAGGGTGCTTCCCACAGTCCGTGGATCTTCCCTCCTCAGCTAACTCTCTGGAAACTCTCTCATAGGCAGACTCAGATGTGTGTTTCCATGCTGATTCTGAACCCAGTCAAGTGGACAATGGTGATGAACTGCCGTAGCTTAGAGGAGACCGCAGCTAGGAGCCAGAGCCTTATCACAGGGACTTGTCACGGGCATATCTAACCAGCTGGATCTGGATCAGCCCCTCCTCCCTTCAGGACACCCCTTTCCCCAAGATTCAAGCTGTTTTCAACACTGGCTCACACCTTTGCTCACTGTGGTTAAGCTTCATTTCCTTCTCAAGTTTTTTTTTTCCCCAAAAAAAGCCAGAAAAAGAAGTTAATTATTGTAATTTCTTAAAAGATTCCATTTTTAAAAAATCCAAAATAGATTCATAGGATTTTCCGAAAAACTTACCTATTTCCATGTTATTTCTGAACTTTTCATTAAACTCCCAGGCGTGATATAGACGAGGCATCTTCAGCTGACTAGGAACAGAGTCCAGCATAACTACTTACTGAATGAGAGGCAGTTTGGGAAATTTTTACGTTGAGAATTATTGACAATACTGAATACCTCAAAGTATTATGTCTCAGTATTTATCATTTCCCTCTAAATTTGGAGAATCTCACTTTTTGGGATTTTTTGGGAAGGGCCCTCAGAAATTCAAAATACTTTTATATTTTGATGGGGTGTAGGGTATAGGGTGCTTACCTCACAGGCAGGCAGTTTTGGCCCCTAGCATTACGCAAAAGTAATAATATAAATCATAACAATAAATATAATGTTTTCATAAAAGCCAACTTTTCAGGTGCTGAAAACATGGCCTAGTTTTAGAAACATTTTTTTTTAAAAAAAAAAAATCAATGTTTTTACAGATCTATTTCATTTTTTAATTACGTGTACTTGCATGCATATGTGCACATGACTGTAGGTGTTCGCAGTCCTGAGACGATGCTGGGTCCCCTAGAGCTGGACCTGCAGGAGCTTGTAGACCATGTGGGTGCTGGGAACCAAACTTCCGTAAGAGCCCTTAACTACTGAGCTCCAGCTCGCTCCAGCTCGCTCCAGCTCGCTCCAGCTCGCTCCAGCTCGCTCCAGCTCGCTCCAGCTCACTCCAGCCCCGTTAGAAGCTTTTACATGGCTGACTCCCAGCTATTTGTGATCGGAGAAGCCAACAATCAAGTTGGATGCGTCAGTTTGGGGACTGCCAATCAAAACGCACAACCCGTGAGCCAAAGGTTTAGTCCGTGCCCAGATGTTTCTCCCTGTCTCAAAATGGTCAGAACACCACATTGTAGAAAATTCTTTTTTTTTTTTTTAAATTAACTTTTATTTATTTTTTTTAAGGGTTTATTTATTTGTATAACCACACTGTAGTAGCTGTCTTCAGACACACCAGAAGAGGGCACTGGATTCCATTACAGATGGTTGTGAGCCACCATGTGGTTGCTGGGAATTGAACTCAGGAACTCTGGAAGAGCAGTCAATGCTCTTAACCTCTGAGCCAACTCTCCAGCCCTCGAAAATTCTTAAGATAGCGTTTCCTCGATGCAAGTATGTCTCTGGTGTGTCTCAGTGTATCTGAACCTCCTGCCACATGAACCCCAGACAAAGTGAGACTTAGCTAAAGGTTTCATTTAATTTAATAATCACCCCCCAAAGGTCCTACAGTCCTATATTAAAATGAAGTCGCATTTTCAGTACTGGAAGTTAGGGCTTCAGATATCAATTTAGGAGAACACAGTTCCTTCCATAAAATTAGATCACAGCTAGTCATGGCACTACACACCTTACTACTCAGAAGGATGATGTGGAAGGATGGCTTGAGCCCCAGAGTTTGAGACCAGCCTGGGAACACAGGGAGACCCTGTATCAGAGAAACAAAAGTAGATTATGGTCCGGGCTTGAGAGATGACTCAGCAGTTAGGAGCACTGGACTGGGGTTTAATTCCCAGCATTCACCTGGCAACTCACGCCTGTCTGTAACCCCCGTTCCAGAGGATCTGATACCCTCACACAGACATATCAGCAGGCAAAACACCAATGCACATAAAATTAAAAAAAAAAAAATAGTGAGTTTTTTTTTTTTTAAATAGATTACGGTCAAAATTAGTTAGAAATTATCAAAAGCACTATTGAAACATAATTCCCGTGTCTCACACCTCTAAATTATAGACTGATGGTTTTTTAAATGATCACTGGCCCATACTGCCATCAGTCTCCTCCATTTCAGAACATCCTGGGAAGACACACCCTTCACTCTTAGCCGTCCATGTCTCCCCTGCCCTTTGGCATTTTCTAAGTTACTTTTTATCTCTGCATTTATTCCTCTGGACCCTTCATGTAACAGGAATCACAGTGCACAGGGCCGCCTGTAACTCTTAGTATAGTCTCAAGGCCACTGATGGCATAATTTGTGTTGATTCTTGGTTTGTTGTTGCCGACTTATATTCTGTTGTATTATTTTGTTATTTTTCTATTCCTCAGTTGATGGACATTTGCATTGTCTCTTCTTGGACACTTGTGAATAGGGCTGCTCTGAGCATTTGTGTAGGTATAGATTTTTAATTTTCTTAGTGTATAGAGTAGAAATACTGGACCATAAGACAGCCATGCTTAGCCATCAGAAAGTAACTAGAATGTTGCTCAGGTTATTGTTATCCAAACCAACTAATCAAGAACTGATAAGCTATCTTCATGGATTAAAAAACGTAGGCCTGTGCTGGAAAGAAAGCTAAGCACTGGACAGACAGTTCAGAGCACTTGCTCTTCCAAGAGAACTCAGTTTGGTTCCTAGTACCACGATGGTGGTCTGTAACTCCAGGAAGTACTGTTCCTGGGAACAGCACCTCCTTCTGTCCATTTCAGATACACACACACACACACACACACACACACACACACACACACACACGTACAAACACCCATTTATCTGTTTGCTTAAGAATGGAATACAATACAGAGTCAAGTAAGCTGTCTGCAATTTTAAAAAAGTAGTTGAGAGACTTTAGTGGGGCTCAAATGTACAGTGTTTAAGCTGGGCATGGTAGCGCTTATCTTTGATCCGAGTGAGTTGGAGGCAGAGGTAAGTGGATCTCTATGCTTTCAAAGTCAGCTTGGTCTACATAGCGACTTCCGAGACAGCCAGGGCATGTTTCAAAAAAGAAAGGAAGGAAGGAAGGAAGGAAAAAAGAGAGAAAGAAAGAAAAGGAAACAAAAAATGCTATGTTAAATAAACTTCCCTGAACCTCAACTTTCTTTGTAGAGAATACTGCTCTCATCGGGTATTAATTTGACCACGAGGTAATGCCTACAAAAATTGTATATAACATTTTTTTCCAGTTTCCTATCTGTAAAATGGGCATGCAAGTGTCTCCTATCACAAGATACTTCTGAGCTGAGTGAGCACAGAGCATGTGTGACATGGTAAACTGAGTGTCACATCTTCAGTTTTACCAAAGCCGGAGCCAAGAGGGTTGGGTGTGGCCTGTGTCCCTGCAACAAAGCTGAGGAGAGAAGCTGGATCTGCTGACTCTGCACTCCATCTTCCCATCACTCCACTCCACCTGGGGGATGGGACAGGATCCAGGGAAGTATTTGTCAGTCCCTGGCCCTCTGTGTCAGACAGTAGATTCTGAGTCCAGGGAACAGCATGGGACAGGAAAGGAATATCCTGCTAAATCACCTGTCACCTTTTTAGCCAGGTCCAATTACAAACAGTGGCACGTGGTAAGGCCTGTCACCCTGACATCACAGTAAGGCCTGTTACCCCAATATCATAGTAAGGCTTGTCACCCCATATCACACCTCACAAAACTTGCTCAGGCTACACAGCTAAAAAAAAAATGGGAAAACCAGAAGTCAAGCACAGCACAATGGTACCTCACCACTGTCCTGTCCCCTCTGCTGGTTCCTCTCAAGAGGCTCAGCTTTTATGCCAACTTTCCTGGGTCATAAATCGCTTTCGGGTGTGCTCTGCCGCCTCTACTGGCATTCCCCCTCCCTCATATAGGACTGAGGAGAAGCAGTCTCAGATGAGAGTCCCCTTTCTGTGTGCCTCACTGGGTCCAAACCTGCAAGTCTGTCTCCTTTTCACTGGCTTCTAGCCTCCCTCACCCCCAGTGCTAGCTCAGGGGTGACCTCATCTAACAAAGATGGACCACTTTATATCCCAACACTATGGCCTCACCTTCAAGCTCCCAAGTCCAGAGTTCCCTTTCCTGGAGAGGGTGCTTCATAATGCTTTGGATGGGTTCCTAGGTGCCACCAGCAAATCTAGGGTTTATGAGAAGCCCTCAGCCCTATAGACTCTACAGTCCCTTGCAGTCACAGATATCACAATGACAAAGCTGAAAATACAGTTCACGACGCAACCCTGCAGGAACGGGGCTGTATCACTGTCAGTATTAAAGCCCCCAAGGATGTCAGCTTTAGTGTGCTCTTTTAGAAGTCCTTTGTCAGAGCAAAGTCCTTGTTCCCCAAACAAAATCGTAAAGTAGAACTCTATAGAAGGTGAGAGAAGAATATTCCTTTCCTTTCTCCTCCCCCAGTCCCTTCCCTCGGGTTCACCATAATCTCTGGAAAGAAGATGTCTGCCTGGGTTTAGAGGAGCTGAGCTGTCATCAGCATATCAACTGAACTGCACAATTAAAAAAAAAAAAACAGTCTTGGATTTGGTTTCAGATACCAGGTACCAGGCTGCTGGCTTCTACTGCAGACATTCATTCCGTTCCCTGCGATAGGGCCTCCACCTGATACCATTTGCAGCCCCATCACTAGGGTGAGGGGCGGAAAAAGTCCACCAGCCTGGCTGCCTGTCACCTCAGGAAATTCTGCTCCTTCCATTCCCAAATTTATGTATATCCTCCATAAACTTTATGCTGCACCGTGCCGCTGTTAAATGTGATTTACTTGTAGGGAGTTGGCTCACGGGATACAGAGCTTAGGAGATGTCTGCCGACCCCACCGTGTCACACAGGCACCCCCTGAGAGACTGAGAGCCTCTCCAGAGTGTCACCTTGCAAAGGTTGAGGGTCATAGGCTCCCAAGCTGAGAGGTCTTATTAGAGGGGTTCCCTGGTCTGTACAAAGCCTGAGAGCCTTAAAAACCAACAACAAAAACAAACAAACAAACAAACAAACACCTTGAAATCCAAGGATACTATGGAGGTTCTCTTGCCTATTTTTGCAAATTGGAAGGAAGCCCACGTGCAAAGCGTTTCCACATCCAAAGAGAGTCCATACTGGGAGGCTTGTCTGAAGGAAAATGTGTATGTGTATTTAATACATATTTAATGTAGATGCATGTACTTTAAAATGGAGAAAACACTGAGTGCTTTCTAAACACTTGTAAAGGAAACACTGAAATCCTGAATAAGGAGAAAGAGAGAAGGGGAGGAGACTGATAATCCGAGGCTCCTCCCCTTGGAGGGCCGCTGAGCCCGATCCGATCGGGACTGCTTCCAACAAATACTTGTGCATGCTGCCGCACCCTCCCACTTCCAGTCTTCCTGTGATAGTGATCAACTCCTGAAGAGGAGCGGAAAGACCAGAGGTCCTGATGTTGCATCTCATGGAGACTTTGCTCCATGGATGTATTGGTTAGGCTTTTGTACTGTATTAAAAGTACCTGATAGCGCCAGCAAGGTGGTTCAGCGGGCATACTGGGTTAGTTTTACGTCAACTTCACACTAGCTAGAGTCATCTGAGAGCAGGGATCCTCAACTGGGAAAACGCTTCCACAAGATCAGACTGTAAGCAAGCTTGGAGGCTATTTTCTTAAGTAGTGATTGAGGTGGGAGGGCTCAGCAGATTGTGGGTATGGACACCTTGGGCTGTTTGGTCCTGGGTTCTATAAGACAACAGGCTGAGCAAGCCAGGTAAGCAGCACACTTCCATGGTCTCTGCATCAGCTCCTGCCTTCAGGATCCTGCCTAGGTTGAGTTCCTGCACTGAGTTCAGGATATGTAAGCTAAATAAGTCCTTTCCTCCCTGAGTTGCTTTTGGGTACAATGTTTCATTGCAGAAGTAGTAATTGCAACTAACACAGCAAGTAGAGCTGGCTACGGAAGCCTGGGTTTGATGCTGGGAACCTATGTAGAGGTAGAAAGAGACAGCCAGTTCCACAAAGTAGCTCCCTGACGGCCATGTGCACGCTAGCACCCATGAGCTCCTTCCCTGCCCCCCAACAGAAAATAATAACAAAGAAACAAAATACAAAAATGCCCAGTAAAGACAACTCCAAAGACTTGTGGTTTCGGGTTTAGTCTGTGATCCATTGTTTTTTGGCTGTGGTGAGGCGGGACTTCATGGTGTTCGGGAAGCAGGGAGGACAAGAAGGGAAGGTCCAGGGCAAAATGTGCATGCTTCGAAGGCACATGCCCAGTGACTCACTTCCTCAGCAGGTTCTGCCTACCAACATAGACTCGTAGTTGGGTTAATCCACCAATGAGCTTAGCTAGCACCCTCATGATCCTGTCACCTCTCCATAGTTGTCACCAACAGGGAGACCAGGGCTTCAGCATGAGTCTATTGAGGGACATTTCATATCCACAATACAACAATAAAGTGGCCAAGGGGCCATGCTTTGTCTCCTCACTGGGTCTCACTGCGTTGTGTGAAATCCCACTCTGAAACACACAACAACAGAGAATATATGACTTAACTTCTTCAGGCACCAGGAATTATGGGTCCTGTTTCTCTGTTAAGTCTGAACTGACATTATCCTGGAATTCTTCATCTCCTAGTACAGCGCTAGCCTCAGTCACAAAAATCTCAGCTTTCTGAGTTCTTGCTACAACTTAGCCATGCGGCATATGGGCTGAGCAGCCCTTCAGAGTGTCTCTACTGTGGGCTATGACTCAGGCCTCTGACATAACGAAACCACTGTCCCCTAATGCTCCTTGGGAGTCCCTGCCTTCCTCTGCATGTCAGCCACTGTCTGGGGGATGCCTTGGGGGCTATGTTCCAGTCCTGCAGCCTGTTACATACCGCGGAGCAAAGCAGCTGGAGGTGCTGTCCCTTCACGTGTTTAAAAGCAGAAATAAAATTGGTGGGATCTAGTTGGCCCCAACGACATCTAGGCCTGGAGATGAACTGGAGTTGAGAGTTTAAGACCTGTCCGGCCTCAAAGCACACTTAATAATCTGACCCAATCCTAATTTCCCTTTCTGCTGTCTACTTCGCTGATGCATTGGCCATTGGATAGTCTCTGTTAAGGAGGTTCCAGGCAGTTGGCAAAGTGCTTACTTTGTAAGCGTGAAGACCTGTGGTTAATCTCTAGAAACCATGTAAAAATGCCAGGTTTTCCTTTAAATCCCTGAACGAAGGCAGAGATAGGTGGATCCCTGGGGTGGGCTGGCCAGTCAGTCTAATGAGAGTCCCTGTCTCACTGAGGTGGGTGGTGTTTCTGTGGAGGATGACTCCTGAGGTGGTCTTTCAGCCTCCACAGACAGGCATGCTTGCATGCACGCACGCATGAGCGCGTGCACACACACATACATACACATGCACACACACATGTACACACACACGTGTACACACACACACATGCACACACATACACACATGCACATATACACATGCACACACACATGCACACACATACATGTGTACACACACATACACACACGCACACACATACACATACACATATACACACGCGCGTGCGCACACACACACATACACACATGCACATATACACATGCACACACATATACATATACACACACACGCACACACACACATACACGTGTACACACACATACACACATGCACATATACACGTGCACACACACACATGCACACACATACACGTGTACACACACATACACACATGCACATATATACATGCACACACACACGCACACACATACACGTGTACACACACACATACACACACGCGCACACATACACACATGCACATACACACACACACACACACACACACACACACACACACACGCTCTGGCTAAGCTCTCCTGTAGCCTATTGTGGAACTTTACTACTAGAGATTCATGCTGTTGAGCGCATTCATTTTTGTCTTTAATATTTTGGGTGTGACGTTGTGCATGCATGCAAAGGCCAGAGAAAGATGTAGGGTATCTTGCTACTGCCTGCCTTGTTTCCTTACTGGATCTGAAGCTTGCTGTTTTGGCTAGGCCACCTAGTCAGAGAGCTCCAGAGACCTGACTGTCACTGCCCCATAATGCTGGGGTTACGGGCACACTGATCATAGTTGGTGTGTTTTTTTTACATGGGTGATGAGATTCGAACTTGGGTCTTCATGCTTGCACAGCATTCTTACCCACAGAACTACTATTCATTACCTGGGCCCCTGTCTTTTAGAATATGTGCCAATTGTCAATGCATTGCCTCTCAGCTCCATACAAATCCTTCATTGAGTACTCCTCAAAACTGGAGCTGTGTCCTTTGAATGTTTTTCCTTTGCAGTGAGTACAACGTTCAGCTTTTCAGTAGAAGGCACTGGAGAGACAGTGAGGAGGTGGGGTCTGCGCTGGGGCCCTTATGCTTGCCACGCCCACAGCTCTCCAGCATCTTCAAGCTTCAGGTCTAAGATGCACAGTGGCCAGTGACACTTGAGACCAGAAGTTTCATGGCATTCCCCTTACCTCAAGTTGTACAGCACAGTAGAGTGCCTGTGGTGACTTCCTCAGCAGCTTGACAGAGTTCTGGTATGTGTCTCCACTGCAGCGGCTCAGTGCTGTTTCTGCCATCTTGTGCCTGAGTTTGGCTCTCACACGTTCATCTCATCCTTCGGGGGTCGATTCTTCCATCTGCCGTTCTTACATCCTGTAGACTTCTCTTTACTCCTTATTAGCCAGTTCTTTGTTGACTTAATCCCTTATTATAGTGAATAATTCTTTGTATTATATGTTGCCTGTTCAAATTACAGTGTAGTTTGTCCTTGATTGGATCCAGACAGACATAGAATTCAAATGTCCTTGGGGTAGAATTCACAGGGAATCAATGACACTGTAGTATAAAGTGGTTTGTTTTGTTTTCTGTCCGCTGGAGAACGGTAAATACCTTGGGGGTGAGTGGGGGAACAGTAGAGAAGAAAAAGCCAGCAAAGGGGTGGGGATTCTAATAATGAGCTTTGCCTATTTCACATTTGGCCACAGGCTGACTAGACCCGTTGAGTGTTACTCTTTATTTCACAGGAAATGGCTTTGGTCCCCCAGGGTTAACATAACGGCACCAGCAAGACAATGAAGTAATGGTTGTGGAAACAGTAGCCATTGCACCTTGATAAGTTCAGCACATTTGCTTTATTTCTTTATTTCATCAAAGTATGCAGCCACATAAGACGCAGAGCTCCACTGAGCAAGGCTGACTCGGTTCCCCCGTTATTCATAAGCCCCTCCAGACAAGGCACCATCCACTTCTGGCTGTAAGGAAAGCTCAGATCCATGAGCCTTCAGAGAAGGAAGTGTCTCCATTAAGGGAAGACCAGTGCTCCCTTTCCCTGGGGCTTTTGAACACAGGAAAGTGGTTTTTCTCTTTGGAAGGCTATGTGCTCCTGACACAGGGCTGGAGTAGGAAGGTGATGAAGGGTGTTCCTTCCAACTTAAAATTGTTTCAGCAATTCACCTGCAGTTCATACAGAAGGATTCACATTGGTGTGGTGGTCTGAATAGGAATGGTCCTGTACACTCATGTGTTTGAGTGCTTGGCCCGTAGGGAGTGGCACTATTAGGAGGTGTGGACTAGTTGGAGTAGGTGTGGCCTGGTTGGAAGAAGTGTATCACTGTGGGGGCGGGCTTTGAGGTCTCATATGTTCAAGCTACACTCCGTGTGGCACACAGTCTCCTTCTGCTATGTGTGGATCAAGATGTAGAACTCTCAGCTCCTTCTCCAGTACCATATCTGCCCACACACTTCCATGTCTCACCATGACAAGAATGGACTAAACCTCTCAAGAGTAAGCCAGATGAAATGTTTTCCTTTATAAGAGTTGCTGTGGTCATGGGGTCTCTTCACAGCAACAGAAACCCTAAGATACACAGCAAGTTGTAAGTCTCTCACACCACTAATTCCCGAACTCCTCACATGGGATTATACACATAATGTCCTCAGTGGACAGGTCCTTAAAAGCACAAGGCTGTCACAAAAGTCTGTCTACCCTCCTGAGTGGTGCTATCCCCTTGCTGTTCTTGGCCTGACACTTCCCAGGACCTCTGGTCGCATGTCCCCACCCCCACTCTTCCTCATACAAGATGGAGAGCCTGTGAGTACACACACGAAAGAAAACAGAGTAAATTGATATCTCTCCATTCCACTGGAGTTAATCCACCCACACTTGGCTCTTTCCCGATTCATTTCTCCCTGGTGCTGTGATACCACAGAGGCCTTGTCCAACGGGCCCGAGTGAGAGAGAGAGCAGTTTCAATTAGTCACCAGTTCCACACCTGAGCTCAGTCTCAGGAGCCATTTGTCCATCATCTTTGCTACTAAGAATTGTTTGAAAGAGAGCAGAGTGGAAACCACTCATAGAATCCATCATTATGTAGGCTGGTGTTCATCACAGAGAAAAGGCTGGGATGTCTATGGTTAAAAGTGGTGGGGTGGGACTCAAAGCTCCTTAGCACACAATGCGTTTTAGCAATCAGAGCCAGAATCGAAACGCATAATAAAGAGAGGCGAGTGGAAAATGCTTATAATCGTCATATTTTAAATCCCTTCTTTCCTGCCAATCTTACATCCGTTCCCAGAGATGCAAAAGCTGCCCACTCTGCCAGCCCCTTGCCAGCTGCCAGCTGTTACTTCCCTGGAAAAAGGGTCAGAAGGCTGCTGGGAGCTAATAGCCAGCCAGAAGCTGCGTGTGAGAAGTGTCCCTCGTGGTTTTGAGCTGTTGGCTGATTGTCAGCCAGGACCTACAAGTTCTGGTTTGATAAAAGCCAGCTATAGATTTCAAGCCCTCTCTCTCTCTCTCTCTCTCTCTCTCTCTCTCTCTCTCTCTCTCTCTCCTTTTTTCATTTGTGCTCTGAAATTGTCATGCACTCCAAACGGCACTCGGTGAGCACATGGGCCTTTGTTCTGCCTTGTTAGGACCAATACTTACCGTCCTCTCTAGACAATCACTTGGCAGGGTGGGGAGTAGGGTTATGCCAAGTTTGATGAGGCAAGAGATGGGGCTGGGAGCTGGAGAAGGCACAAGTTGCCCCTTGGCATCTGTATAGTACCCCTGAAGAGGATACAGGGCACAGAGTATTTCCTGCTCATTCTGAGACACAGCCTCAGATTCTGGGGGGTTCTGTGATTGCCAGGGTGTGGGAGTGGCCTGTGCTGGCAGGTTAGTCAGGATTTATTGACTAGGCCCCCTGAAATGAATTGAGTCACTAGCCACATGAACCAGGCACAGAACACAAACCTTGCCCTGCTCCCAACTGCTTCTCTGAAACAGCCAGCAAGTGAGGATTCCTTGCTCTGAGCTCTATAGATTTCAGGGGCTCAGGACAGGGGAGGCGACATCAGGGATGCTACATAGTAGTGCATGCGCTCTAAATTCAGATGCTTCGGGGCTGTGTGTGCAATGCATCAACTGTGAAAAATAAACACCCAGCAGAGGCTGGCTTTGAGTTAAGGCAAGCACACAATAAATTTCAACTGCCGCAATTAATCGCTTGCTGCTTGTTGTGAATAATAATCCCAGGGAGAGCGCTGGCTCCCACTCCATCAAAAGACAGGTGAAAGCGGAAAGCAGCAAAGCATTTGGGGTCTTTCGGGGGGGGGGGGCTTACCTGTGAGCAAGTGTTCATACCGCATCCCAAGGAGAGGCAGACTGAAAAACAGCCCCTTCTGCTGCCCAGCAGGCACAGCTGTGCCAAACAGTGCCTTTGTGCTGGCCCTCCCCAACCCTCCGCCTTCACCTGCCCCCATCTAGGGATTCCCCAGAGATGGGTGGGGAGGTGCCTTGCCTGCAGGGGTAGAGGAGAAAAGAACTCAAACTCCTCATGAGATGTTGTTAGGTTGTGGTAAACGCTATACATGTAACTCAATCCTTATGGGGTTCCTTGGTCCATCTCAAGTGTACGGTTCAGTGGCATTGCACACATTTGTACTGTGTGGTGCAGCCATTGCTATTATCCATTGCTAAAGCGCGAACAGTCTGTTAACCATAAGTCCATTTCTCTTTTCTCCTCAGCTCTTGACAGCCACTATTTCACCTTCCTGTCTGGGAGTCTGATATTTACTGTCATTACTGTGTGTGTGTGTGTGTGTGTGTGTGTGTTGATACACATATACTACAGTGTACATGTATAGGGCTGGGGAGAGAACTTCAGGAGTCTCTCCTTCCGTGCCGGGATCAGCATGTACACTAAGCACCTTTACTCACGGAACCATCTCCCCCAGTCAACATTTAAGGCCTCTTCCGTGTTGTCTCAGGAGTCAGAGTCTCCCTAGAGGCCCAGCCTGCTGTATGCCATGTGCCTTATTTTGTTTGTCCACCTGCTCGTAGACATTTCAGTGTTCCATGCTGTTGGCCTCCTGAGACTGATGCTGCTTTGAACATGGGCACACACACAAATAACCATCCCAGTACCTGCTTTCCATCCTTGGGGCTGAACCCAGAAGTGGAGTTACCGGCGTGTTTCCTGATTTCTATGTATTTATTTTGCTAGTTGCTACCAATAAATAAAACACAGGGATCTTACTGATCTCCGTGGTAGGTGGCTGCCTGCGGAATTGCTATGTCTTTACGGGAACTTTGCTGAAAGAGCAAAGCATCAGAAATGGCCCGGAGAGAGGAGCATCAAGGGAAGGGATTAGATGACACTGGCCAATAAAGCTGCAAGATTCTTGTCTTTGTCTGGTGTTGAGATGTGGGGCTGAAACCCTGAAGGGATGAGAAGGCGGCTCTGGAGAGAGGGCAGCTCCCAGGGGAGGAAGCTGACCGCTGAGATACTTGCTGTGGTGGAGATGCCCGCCTGACTGGAGATGCCTGCCTGACTTCCCACACTATGCAATCCATCTTAAACCATTTCCCGAAATCCCTCCACTGCCCCTCAAAGCCTCCAGCTAAAATCTGTTACGAATAGCAGAATTTCTATGGTGACCTTTGGGCAAATAGAAGAATGGTAGAAAGAATGAGGTGGGGAGCCACTCTTGGGCTTCTCTTGTAGAGGTGTGAGCTGCATCCATATTTTGTGGGAGCAGAAATCCAGAGTGGGAGGTAGCTGTGAGGCGCTTCAAAGATTCTACAGAGAGTGCGGTGGGGACTGCAGCCTCTTAGAGTGACCCCGAGACAAGAAAGGATTAGAGCTTCTTAGGTGTCCTGAGAACACCAAGCCCTCTGCACAGTGAAGCACAAGCCACCGGCTGCTGCACCTGACCTGTGGCGAGGAAAATGTCAAGTCATGCACTGGGCAAAAATCCCTCAGCTTACTGAACAGTGTCCAGCGGGCCTTAGTCAGGGCTCACCCGCTGTGAGACAAGTTTGCCAAACGTACAACTGGCAGAGCTGTGTGGGTTTCAGGGCACTGGGGGTCACCTGGGCAGCTGAGATTAGATCTTGTCTCCCCTCACTGAGTACTATATGGGTCAAACTGGGCTCTTCTAGGGCAGAGCCATCTCTGATGTAGGGCAGGGACTGGCATTGGTATGTGGTCTTACTGAGGATAGACTCACCACACAGTCTCAGGAAGCACCTTGGGTCTGTAACCTCTCAATCAGTGTACCTCTGTCCATGGCCTCCTCCGTACACGCATGCGCTTCAGAGATCAAGACTTAAAGCAACAGAAGCACCCTGGGTAGAACCGGTGCTCAGTAGTCTGGTTAGACGCGTTCACAGCCCTGGCCGCTGTTGTTAGCACTAAGGTGAGGCCTGTGTGTTCAGGGTCTGAGGTCTCATCCTGTGACAAGGATGAGGTAGGTGCTGGCTTAGTAAAAGTCTTCTGCCTGTTCTCATCCCACATGGGCACTCAGGGCAGGCGCCTTGCATGGCAGGACCACAAGGTCTCGATCTTTACTAATACAACAAGATAGGACAGCGAACATGTAAAATAAGTTACTGCATGTGTGTACCTGGGTTCTGGAGGTGTACAGGGATGGGTTTAGCAGACAGAGAAAAATGGCCTGTTTAGGAAGAGACAGCAGTTCTTACTGTCAGCTTGACATCTGGGGAGAAGAAACTTCAGTTAAGGAATACTTCATTAGCTCGCCCTGAGAGCCCTGAGAGCACGTCTGTGGGGTATTTCTGGACTACTAATTGCTTGATTGAGGAGATCCCAGCTCACTGTGGGCAGTGCCACCCCGGGCAGGTGGTCCTGGGTTGATCAAGGAAACAGGATGAGCAGAAGTAGAAACAAGTCACCGAGCAGCCTCCTTTCTGGCCTCTGCTCCGCCTCCTGCCTCCTGCCTCCTGCCTCCCGCCTCCCGCCTCCCGCCTCCCGCCTCCCGCCTCCTGCCCCTAGCTCCCCTCCTCGCCTCCCGCTTCCAGCTCCCACCTCCAGCTCTGGCCCCCAGCTCCAGCCTCCAGCCTCCAGCCTCCAGCCTCCAGCCTCCAGCCTCCTGCCTCCTGCCTCCTGCCTCCTGCCTCCTGCCTCCTGCCTCCAGCCTCCTGCCTCCAGCTCCTGCCTCCAGCTCCCGCCCTAACTGCCCCAGAGGACGGGCTGTGATGGGAAAGTGGAAGGCAAAGAAACCCTCCCTCCACAGGTTGCTCTCGGACCAAGTACACCTGGGTGTTTATGAAAGTAAGTTTCCTTCACCCCCACCAAAGCCTAGCACAGAAGGAGCCCTGAGTCATATAGGAAGCTTTCAAAAAGACCTCTTTGGTGCCAGCATGATGGCCTAGCAGGTAAAACAGTTTGCCATACAATTGAGTTGAATCCCCAGAAACACAGTGGAGAGAGGCAGCCCCCACCCCAGCCCCCCACCCTGCAAGGCTGTTCTCTGACCTTCACATGCATGCCATGGTGTGAGGGCACGCACACTCATACTCATCACACACAGAACACGCACACACTAATAATAATAATGAGAACAGAAGAGTGAATGCCCATTGTGAATGCATTTGTATAGGAGGCAGAAATGTACCAGGCCAACCTAGGACGTTAAGCATACAGCATTGTCCTTCAAGGGAAGAAATACAGACCCTGTTTTCTGCCCAGAAGGCTGGAGCAGATATGGCTTCCAGCCTGGTGACCTTCGTGCAATCTGGGTGACCAGAGACTCTCCATCACCAGAATATCCTCTGGATTCTTCTCGTAAGCTTTTCTCAGTCAGTTAATAGAACCTCTTTATGGAAGGTGCTATGTGCAGTTTACAAAGAGTTTCCATGTACTCATGTGCAATCTATACTTAGTTTTCTTTGCTCCTCAAGGAGATATCGGTGTGCTGTATTGTGAATACAGGACTGAATTAATCATTATAAGAATAGTTTTCACCATATTGTGTTATATTTAAGTACACCTGAAACAAACCAGCCAGAGTCAGGCTTCCAAAATTTGAGCCAACAACGGCTACCAAGTTGTGTTGCACCAAACTACCTTCTTGTCTCCCTGGGCTTGTCCCTCTGCTGCCTGTGAAGGTTGCAGAGACACCACACCCCCATACTCTGATGTGGAAACTGTTCCCCGCATGGATTCTGACATGCCTTTCTCTGGTCATGGGGTGAGACATCCATGGACAGGGCTGTGCATGCACACTGGCTCTTCAGAGGGAAAATGTCTCGTTTTCAATGTATGCCAGTTTCTACAGTGTAAGCATTTCTACCGTGGCTCATTTAAACATCAACCAGCATGATGTTTAAAGATGTGCATAGTCCAAACAGTGTGATCACACTTGGGAGGTCACAGCAGAACCAGGAATTCAAGGTTGTTCTTAGCCACAAAGTGAGTTTGAGACTGACCTTGGCAAAACAAAATCCCTTCCAGGTGTGGTGCCAAGTGCCTTTAAATCCAGCACTAGGGAGGTGGAGACAGGAGGATCTCTGTGAGTTTCAGGCCAGCATGGTCTATAATAGTAAGTTCGATGGCAGCCAAAGCTATATAAGAACCTGTCTAAATAACAAATGAATAACCAAAAGTCTGCTCAAAAAAAAGCAAGATGTGTGTAGAATGGGCTTTCAAGATCTTGTATCCGGCCAGTAGCACTGCCTGGGCCTCTGACAATGATCCACACTGGGTTTTTCCTTTCCCTTCCCCTAGCAAGACCATGGGGATTCCTTGATGCTATGCAAGGCTCTTCCAAGAACAGACAGGATAGAGTTTAAACCTGACTGAGGCTGGAGGGTAGCACTGTGAGGATTACATCCTTCTATTCCATCACTATGGAGGCAGAGGCAGGTGGATCTCTGTGAGTTTGAGACAGCCTACAAGAGGACGTGACAAGCCATCTAGAACTACAGTGAGACCCTGTCTCAAAAATATGAGAAATAAAAATGAGCCCATGTGTTCACACATAAAGATCTCATGTGCCGGGCAGAGCTGATGTTAAGAAGTAAGGGAGAATGAAGGCAAGCCACGGAGCCTCCATTCAAACCTGTCCCGTCTCTGCAAATACAGGATTGGGCCTGAGTGATACCCCATTTTGAATTTCCAGCTCTTTCCTGCGCCCTGTTGTGGATGGTGACTCTCTGTTAGCACCAATTCAACCCCAATTCAACGTTACCTTAGCCCACACTGGCCTTGGCTTGTGACAATTGAAGGGCTGAGGGAAGAGAGAGTATGCCCTGGAATAGGGTGAAGGAAGAGAGAGGATGTGGGGGATACATCTTGCTGGGAAAACCCCATCAGACAAATCGGAGCTTGGGCACAAAAGGATGTAGGTTCTGGTACTTCCGGTGTTAGGTTCCGGGTACTTCCGGTGACCCAGTTGCCTTCCTTCTTGTTCCATCATTCCTGGGATGATGCTGGCAGCCACGTGGTCTCTAATGGTTTCCACCAGCATTCCAGTCGTGTTCTAGCCTGTGATGGAAGACGGAAAAGAGGTCAGTGTGACTCCAGAGCCCCACACACCACTTCTCAGGGCTCCTTCATCAGGACACGGGACTGTGCCTAGCCACAGGGAAGGCTGAGGAAGGCAGGCTTTCCTCTGGGTATCAGTTTACCTGACTATTTGATTACTGTGGCAGGAGTAAGGAGTGGGTACTGGGCTTCATCTGGTAGCCTCCTGGTGAAGAGCCAGTCACCTTACCTCCCAGGAGGACCTAGGTGAGCATAGGGGGTCGGTTGGCACATCTTCAAGGAACAGAGGGACTGTGGAGGCTGTTCCCGCTGAGGTCAGGAAAGCCTAGTGTGAACCTTAGGGCCTGTTCTCACTGAACAAGTAAGAGTACTACAGAGGCGTCTCTTGGGCCCTAGAAGGACCAAACTACTGGATTGAACAAAAAGAGCTTGAGTTACTCTTTGTGTGTGCATGTGTATGTGTATGTGCGCACTCACACAGCACGCACATACATGTGTGCAGGTGTGCATTGTGCATTCATCTGTATGTATGGTACATATAAAAATCAGAGGACAACTTCAAGTGTCATTCCTTGGGTGCTGCCTATGACTCTTTTTGAGACTGAGTCTCACTAATCTGAAAATTGCCAAGTAAGCCAGGCTGACAGGCCAGAATACCTTGGAGAACTGCTGTCTCCAGTTTCCTAGTACAGGAAACCAGTGCAACCATGCCTGGCTCATTTGAGGGGGTGGGGGGTGGGGGGCTTGGAGATCAAAGTCAGATCCTCATTCCACAAGGCAGCCACTGAGTTATCTCCCTATCCCCTGGGTCAACCCTCACAAAG
>JANHMN010000019.1:15761128-15778176 GCA_030674055.1 Rhabdomys pumilio | reverse complement strand
TGTGTGTTGTAGCACATGTGTCAGGTCCTCAGGCTCATGTGTGTTGCGGCATGTGTCAGGTCCCCATTCTTTTTAGGTCTCAACAATATTTTACTCTATGTATGCACCACATTTTGTTACCCATTTATCTGCTGAGTAGTTGTGATGGTGTTACTGTGAATACACACACACATAATTGCTGGGTCACACTGTAACTTTAGAAATGAGTACGCTGTGATCCAGAGCACAATACCATTTTACATCCCCACCAGTAGTGTGCAAGAATTTCACGCTTCTAAAAATAACCATAGTAATATTTGTTATTTTTAATTGTGTGATTTTTTTTTAGTTATTGTTATTATTGTTATTGTTTATTCTGGGGGCAATGTCTCATGTAGCCTAGGCTGGCTTTGAGCTCACCATGGAACCAAGGCTAGCCTTGAATTCCTGATCCTCCTGCCTCCTCCTCCCAAGTGCAGGCATATGTCACTTTGCTAGACTTTATCCTAACATTTTATGTGAACTAAATAAAGCTACCTGTGGGCACATCCAGAAGCCAAGGAATTGTGTGAATCCAACTAAAGAAGACTGCAAAAATGCGGGCCAGGATTGACACAGTGGGTCACACACCAGTGTTAGGGGGTCCTCAGTGCCCCCTGTTCTCTTAGTGTCAAGCATCTCACAAAAGCTCTTCCTCGATGTCATGTCTTCTCCTCTGTTGGGCTCCATGACGTTTGGTGTGGGTTCTTCTTTTCCCACCCTTTATCCCCCCAGTTTCACCCTCTGACACAAGATAGGAGAGAAACAAGGATAGAGGGGAGAAAGGAATTAGGAAAATCCCTGATCTAATTTCTTTCCTTCTATTTCTTCTTTGAGCACGACTACAAACAAATCACAGCCATCCCCACATCTTGGGGCCCTAGCATTTATGTACCCTCTGAAAAGTTGCCAGAATTCCAAATGTCAGACAATACCAGAAACTATTTACAGCTGACAAAACCACACCTCTCCTAGAGCTCAAGGCAAATCACAGTCAGCTGCTGTGGACAGTCTGAAGCACTGGAAGTACTGGGACATCCCTACACCTGGGGTTAAAAAGAAAGCACATTCTTAACCAAAATTCCAGAATTCTCACTACATTCTTCTGCCTCTTTTTTCGACATTATTCCCTTGTCTGATCTTCCCAGCTGTGAACCTGGGACCTCAGTGCTAATTTTCCTTTTGCTGAGCTGCTCTTCTGGAATATATTTTCCGATGTCATTTTAGAGTATCCTTTCCTAGAACCCACCTCACACGGGGGCTCTAACAAGCCATGTGTAAAGCAGGCAGCATGTTTAGGGCTAGCACTTACCATCTTCCAAAACCTCTCACTCTGTTCTTGGTGGTAGAACAGAATCGGAACCTGACTGGACCGAGGAAAAGCACTGCAGTACTGAACAACGTTGTAGTCCTCCAAGCGCATCCTGAAGGTTAGCTGCTAGTGTCATGGTGGTTTTAACAGGAAGCTGATGTGTATAGGGCTTACTCTAGAGACACAGCCCCAAACTTCAGATCCAACTAATCACGGGAAACTACCCAGGAACAGGTAATCATTGACGTTCCCCCAGAACTTTAGAATGCTCCCCTTCAAGCTTGTAAATGTTTGCTAAAGGCACCCGTTGCCATGGGTAACGGTCTAACAGGCTATTTTGTAGCATGACAAATCTGCTGTTCCCAGTATCCCCTTTAGTAAGAAAAGGAGATGAATAAATGTGAACTTTGTAGAAGAGGGAGGCTTATCTTCATGTGTGCCTGCATCTGTAACAGGTTCCAGTGCTCTCCCTTACCTGAGCCTCAGTCACCTGCAGTTATGTGCATCCAACGTAGCCTGAAAATATGAAATGGAAACTTCCAGAAACAAGCAATTCTTCCATTTTAAATTGTGCATCAGGGGTCTGGAAAGATGGTTCAGTGGGTAAAGGAGTTTGATGAGCAGAGTTTGGTCCCCAGGATCCACATGGTGACAGGAACCCACTCCCAAAAGTTGTCCTCCGACCTCCATGTACATGTGTACCCCCAAAACACACATAAACAAAGAGAATAAATGTAATTTTTAAAAATTACAACTGTACCTCACTTGAGTAGAGAGGTGAGATGTTGGTCTGCCCATGCCATCTGGCTGTGATCATCTATTTGTCCAGTGTCCCTGACTGAATATTCAGTGTGCCCGTCAGTCACTTAGCCTGGTTATCAGATTCCTGTGGTATACTGTGACAAGTGTGTGGGTTACTTCTTTTGACACTGTGACAAAACACCCAACAGAAACAACTTAAAAGAGTTGCTTGAGAGAGGAGAGGATTATTTAGGGTATCATGGTGACAAAGCATGGGGCTGGAGCTCTCAACAGATGCTCGTGTTTTGTGGAGGGTCAGGAAGCACAGAGGTGGGGAGGGAAATGGGGAAGGTTGTAACTCTCAAAGGCCTGACCTCAGTGGCCCACATCCAAAAGCCACACAGCCCACTCCAAAGGTCCCACAGCATCTCAGGTTCTAAACCAAGTGTTCACATTCAGGAGCCTGTGAGGGGCATTTCACATCCCTGTCATAGCATCCGGCAACCTTTGTATGACCGAACAATGACAACAAAGAACAAAAGTAAATGTTGGTAATTTTATAGAGTTATAACTTCTATTTTATTATTAGCCATTGTTAGTGTCTTACTGTGTCTAACTTGTAAATTAAATATATATCCATAGGGAAAAAGTCAATATAGACAGGGCTTGGTATGCTGAGTTTCAGGATTTAGGCGTTTGAGATGTATGTTTTATGGGCGAAAGGGGATGATTCTAGACTGGGTAAATTATAAACAGCAGACATTTCTTTATCAAGGTTCAGGAGGCTTGGAAATCCACAAATAAGGTGCCAGTAGATCCCATGTCTGCTAAGAGCCTCTTCCTCATGGGTATGGCTGTAGGGTAAATGGGGTCCTGCTCCACTCCACTACAGGGCTCTGCTGCTCAGGGAGGCTTACCCCGCAAGTGGCTGGCTATGAGGAAACCACAAGACACAGTTCTGGGGGTGTGGGAGTGCAGTCTGAGGTGCAGGACAACTGGAGCTGGCTCAGGGCCTCCCGGCCTGCAGCGAGGCTGGGGTTGTCTTGTTCTCAGGCTCTCCTGCATATGACACCCCTGTACCGGTGGATGCCATAGAAGAGCTAAGAATGGAGTGAGGGCCCACAGGCTGGATCTGGCCCAGCGCCAAGGGGGAAAGAGGTGGGAGCTCCGGCTAGATCCAATAGCGATAGAGTCCTTGGCTTGTGTGGCTGGTTAGGGCTTGGCTTTGTTTTGGTTGCAGCTGTGGCTGGGAGCCGAGGGTCCTTCTACAAGACATTAGATGGCGATGGCTCTTTAGTCGAAAGCCTTCTCCATTGCTCCCCATAGTGGATCCCGACGAAAAGAGACAGTCCAAGATTTTAAGGTATTTATTGTCATGGCGGAAAGTGGATGGTAAAACCGTACCCCACTTCTCAGGGTGGGCCTGAGGTTAAATACTGTTTGCAAGGGAGGAGGGTCTGGGAAGGAAAGCTTAACTGGCTAACTAACCCCTTCAGGCCTTTAGGTACCTCATTAAAATGGAGATCTGTCTTGAGGCTATGTGACCACAGGTCACATCCTCTACATGTGGAGGGGTTTGGGGTGTTGCCCTTGCATGATTGATGGCCACTAATCTATGGAGGGCTGTGGCCTCGTGTCAGGAGCCTAGTGTCCGAGAACCAGGCAAAACATCTGCTGTCCCTTTAGGGTCACCAGGGTTTCTAACCTTAGCTCAACCAGGAACCAGGATGCCTTCCATGGCCCTACATGTGGTCTTCTCTGTCTCCTCCCATGGTGAGAAAGCAAAGGGGGGGGGGGTACTTGACCAACACCTCTCCTCAGACCTGCCATCAGGAACCTTCCCTTCCTAAGACCATCTCATTGACAATTCAGCCTCAGAGTATGACGCATCAAGTCACGCAGGCCTCTGAGGAAGGGTGGCTGAGACTCGTCCTTCTGCTTGCGATACCAAGACCTCTGTTAGGTTCTGGAGGTCCTGATCCACTGTGCCAACAGGATAGGAGACATGCCCAGAGAGGATGTCACCAAAAGGGAGGGGCCACCTGGACAGGTAGCAAGAGGAACCACGGCTTGGTGGAGATGGCAGAGAAGGCTGAGACTGTGCACCTGCCTGGGCTGGTTTCCATTTTGAACTGCAGCAGCCAAGCAGAGCAGGAGAGACTCAGCGTGCCATGGGCCTGGGCCTCATCTAGTGGCTGCTTAGTTGGAACTGCTGCACTGCCACTGCCTGTCCATCTGAAGAAGACCCAAGTGAGTGTTGAGAAGTTTCTGCTTGTAAGTCCAATACCCAGTGTGTGACAGGACCAAGGTCAGTACTTGGCAGGGTTGGGAGGCTGGAGTAAATGTCCAGGGCAGGACAGACATACTGGAGGGATGATCACTCCTCTCTGGGGACTCAGCAGCCTATGGTTGGTGCTCAGAACCCTTTGAACAAGGGCCGTTCTCAGAAGACAGCATGAGGGTGGCTATCTCCTTTTATACATGGTGGGCCATTATAGTTCACTCTGCCTTCTCAGGATTGTAAGTAGAGCTTTAAAAATGAAAAGATCGGGTTTGTCCAAAAAAAAAAAAAATCCTTTCTTTTTCTTTTATTCCATAGATTAATACTGAGTATCATCTCATGGTTTGATTTAGTTTGATGGGAGTGGAGGAAAATGCCTTTATTTGATATGTGCAAAATTGCCAAGTGTTATCATCTACATTCTTAGGACTATTATCCCTCAAATTCATGTGCTGAAATTTCATACCTATGCCATATAATTGCACTGGGAGAATAGGGCCTTTGAAAGGCAACTAAATTGTGGCAACAAGACCTCATGGATAGGATTAGCACCCCTGTAAAGGGGACCAGAGAACATCCCAGGCTCCTCTACTGAATGAGACAGAGCGAGAAGGCCACTCACAAACCAGGAAGCAGGCTTTCTGCCAATACACAATCTTCTAGTGTCTTGGACTCCTAGCCTGCTAACCTCTAAGAAATAAAAGCTTATGATTTAAGCTATCCGCTCTCTGTTATTCTGTTACAGCAACCCTGTGATGGTTTAAATGAGAATAGCCCCATAGGTTCATCATATATTTGAATACTTGGTCCCCAGTCATGAACTGTTTGGGAATGCTTAGGAGATATGGCCTCATTGGAGGAGGTTTGTCACGGGGGTTGAGGGGGGTGGACAAAAGAATTGTACAGTATTAGGGTTCTAGAGTCACAAAACTTATGGAATAAATTTCTCTCTCATATATGTGTATATATATAATAAATGTATTTGTATATGTATATATGTACATACACACACACACACACACACCCCACACATACACACATGCACAGTAGTGGTTTGAATATGTTTGGCCCATGGTAAATGGCACTGTTAGGAGACAAGGGCTTGTTGAAATATGTGTGGCCTTGTTGTAGGAAATGTGTCTTGATGAAAATGGGCTTTGAGAGCCTACTCCTGGCTGTCTGAGGAAAACAGAGTCTCCTCTGGCTATCTCCAGATCAAGATATAGAACTCTCAGCTCCTTCTTCAGCACCATGTCTGCCTGAACACTGCCATGCTTCCTGCCATGATGATAATGGACTGAACCTCTGAACTGTAAGTCAGCCCCTGTTAAATACTATCCCTTGTAAAAGTTGCCTTGGTCATGGCATTTCTTCACAGTGATAAAACCCTAAGACAGCAGTTGGTACCAGGGACTGAGGTATTACTGTGATAGGCCTGACTGTGCTTTTGTTTGGAGGAATGTGGATTTGAGGACTTTGGAAAGCAGTGGAATGCTTTAAGTGGGGCTTAATGGGACATTCTGGTAGGAATATGAAAGATGGTGGTGCTGAGGGTGATTTAAACTGTAGAGGCCTGCTGGCTCAAGAGGTTTCAGAAAATCTAAGTATATTGCCCAGAGACTGTTCTTGTGATGTTTTGATGACGAATATGGCTGCTTTTTGCCTTTGTGTTTAGAGTATGCCTGAGGCTAAGGTGAAGACATTCAGATTACTTGCATTGACAAAGTCTCAGAAAAGCCCAGCACAGACTTTATCCTCTTTACTCTCATGAAGAACATTTTGATCAAGCATAGCAAGCTTAGAAAGGAAAACTACAAACTGTATGGTTCAAGTAATAAAGAAGCACCAGGACGTGAAACGGAGCTAAATCCTGTGTTCAGTGATATTAAATGGAATTAAGGGAGTGGTGATTTCAGGGTAAGATCCCACCAAGCTAAGCTTATTGTTTATGTGTTTGCAGTTGAGCAAGAGATGGTTTTATATCATGTTAGATATTATTATGAGATGGTTATTGTTTTTTGCCAAGGACTCACTTTAGCTTGGAGAGATATTCCAGACAGAAGGGGTGTTTGAGAGTAGTGAAAAAAATTGACTGGAAATCAAATCATGGGGTACAAATTGATGGCCTGTGTTCTGCTCCAGACAGCTTTCCAGAAAGCTCAAAACAGATCTCTCTTGCTTGGAAAAATTCTAAAAACTCTCTGGATAGCTCATCTCTTACAGACCAAAAGCCCAGTCTTTTATTTATATATTAATTCAGTCATTTACTCCAGGTTTTCTTTTGATTATCCCATGAATCCGCATCCCATGACCCCAGCCCCCTGATTCTTAGAAAAAGACAGCAAGCATGGTTTTTTTAAAAACATTGCAAATGAGTTCAAAAATCTGCTTCCCTTTGTAAGCACAGACAATAAACTTATCTGGGTATGATCCTGTACTGAAATTATCATTCCTACTACATCAAGGACCAACATCACTCTGTCCCGGGCTGACCTTGAACTTAGGAATCTGCTTACCTTTGTATCTTTCTGATAAGCTGGCTTATAGTGCAACTACTTCTGTTCTTTTAGGTTAATGAAGCCCCTACTATAATTCATATAGCATCCTTATATTTTACATAGTTTTGAACTCATGTTTACAGAGTTCTTTCCTACAGCCTTAAGGGCTGTACTGAAGGTCTCAGAATTTACTATTTTTGCATGATAGTACATGCTTTTAATCCCAGAACTCAAGAGACAGGGGCATGCAGATCTCTGAGTTCAAGGTCAGTCTACAGAGCAAGTTCTAGGAAAGCCAAGCTTAAGCAGTGAAAGAGTTAGAAAGCAGAAAGCTGGTGATGATGTAATAGAACAAGAAGGGTGTGTTCAAGCCACAGCAATCAGGAGAATTTGGCAGCTTCAGCCATGTGGGTCTGGCTTCAAAGTCAAGAATTGAAGGGACTACTGTGATAATTGATGCTGGTTAGCTGCAGTCAAGGAATTAGCAGTGATTAAGAAGAGACCAGTATCACAGAGGTGAAATCTTCTGAGAAGTGTTTTCTGAGACCACAAAGAAGCTCTGTTCCAGAAATAACCAATGTTGTACTTCATGCTGCAGTGGTACTAATTTTGAAGGCATAAAGGGGACATGGAGAGCAGCGGAGACTTGGCACTGTGAAAAGCCAAAAAGGCCATTAGTGAAAGTGCAGCCTCAGTTGCAGTTGACAGCCCAAGAATGAAGTTGAGGCTTGGCATCATGAATGGAGCCTCTTGATGAAGTCTAGTTGTAGTAGAAAATCCCAGTGTACTGTAGATGTCAGTACCATGGAATGACCACCATGAAGATCAGCAGCAGTGGAGGGGAGCCAACCAGATCCCAGAGTGCTACAGAGGGCAGAGCTGGAGAAGTGATGCCAGCCCTTTAGAGGAGCCCAGAAGATGATGTGCAGATCCCAGATATTGGAACAAGAAGCTGTGAAGTTGAAGTTGCCTTGGAGACCCAAAGATGTTAAAAATGCCAGAGCTGTGGGATACTTGCCTAGGAAAGCTGCTGACAGGGAGTGTAACCAACCCAAGAGAAATAAGTTGGTTGCAGTCATCAAAACTGAAAGGAGTTTGACATTGGACACGCAGAGTTTAGAGTTTGTCCAGATGATTTGTGATGTTGCTTTGGTCTTGGTCCAGTGTTTTCTCATTATGATGTTTTAGAATGGTAATGTATATCTTGTGTCATGATACATTAGAAGTATGTGATCTGCTTTTTGATTTAGGTTTTTTAGAGGATTACAATTAAGAGATTGCTTGACTCTCAGAAGAGACTTAGAACTTTTAAATGATGATACTGTGATAGACTATGGGGACTTTTGAAATTAGACTAAATATATTTTGCATTATGCTATGGCTAGATATGACCTCCATAGCCTATAGGTGCCAGGGAGTGGAATGTGGTGATTTGAATACACTTGGCCCATGGGAAGTGGCATTATTAGGAGGTATGGCCTTGTTGGAGGAAGTGTGTCACTGTGGAAGTGGGCTTTCAGAGCCTCTTCCTGACTGCCTGTAGAAGACAGAGTTTCCATCTTGCTATCTTTGGATCAAGATGTAGAACTCTCAGCTCCTTTTCTAACACCTTGTCTACCTAGACACTGCCATGCTTCCTACCATGATGATATTGGACTGAACCTCTGAACCTGTAATCCAGTCCCAATTAAATGCTGTTATTTATGAAACTTGCCTTAGTTATGGTGTTTCTTCATAGCAAATAAAGCTCTAAGACACACACATACACACACACACACACACACACATATACATACATATATATATATTACATATAGTTATATATGTAATATATAATTATATTTATAATTAACACATTATATTTATATAACATATTTATATTAATATTAATATAATTATACTAATTATATTTATATTTTATTAATTACATAATATAATATTATAAATATATTATATAGAATATTTATTATATAATTATAATAATTAATATAATATAATTATATATATAATCTGACTCGCAGGCTATAGTCCAGCTAGTCCAACAATGGCTAGCTGTGAGTGGAAAGTCTGAGGAAGTGTGTTCCAATGGAAATGAAGGAATGAATGTGTGAGCGAGGTGAGGCAAAGCAGGCAAAAAGCAAAACCTTCCTTCTCCCATGTCCTTATATTGGCTTCCAGCAGAGGGTATGGCCCCGATTAAAGATGTCTTCTCACCTCAGGTGAAGATTAAAAACCTGTGTCTTCCCATCTCAAAATCTGAATCAGAGGTTTATCTTCCTACCTCAAAGGTCTAGACTAGAAGTGGACTCACCTACTCCCAACTAAGCAGAAAAATCTCTCAATCTTTCACAGGTGTGCCCTCCATTTCTCCATTATAGTTCTGTGGTGGTTTGAATAAGCTTGGCCCAGGGAGTGGCACTATTAGGAAGTTGGCCTTGTTGGAGTAGGTGTGGCCTTGCTGGAGGAAGTGTGTCATTGTGGGAGTGGGCTTTAAGACTCTTATCCTAGCTGCCTGGAAGCCAGTCTTTTCCTATCTGCCTTCAAAACAAGATGCAGAACTTTGAGCAACAAAGTCTAACATATTCCTACTAGGATAGCCCATTAAGCCCCACTTAAAGCATTCCAAATCCAAAATTCGAATTCTTCCAAACAAAAGTATGGTCAGGCTTATCACAGCAATACCCCAGTCCCTGGTACCAACTTAGGGTTTTATTGCTGTGAAAAGGCATATACCAAGGCTGGCTTATAGGTTCAGAGGTTCAGTACATTATCATCATGGTGGGATGAATGGCATCAGGCAAGTAGACTTGGGGCTGGAGGGCCAAGAGTTCTACATCTTGATCTGAAGGCAGCCAGGAGGAGGCTCATTTCAGAAGGGTCTCTTCCATACTGAGCAGAGTCAGAGCATAGGAGGCAGTGACATAGGACACACTTTCTCCAGTAGTGCCACTCCCTATGGCCAAGCATTCAAACATAGTCTAACTCTCTGAAACAGTAATGCCTAATTAAATACTTTCTTTTCTGAGTTGTCTTGGTGATGGTATCTTCTTACAGCAACAGAAAGGCAACCAAGACAAGCCCTAACTGACAGAAAACACAAAAATCCCTAGAACTTGGCAAAGGTAAATCCTTTACTTCTGGGCTTTCTAACTCAGTGTGAGACAGTTGGCCCATATCTTGTCTCATGGACCTGCTACTTTTGACTTTGACAGCAGCGATTCCTGTGTAAACACGACCCACAGTGACTGGCAGTCATGGTCTCGCCTGTTTATTGCTTCCTTCCTTCCCCTCTTGAGCATTGTCATGAGTTGTACAAAGAGAGAACTACCTCAGCTGCACTCAGACTTGTAGGAAACAGTCCAAAGCTGAGCAGCCAGGGAGGAAAGATACCTTCAAGACAGACAGCCCTGGCTGCTCCCCGAATTAGCTATGTGCCCTTCAAGAAGCTACTGGGTGTCTCTGAGCCTTGTGTTCTTCGAAGACACAGTGGAAATGGCAGCTTCTGCACCTCTCTTGTCTGCTCGGAGGGTAAACGGTGTGCAAAGGTGCCCAGCTGCTCCCTGGGAGGCTACACATGAGCATCCAGACAGCAGTGGAAAGCATCTGGGAACCTGAGGTGGTTATGTCCAGTCCTCAGGCATGGCCTCTGTCATTCCTCTTTCAGGCTAAACTCACCAGGCATGCACAGTTTCTCAGTGCGGGAGACT
The DNA here is from genome assembly GCA_030674055.1 of Rhabdomys pumilio. Classification (NCBI taxonomy): domain Eukaryota; kingdom Metazoa; phylum Chordata; class Mammalia; order Rodentia; family Muridae; genus Rhabdomys; species Rhabdomys pumilio. Next base: position 15,767,619 of record JANHMN010000019.1, on the reverse strand, counting down.
CTCTGTAAACAGTTTACATCCTTGGGCTGCTTTCCAGGAGGGGCCAGCAGAGGCTCTGAGCTGTTATCCCATTCCCCAAGCTCAGGATGGATTCGGAGAGGAGGGATGCCTAGTAACCTCAGACAGGCCTTAGGCTTGCTGACTTTCCCACAGGCCCCCATCACAGCTCTTTGGGTGGAGACTGGAAGAAAAGGCTGTCCTGACTCCTCATGGACAGGGTTACAAAGGCAGAATTTTCCAGAAACACCTCTGAGGCTCTACTCAGCCCATTTAAGGACAGCTGTGAGAAATGAGTTCAGCTTCTTCTCTCCCATTCCACCCCTCTCCTTCCCCCTCCCCTCTCCTTCTTTCCCTCCCCTCCCCTCCCCCTTCCCTCCCCCCTTCTCCTCCCTTCCCCTCCCCTCTCCTCCCCTCCCCTCCCATTCCTGGTCTCATTTCAATGCTGATACTGCCTCTCTCCCAATTATCCTGGCTTCAGCCATTCCACAAAGAATGTTTTCCCCCAACCCTTAAGATCTAATAATAATTTTTGAGGCAGAAAGTTCAAAGTTGAGGCTGAGCTAATAAATATGAGAACATCAGACCTGTGCTACCAGGCTCAGCTCCAGGCATTTCTGGCTTGATGACCCAACAGGTATACAGGTATACAATGATTGCCTACAATGTCATAGGCAGTGTCCTAGATGCTGGGGACACATAAATGCCCCCCCCCCTCTCTCTCTCTCCCTGTGTGTGTGAGACCATATATATTGTCAAAAATACTGTTTTATTAATAATTTCTGAGATTCACTTTCCATATTAGTTTGTACAAGTAATAGATACAAACATTCATTGTTTTAACAGCTAAACAGTACTTCATTATAAAAACACACCACAATGTGTAGCACCTTTATTATAACGTTTTAAAAACAAGCCACATCTCTTTGCTCATAATGTGTGACACAACTTTAAGTGTAATACATGAACAGACCTGGGGCAACCTGATTGAGGGCATTCTTGGTGGTGTCCCCTATGCAAGAGTGGGGAGAGAGGACTGGCTCAGTCTGAGACACCTTCTGTGGGGGAGGGGAGAGCCCTGCTGGCTGGAAGTTCACACCCGGACTGGCTCCCCCCCCCCCCCCCCCCATGCCTTGGAAGTAACCTGGATTTTATATTACCCACACACTGCACTGTGGCATCGTTCTGCCCCCAGGACCCCCATCTTTGCAATAAATTCGGTAGGGTACTGAATAAACAAAGGGAAAAGGAAGACATAAACTTAAGATTGTGAAATGAGAAGCCAGAGGTAGGTGTGTGTGTGTGTACAGTCCTGCACAGGGCTGTAGGCAGTGAGTCCTTTGTCCCTTAGTTACGGGCAGCGAATCTGTTTTAGTGAGTTAAAAGACACAGTGTAAAGCTCTTGCTTCATGTTCTCTCCCATCATCAGGCCCACGTTTCCTCGTTTAAAGCTGCGCAAGAAAAAACAGTCTGAACACTTAAGTTCAGTCTCCGTGAGACACCTTCTCAGGCGCTGTAGTAACCCAGAAGCCCGGGGCATTCCTCACAGTTTCTTATCTGGGTGGTAAAAGCAGGATGCAGCCTAATTGGTTGCTGGTTCTCTCTGGTGAACACTGGAGGTTTCTGTTTTAAGAAATAAAGTGACTTCGCAGCGGCTGATTCACTGCCCCACGGGGAGACTGCCGAGCAGAGGCTTCCTCCCCGTGGAGATTTGCATACAACATTCACTTCCTGCTCGAGAGCCTGCTCCACCACCTACCTGGACCTGGAGAGGGCGAGGGAGGTCTGAGCGGCCCAAGGTGGATCCCGAGAGCAGATCCAGCGACCACCCCCTGGGCCCGTCGGTCGGTGGCGACCTTAGGTAAGTGAGCTCACGGCGCCTGCCTGCTCTGACCTCTCTAACTGACCGGCTTTCCAGTCCACTGCCTTTGCCAGAAGGTCCTGATCTCACTTCCCGCCGCCCTCACGTCCCCGCCTTTACCTTCTTCATCTGGAGGCCACTTTGAGCTGAGAGTGTGACAGAGTTCCTGCAGGAATGTGGCGCCGGTTTAGGGTTTCTCTCGGGCAGGCCAGGCTGGGCTTAACTCTTTAAGGGAGGACACACCACTACAAGCTGCCCTGTTGGAATTTTTAGTACTCATAGTTAGCCATCAAGAAATCAAGGTACATAGTGAGTTCAAGGCCAGCCTGGGCGAGGTATCGAGAACCAGACTTTAAAACAAATCAAAACTTTTTTTCCATGGAGGGAGCCATGGTGGAAAGGATTAAGTAATTGGCTTTCAGCCCAAAACACGTCAGTGACGGCGGGAAGGCCAACTCCCAGTTTTTCTCTGTTTTATGCAGGGGGAAAATACCAGCATCACAATCTTGGGTCTGAAAGTGCTCCATGCCCCCCGCCCCCACCTCCCCAAACCCCTCAGGCCTCCATTTCCCTTAGTCATTTGCTGGGTCTGGATGGTGCTGGGATGATGCCAGGGGAGAAACACTGGATCTTAGAAGCTGCCTTCTCTGTGACTTCCTAGTTCACAGTGGCCTCTTAGACTACAGAGACATTTTTTAAGGGTGTCAGTGGAAAGAAACCAAATTAATAATTGAAAACGAGGCCAGAAAACTTGCTTCCAAGTTCTCCCTCTACTTTGTGTGGGTCCATCTCTTAGGCAATTCTTTGGCTCCCAGAAGCCTGGATTTCTTCATCCGCAAATGCAAACACACAGACACACACAGACACACACACACACACACTCTCTCTAACATGATTATGTCTAAATTCCTTTCTAAGAAAACAAGACCCGGGCGGTCCCAGAAGGGTACCATAATGGGTGGTCTCTAAAACTTGTTTTGTTTACAATTATTATACATATAAAATGCCTCTGCTACTAGTACATAAGGAAGGCCTTTGCTTCTTATATTTTTCCAGCCCCCAGAACCTGGCATGTCATCAAACGCTGTAGAGGTACTCAATCATGCACGTAAACTTAAAAAAAAAATTATTTTTTTTCAATTTCCCTCATCTGCTTTCCAGGCCAAAGGTAAAGCAGCTGTCAGAGCAGGCAGCCTGTGGAAGGGTAGGGGTGGTGGGTGGGGGTGGGGTATCAGCTGCTGCTCTGCAGGAGAGCTGCCTAGAATCCAGCCATCATTGGCTTTAACCACATAGGGGGAAATGGGATTTCTTGAATTTAGCTCATGTCCCATGTGTTTGCTGGGAGTCAGGGCAGGCTCCAGAGCTGGCAGATGATCGCGCTGCAGAGGCCAGGAGCTGGATCAGAAGGCACTGAAGGCACTCCAGGCCCCGGCAGTCCGTGTGTGGGCCTTTAATGGGAGGGGAAAGGGAACAGAGAAACACATCCCGGCACCATGTAAGGCTGGCGACTATGATTAGAGTCATTACTAGTTGGCAGATACACTGGGTCCTTAACCTTTTCCAAACCACTGCTTTAAGAAACATTATTATTGTTTCTTTTGAGCAATTACTGCCAGTCAGTACAGTTCCAGCAGGTTCTGGCTGATTTGGAGCTTTGGATATCACTAAACTCTCTGTAGGCTGTCCAGGTTCTGGTATAGGACACCACTTCTCTGTATTCTGGAAGAAGGGCACCAGACTTCCAACATGTTTGCTTGTGGTGAGTTCCTGATTCTTATTTCAAATCCTGAAGCGTTATCATCTGAAACCTGGGTAGCAGTTGTATAGCTGCCAGCCCCACTTTGATGGTAGAAGCTCCACCACGGCCACTCTTAATCTGGTGCTGTTCTTCCAAGTCATTCTACACAGGACAAGTGTGAGGAGGCGGGCGGATGATGCAGCCATTCTGACGTGTTCACTTCGTGGGGCCGCCTTGAGCAGGAGTGAGGGCCAGACGACACGTGGTAGGATCCTGGGGGGAAAGAAAGCTTCGTAGCTTAGTGATTCTCAGAGGGCCCAAAGACACACACTGTGTGCAAGCTTGCACCTCCCTTGATAAAGAGGTTAGTGACTTCCAAATACACTGAAAATTAAAAGAGGAGAAAGTTCTATTTTCAGGCATCCTTTAACTGGCGGTTGGCAAGATAGATTACGGTGGCATAGTTTTGTCTAAATTAAATCAATGTTTTATATGTTGCAGAATGGAAATCTCAGATAGATCCTGAATCCAAATCATTTTCTGCAGCAGACAATTTTAGATTAGCTTTAAGAAACACATCTGTATGAACTGTAGGCAACTGCTAGAGGGAGGGACACAGGTGGAGGTGTGGTCAACTTCCAGGTCCTTCCGTAGCCAACTAAACAACCCTTAAACTTTGATCCTATTTATCAAAATAGTCCAGCTGGCCTTCCACAAGAAGCATCTCATGGCTGGAATCTAGAAGCGGTCCTCCAGGCCTCTCCTATTTCTTCTCAGTGTTCTGTCTCCTAGCTATTTTTAGGTCATGAAACAGGGTTTCTTCCCTTCCCCCACTCCAACATTCCTCCTCTCCTGCCCAGCATGCCTCCTAGAGCCCATGTGTGCTCCAAACTCAGTGCTCTGCTCACTTTTCTTGTAGACAGGTGTGCACACAGGTGTGTGCTGCATACAGGTGTGTGCACAGGCCTTCTCAGAGACCACAGACTATAAAGCAGCCAAAGAAGGGTAGGCTTACCTCCATGTGGCGGCCCTAAGCATGCTGCCACTTTGGCTTGATTCCCTCATGGCATTGCTGAAAGCAAGAAATTTGGGTAGGTGGGAGGCCCTCACACAGCCTGTTCCTCTTTATCACCCAGCAGACCCAGTCTGCATGGGGTCTTGGCATCTCCCTCAGCGATGAAGGAAACCTGGCTCTTGGACAGTGTTGGAATCTTGTGCCCAGCCCTCTCTGCTGCTCCTCTCAGGTCTCACGCTCATCTCTGAACCTTTCCTATCCTGGGCATCCTGGCCACTGGCCCACCCTACACACGCGTGCCTCTCCCCTGTGGCCCTTCCTGCACCTGTAACGCACGTAGGTTACAAGGTCTTTCTCTCATAGCAGTAACAATTCCCAGACTTTTTTTTCTCTCTTCCATACCCTTCCTGTCCCTTCATTAGAAAGGCCACCTTATATGAAGCAGACAGACAATGGCAACAGAAGCTCCTGAGCTGGCTTGAGGTTGATTCTCCAAATGTTTTTATTCCCAGCTCTCACTGTGGTAGCCGACTGTTCCCAGAAGTCTCCCCTCCCCCTTTCGAGTTCAGCACGAAGTCCCAAGTCCACTTTGCAGGTCAGAGCATTATGACCGCCCTCAGCCTGTTGTGAGCCTTCCTTGTAAGGTCCAGCAAATGTTCCCGTGTCTCCAAGGCTCACACCGCCTCAAAGACTCTGGCAAATCATAATGGAACAACTTCTCTCCCAGGGAAATTCTGCAAGTGAGCTTGGAGTATTTGCTCACTCGGGGTTGAATCACTCAGGTGAGCCAGACAGTTCACCCCAAGCTAAACTTCTACTAGGCAAACCAATCTGATGATAATTTGCATACATTTAGGCAGTAGACAAATTAATGAGTTTACAGATACTTTCTAAAATCTGTGACTAGATACACACACACACACACACACACACACACACACACACACACACACCTCTCTCTTTGTGGCCAGCAAGATGACTCAGATTGTAAAGGTATTTGCCACCAAGCCTGACAACCCGAGCTTGATCCTAGGAGCCCACGTGGTGTAAAAGGAAAACAAATCCTGCCCAGTTGTCTTCTGGCCTATACATGGGTGCCATGGCATCCCAATGCACCATAAAGCAATAAATAATGTAAGAAGAAAATTTAAATTATTCTCTGGAGAGTAAAACCACCTTGAGAATCTGTGATTGAAAATAATCTGATCCAGGTCGGGCGGTGGTGGCACACGCCTTTAGTTCCAGCAGTTGGGAGGCAGAGGCAGGCAGATTTCTGAGTTCGAGGCCAGCCTGGTCTACAGAGTGAGTTCCAGGACAGCCAGGGCTACACAGAAGAAATCCTGTTATAAAAAACCAAAAGGAAAGGAAAGAAAAGGAAAAAAAAGAAAAGAAAAGAAAGAAAAAAAGAAAAGATCTGATCCAAATTGAGTTTAGGATACTCTCAATTATTAATATATATATATATATGTATATATATATTTCTTATGCCCACCTGAAATATTCATGCTGTTGTATGTCTTTAGGACTCTTCAACCCCATTAGTAACCCAAACAGTATTTAAAAAAAAAAAAAGTTTAGGGCTAGGAAGATATCTCTGTGGGGTAAAGTGCTTGTTGCCCAAGTTTCAGGACTGGAGTTCAGACCCGCAGAATCCACCTAAGAGGCAAGCAGGTATGGCAGCCCTCCTAGAATCTCCAGTGTTGGAGAACAGAGCCAGGGAATCTGAAGAGCAAATTGGCAAACTACCCAGGACGTTGAGGTGGGGAGACCTCCACATGTATGCACCTGCAATTGAGGAAGACACTTGATGTCGATCTGGGGTCTCCAAAAGCGCACACACACACACACACACACACACACACACACACACACACACACAC
>JANHMN010000019.1:15734591-15761118 GCA_030674055.1 Rhabdomys pumilio | reverse complement strand
CACACACACACACACACACACACACACACACACACACACACACACACAAACAAACACGCAGACATACATTTCCTTCCTTTGAGCCTAAATAGTGGTATAATCTCAGCATGTAGGAGGTGGAGGCAGGAAGATCAGGATTTCAAGGCCAGGCAGGCTAGGATCCATGAGTCCATCTCAAACACAAAACACAAATCCAAGCAGCTGTGATCAGCTAGTCTTGATTACTTAGGAGCTGTTATGCCATTTGTTAATTACGCAGGCTGCTCACTCCTGCCCTTCCTCTCCCTGGCTGTACTGTTTGTCTTCTCCCAGGGACACAATGCCTTCATTAAGTTCCACCCTTCTGTCCTTGCCTCAGAGATGTCTCCTGGAGGCGATCCCCTTTCCAGCCGCCTCACTCGTCATTTATCATCGCCCTTTGTTTGTGCTCTGTCAACCAGGTTTCAATTTATTTTGAATTCAGTTTATGATTAAAATTTAATGAGATCCAATCAAGTGCCTTTTTTAAAAATCAAGATGCCTCTGCAGTCCTGCTGGCATCCTCCATTGTAACCGAATGAGAGACAGGCACCCTGGCTTCCTCCTAGCGCTGCTTCCCCCACCCCTCAGCACTGGAGGGCGTGTCCATCCCTGGCAGGTCAAGGTAAATGCTCTGAGCCCTGCCCTCCCAAATAACCAGCCTCAGTGCAGGCTGTTCATCACACAGGCTCTAGGGCTGAACTGCTACTGGTCATAGGACCTTGAGAAAGTTCTTTCATCTTCCTGTGCCTCAGTTTCCTCCATTATAAAACAGAACCAACAACAGTACCCATCAACTCAGATCATAATGAGAATGAAATGAGTTACTAAAAGTCTTTGTAACCATTGTAGGAATAACTACCATTCAGTGAAGATTAACAAAAGACAGGCAAGGGAGGGGAACTTTTCTTAACTAGATCCGTGTTATCCAGCTTACACTTGGCCAGAGCAGCCTGGTCTTTATGTGCAGGTGGATCCTAGGACCTCACTTGTCAGTCAGGCTAGGGTCAGTGACAGACCCTGTCTCAAGGGAGTAACGTAAAAGCAACTTCTCTGTCTTCTGTGGGTGCGTGTGTGCACACAGACACACACACACACACACACACACACATACTCATGTACACACACCTATATACACACTCACATACACACTCACACACATACTCATATACACACACCTATATACACATACACTCACACACACACTCATACACACACCCACACATACACATACATATACTCTCATATACACATTCTCTCACAGAAACACACACATACACACGTGTACAAGCACATGATTACACATGTGTACCTATCTGTGCATATACCACACACACACAGTCAAATACAAGAAAGAGACAACATATGACCCATAAAGTGGAAAGGATACACTGTTTGGACCTTTATAGGAAAAACTTGCCAGCCCTGGATCCCAATGGCTTATGGCAATTGCTAGGAATCCATAGGGAGATTTGCCTTCACCAGGCTCTTGGTATGTGTCTCATTAAGGAAAAGCAGAATGCTTCCTGTTACCCTGCGTGTGGACCAAGACCAGATGAGCTGACTCCAGTGTGGTGGGAGTCCTCTCATAGGCAGCTACAGTCCCCATTGGCCAGGCTGAGGTGACACTCCTACTACCTGGTATACCTGCAGGAGACAGCATCTCAAAAACCTGTCCCACAGCCTAGCATCTCACTGGCCATGCTATGCCTCTTTAGCTTCCTAGTACAACTGTGGGAGACAGTTGCTGTTCCTCCCTCTTTGTAGATGACAAAAATGAGGCCCAGAGAAGCTAAGTAACTCTGTTGTGGTCACAACACTGAATTACACAGCTGGCAGAGAAGCCTGCACCCAGAAGCAGTTTAGTTCTGAGTAGCTGTCACTCCTGAGGAATACAGGTCAACCCAGGGTGAAGGCCACTTGTAAGTCAGAATCAGAGTGAGCTGCGAGCATAGCATTGGGTCAGCTCACCTGTGTCCTGAGACTGTCTTGCAGTGCAAACGGGAAGGGGTAGGAAGCTGTCTGATGGACGTGCAAGAAGGGAGGCCAGTATGACCAGAGGGACAGAGGCTCTGGTAAGATCATGCGAGTGCTATGGAGACTAACGGCCTCCTTTCTGAGACTCTGTCGAGTTAGGTAGGTAATATGCTTTTATAGGGTGTGGATGTTGGGGAAGGATCTGAGCAGAGCTGATGGCAGCTCAGGGATACTGGCTGAGCTGTGTACAGAGAACGGCTGGAGAGGAGTCTGCACAGCTCTGTGAGAGGGAGACCAGGGGCACACACTGCCAGCGGAGTATCAAAGCTTTTGACTGCTGGATAAGATCTTGTCTGTAAACCCAATTTTGCAGGGGTTGGAGGAGGGTAGAGGATATTGGCCTCAGACCCAAGAAGGGGAAAGGAAAGCCAGAGGTTTGGAAGCCATGGAGAAACTGACAGAGAGCTGAGGAGAATGAAGAGGGCTGGAGAGATGGCTCAGTGACTAAGAGGACCCAGGTTCGGTTCCCAGCACCCCCATGTTGGCTCATTGTCACCTGTAACTCCAGCTCTAGGGGAGCCAATGTCCTCCTCTGACCTTCGAGGGCACCAGGCACAGACGTATATGCAGAAAAAAAACCCACTCATACACATAAAAAATTAATTTTAAACAAAATTCCCAGCAGTCAGGAGAGAGGTCTACATCAAGGTCGGCCTGACCTAGGAAGATCCAGGGTAGCCTTGGACATATAGTGAGACTTTCTCTCAAAAAAGAGAAAAGAGAAGTCCAATGCAAGCGCTGGCAACACAGCAAGTGCAGCTGTCTGCCCATAGTGGGTGAGGGAGACCTGCTGTCTTTAGTCAGGGCAGAGGGTATGTGAGTCCTGCCTCGTGCCTAACTGGCAGCTCACTGTGGCGGTTGTTCGGTACCTAGCCTCTGTTTGCAGCTCATGCCCAGCCCCAGCGGGCACTACATTTTTGGGTTTTGTATTCTAAGTTCACCCTCTCCTGAAGGTGGAGGTGGGAATTGTGGTTGACATTGGTTCTTAACCTCTGTGAGCATCAGGTCAATGGTGGAATCTTTACGTTTTTAACAGAGAGATAGACACATACTCGGTACAAATTAGAAAAGGTGACCCCTGCCCCGCCCCTCCCCAGAGATAGCCAGCACTCTCCTTCGAGAAGGCATGCACACATACAGTCTTACATCTCATAGAGCCACGTGGCACAGTGTCCTGTTGTTTCATTTTTTTTAAAACCTAATACATTTGGAGCTGCCGCCAACGCAGTGTGTGTGGGGCTTATTGTTTAAAGATGGACTGTTCATTGTCCAGGTACATAACACTTTCAAACCCGGAGCCATTTTGTTTTCAGTCTTGGCTCTGTTGCTGTCTTTATAGACTCCACTTGAAACAGTGTGCACTCCTCTGTGAGGAGATTCTTAGAAGTGAAGTTACTCTGTCAGAGGCCACGGACTTCTACAGTTCTAATACCTCATTCCTCTTGGCAAAGCAAGGGCGAGTCTGCTTACCTGAGGCACTTAAGAATCAGACATGGAAGCCCTGCCACATCATGGCCTATAAGCTGGGACCTGGGCATCTGCCCTGGGAGCTCCAGAGGACCCCCCACCCACCAGGTTTCCTTATGGCCGCTCCCTTTCCTCAGAGTGGGTCGAAATTTAGTAGGCATGTTCTAATTCTCCAGGCCTGACAAGTCTTGGCTTCCCAGTTTTTTTGAGCTGTCCCAGCAGTGCACTCTCCAGGGCTCCCACGGGCTGACCACCAGGCCTTCTGTCTGCTCAGAGGTCAGGAGCTTTCTCCCAAGGTCAAGGCTGGTGAGCAGGGATTTTTTATGTCAGTCTGGACTTTCCTTGAGCCAGGGACTGGAGTACAGGCTGGGTGAGAGTCACATGAACAGAATATGGAGCTAGCCTAGAAAAAACAAGGCAAGTGGAAATGGTTAGCAGAGGTGAAACCCTGGGTTGCTTTTAAAAGTGTATCTTTACGTTTTACTTCAGATAAAACTGCATCTTTGATAAACTATGCGCAGCTGCTCCCTGTGACAGCCAGGAAGGCTAGGCAGGGCTCACCTTATTCTGCCAGTTCTGACCAGGGCTCTACCGACCCTGCCAGGGGCCTGTCCAGCTACAAAGCACAGCAGCACAGAGACACAATCATGTGTTCAGTCAGCAAATCGTGACTAAGCATCTACTATCTGGGTCAGATCAAGGAACCATTTTGATAACCTTTCAGCGTCTGGTCTTCCATCCTCTTTCATTCAGCACTACTTATCAACAGTTAAAAGGCAAAACAATTGTAATTGAGCTTATGCTTGGGGCTGGGGCTACTAACCTGGAGTAAGGGCCCACTGTGGACTGACTCATTTAAAAACTCAAGCGCCCGTTGTGATTTTGTAGTCATTACTGTCGCTACAGTATTGCTGGGAGAGTTTTCGTTACCAGGACAGGTTTGTTTAGTATCACCTGAGGGGCCATGTCCCCTTTTACAGACCAGTTTTAAGTCATGTGAGATGGTCACACTTGTCATCTGTGATTTTAGTTTCCCTGTAGCCCCTGAGTTAAAAGATCCAAATTTGCAACTTTGTCTTTTGGTAGGAACAAACTACTTCCCAGATATTCACATTTGAAACTCAGAGGGGGAATGGAAACATTTGCATCTGAAGTGTTTGAAAACTGAGCAGTGGATGGGACTCACGTGACACGAGCTGGCAGAAGTCATCGGCTTGTTAGCTGGCTCTGTCCCCTCTCCGTGAGCTCCCTCTCATCCAAGGGCTCACATATGCATACGGATCATGCAGTGCTCAGCCACCCTTGAGAGACTGCTTGTTTCCTGACTAGCTGGGTTGGCAAGCATGTCGCATGGTGCATCCCATTTTGTAGCTGTAGACAGAACTGTAAGGTTAATGGGGAAATGATGGTGCACATTTAAAAATAAAATGTTGGAGCATCTTATATCTTTTGGTAGGTTCTTAGTCATTTTTAAAAGTTCTAATGAATTTAGGCGGTGGGATCTCTCCTAAGGGATGCACATGACAGCGTGGAAAGAGGAGCTCCAGCCAGGGGCTGGAGGCTGGAGATGCGTCCTGTGTGCCCACAAAGAGTTCAAGCGTTGAGACCCTGAGAAAGTGTTTTGCTCCTGGGCTCAAGTGATTCTCCTGCCTCAGCCTCCTTAATAATTGCAGTTACAGGCATGTGCTAACATGTGTGGCTTTCTGTAGACAGTTAAGCCCACTGGATGGAGGCCATTGCTCTAGCTCAGAAGTTTGCCTACTATGTTGAGAAGCAAATGCTGGCCTACCTCTGAAAGGCAGTCGGTGCAGTGCAGGCTAGGGTGCAAGAGACAGTAAATTCCTATTCTCCAAAAGCTGTCACAATAATCTGTGTGCCCTGTGGCTTCAGGCACAGTATGCTCTCAGTAAACGTTGGTGGTTGAAAGGCTGCATAGATCCAAAGTTGGAATTTAATGTTCTGCACACAGCCTTTTTCTCTCTAGTATTTGAAGTGTGCTGTGTACAAGGCCCTCTGTAGAATAAACCGCTGGGATTTCCCACAGATGCTTGCTCTCTTACAACGCTTGCTCTGAAACCTCCTGTGAACCCCCAGTGTCCCTACAGCACCCCGTTTCCCAGGCTTTCCTCTGTTTGCCCTACAGCTGGGCGTCACAACAACTAGCTAATGACTAGACAAAGGAAGCAGCCCCCCCCCCCCATTATGTTAAGTCGATTTTTAGAGATAAAAGCAATATTGCTTGGATCGAGGGGGGCTCTGGGGCTGAGGGACAGTTTAACAAGCCTTTTAGTCTCCCTACCTTCGATGCAGGCACAATGCCCAGAGGTAAATACATCCTCCAAATGACCCAAGTTGTTAAGTAGAAAATGTCACCATGACCTGTTCCAATGTGTTTTAAGCTTGTGCTTTCGTTTTTAAAGAAACTTATTTAGTTTTCAATTAAGCAATAGTCAAACAGAGTAAAAAAAAAAAATGTAAGTTCAAAAGGTAAAAGTCTTCCCCCCACTCCTCTCTCCTGCCCTAGTGTGGGGACTGTGTGCATCCTGCATCCTCCAGGCATAGAGGAGGCCACATGCCACAAGCATATGCTGCCCTGGTTCTCACTTTAAAACCATGAGTATGCCCTGGAGACTGTCCTGTATCTGCTCCTGGGATCTTTGTCATCATGCACTCCAAGCACACAAAGCAGCCCACTTTATGACTCTCTCTCTCTCCTTAATATGTGGCAATTGATTTTCACCCATGTTTCCCCCTTGCTGGTAAGCAATTCCTACCACAGACCAACTCCTGGTCATGTTTCTTCAACTGCCTTCCAGATAAAATATCTTAATAAGCAGAATGCCTTTGCCTGCAGGGTAAGTAAACAACTTTCTGTGATCGGGGCCCTGTGAGCACAATGCTGTCACACTACTGTTAATTTAAACCACATCCTGAACCAGGTCCTTTAAGGTCATAAGATGGGGACTCCAAGCGCTGATCTGTCTTCTGAGACTGGCATGTTTTCTCTTGTTCCAGAAACTAGAATGAATCGAAGCATTCCTGTGGAGGTTGATGAATCAGAACCATTCCCGAGTCATTTGCTGAAACCGATCCCAGAATATTCTCCAGAAGAGGAATTGGAACCACCTGCCCCAAATACAAGGAACATGGCACCCAGCAGCTTGTCTGTACTCCAATACCCTCCCCTGAAACTTGCAAATCACCAGCCTGTGTCACCACAGGTCACCTGCCTGCGTGCCAAAGTCCTGGAGGAGGGTGAAGCCAGTTTCATTAGAAGGCACCCCAATCTTGGCAAAGATGTTTCCTCATGCTTCTCTGAAGCCAGCGAGCCTGAGTCTGAGTCTGAGTCTGAATCTGAGCTTGGAGCCCTCCCTCCAGAGCATCGGTTTATACTTACGGAAAAACGCAATAGATGGCTGGAATCTCAGCTTTCAGCAGCTTCTCCCGACACTGGCCATGACTCAGACAAATCGGACCCAAGTTTACCTAATGTTTTGGCAGACTCCTCCAGTGGCGGCCAAGAGATGATGCGCCGGCCCCAGCCCCGGCCCCGGCCCCGGCCCCACAGGAACAGGGCAGCTCCAGATGTGCCCACGATAGACACTGGGTATGATTCCCAGCCCCAAGATGTCCTGGGTATCAGGCAGCTGGAGAGGCCATTGCCCCTCACCTCCTCATGTTACCTGCAGGATCTCCCTGGGCCTCTGAGGTCCAAGGAATTTCCTCAGTTTGAACTTCAGAGGTATCCAGCGAACGCACACATGCTGCCTCTCAGTCCTTCCCCACAGGCTCCGTGGAACTATCAGTACCACTGTCCGGGAGGGCCCTATCACCACCAGGTGCCACGTAAGTTATCTTTATCGCTGCGGGACATTCTGGACTAGGGACTGAGGAAATGAGGCCTCCCAACCCCGCCAGATTCCAGAGACTAGCAGTCAGGAGTTTTCTGGTGTTTCTGGCGTTTGAATGAGTAGTTGGCTTGCGAGGAGTCCTTAACAGTGCATCGTTAGCCAAGGCCTGCCCCACGTGAATCTCTAGGAGACGTAGACAAAGTGCATCCCCCCACTGAGCATACCGAGACATGCTTCTAGACAGAGAGAAGACCCTAGTGAATTCCAGAAAATCCCTTTGTCCTAGTTCTTGGGGTTTCTTCCTGGGTTCTTCCTTTTCCTGTTCTTTCCCTGTCACAGTTGGCAGAAAACGTGGGCGGGACCACGTGCCTGCTGAGTGCCAATCACCGTACAGGTGTGGTGGATTTCTTACCTATGAGTCACTGAGAACTGAACTTTGGTAAGGCCGGTGTTGGATTTAGTTCTCCAAGGTTAGTTTTAAAAGCTTTTGAAATTCTACTTCTCCTTACTTAAAGATACCTTTTCTGGTCAGAACAGCAGTGTGTGGGTCGTTTCCTCCAAATGAAATATGCCCAGAAGTAGAAAAAGGGCTATTTCCTTTACCCAAGTAGAATTCCCTATTGTAGGGTTTTTGATATATTTACTTCCAGTGGGCTTTAAAAAAAAAACCTTTGCATATATACCTAATATAAAATACTTCGCAGTGCTATTGAGTGTGCTTCATCTAGCACTGCTTTAAAATGCCGACTTGGGCTGGTGAGACGGCTCACTGGTTATGGGCACTTGCTGCCGAGGCTGACAAGCCTCAGAATGGAAGGACAGCCGTTCTGTAAATTGTCCTCTGGCTTCTGCATGTGCACTGTGGTGCACACACACACACACACACACACACACACACACACACGAAAACTAAACTGTTTCAATGCTGAATTGTATTATATTAGAAATATTGCTGAGTTACAATTAACTTGTTCTCTTTGTCAGCCATTGAAAGTTTTTCCAGTTTTCTGGACCAATAGTAAATACTCTGGCATACATTTTTATCTGCATTTCTGATTAACTCCTTAGATGAAAGTGCAGAAGTGTGAACTCATAGTCAAAAGCCTTGGGAGTCCCAATCAGCTGCCTTTGTCTGCAGCAGAAGATGGCTACATCTTGATAGCAAAGCAGGCGTTGGCTCTGATAGTGAGTGTCCCAGGAAGACCTTCCCCCTGGAAAGTGTTCTTCCTGTTGAGCCTTTGGAGGTAGCATTGCCCCCTTGGGCAGCCTCCTTTGAAGACAGACATATCCAAATGACTAAGAGCTGGCTTGCTTTCACCAGCTTGCCTTCCCCTTGCTTTCTGTGTTATCTCTTCTATAGAAAGGGCTGGAAGGGAGTGTTTGATCATAAGTGCAGAGAGAAATGAAGAAGGGCAGATAGGAGACAACTTGGGCTGGACATGGGAATAATTCACTTACGAAGTGCAAACAGAAACGCCACACGCGGTGCTGGAGAAATGGCTTGGCAGTTACAAGCACTTGCTTGGAGAGAATCCTTCAGTTTTCAGCTCACAATGGTTTCTAACTCCAGCTCCAGAGGGTCCAATGTCCTCTTCTGGCCTCTAAGGAAGGACATCTGCATTCACATACATGTACATACAGGTATACACACACACACACACACACACACACACACACACACACACACACACAAATGGATTGAAAAAAGAAATGCCAAAAATGCAAAATGCAATGATGCATTCTATATAATGATGGATGCAAAAATAAAAGTCTTGCACATACTTAGGGTGTAAGATAACGAATACTTTAGTACACTCTTGGTAAGAGCAGAATCGGGTGCAATTCTGGAAGGCAATTTCACTATTTACCAAAATGTTATTAATCCTCCTCTTTGGCCAGCAGCCTTACTTTTAGTAATGTTTCCAATAGAAACAGCAAAGAAGCAAATCTATGCTTGTTATTAAAACACTGGGGGCAGGAAGGCTGGAGAGGTGGCCCAGGACTCACGAGAGTGCTCTGCTCTTCCAGAGGACCTGAGTTCAAGTCCCACTACCCATATCAGGCAGCTCACAATTGCCTATGTCTCTAGCTCCAGGGAGATCTGATGCTTCTGGCTTCTGCAGGAACCTGCCCTCAAAGTCCACAAACCCACGTACCATCTCCTCACATGTTATTTATTAAAAACAAAACCAAAAAAACATTTTGTGGTGGCTGGAGAGATGGCTCAGAGATTAAGAATACTTTCTGCTCAATCAAAAACATCAGAGTTTGGATCCCAGTACCCAACTAACATGCTGGGCTTCCTGCAAATGCCTGAAACTCCAGCTCCAAGGGATCTGATGGTCTTCTCTGCTCTCTCTCTCTGTGTGTCTGTCTCTCTCTGTGTGTCTGTCTCTCTCTTTGTCTTCCTGTCTCTCTGTCTCTGTTTCTCTGTCTGTCTCTGTCTTTGTCTTCCTCTGTCTCTCTGTCTCTCTCTGTGTTTTTCTCCCCCCCCCATCTCTCTCTGTCTCTCTCTGTATACGTGCATGTGCATGGGCATGTGTGCATGTGTATATACGCACAAATAAATAATATCTTAAAAACATTGTATGAAAGTAAACAAGCTACCGCCAATTAATAATGGGCGGGGGGGTGGTAGAGATGGTTTCTGGTCTGAGAGTTTAACTTCAGGGTGATGTGGAATGATGGATGGATTGGACCGAGGCTGAAGAGAGCCACAGTGCCCGGTCAGCTTCAGGTCTCTAGGTAAACAGGGTGTTCAGCTCTGAAGGTCACGGTGCTATGGGTGTTAGTACATGACATGCATGTTGACTTGGTTTTTTCCGTTTATAATGAGTGCATGGAGACATAGCTCAACATAGGCTGAAGAGCACCTGCATGCCATGACTTATTTACACAGTGGACTACTGGGTCCTATTGTGTGGCATAAAACAGCGTGCACATTCTGACATAAAAAGGGTTAAGGGGGAAAACAAGATACAGTGTTGATCCCATATGTGCTTATTAAAAAAGAAACTGCCTTTAAAGGTCCTGAAGGATTGCACTAACATGAGAGGAAGCCAGGAATTAAGAGGGACAAGGAAGAACTTATTTTTCCTTGTAATCTTAATAGACGTGTGTTAATTTTTTGTAACATTATTCCTATGATGGAAACATAAATAAAAGTCAAAAGGAACAAACATGCCTAAAACTGGAGCTTGCCTTAGCTCTCGCAGCATACTCTGACTGTCCTAATCAGAGGGAAGCTATGGGGGGCGGGGGAGGGCGGAGTGCTGGAGGTTTTCTGCAGGGTACTGTGGCTCTGGAATATTCACAAGGTAGCCAGCAGCAAGGACTCTCGGGGTTGCTGCCAGGGCTGGCTGACAGCAAGCCCTCAGCAGATCTTAGCATTGCTGTTATTTGGAAGTGGGTCCCGCAGCCCAGCCCTGTGGGGGAAGCCTTCACTTTGAGACCCGCTCTTTGCTGGCATGGATTTAAACATTCAGGACAGGTATACAAATGCTTAGTTTCATGTCAGGACTATAACTGCACTCAATTGCCAACAAAGCCACTTCAAAAAGAGCAGTTTACCTGGGGGAGGCCGCGGTGGAAACCGTGGCTACACGGGTCTTCCACTCAGCTTTACAAGAGCATTGCTTCTTTGCCTGTTAATGAATATGTAAATAAATAATAATCACCATGCAAATGGTGTGTCTTCAAGCTTTGCAAGTTAAAGCAAAAGTAACATTACTGGTCACCCTTTTCATGTTAAAAAAAAAAAAAAAAATTCAAGGCAGATGAAAACAAGAAATGTTTTCCTCACTAAAGCTCCAGGAGAAGTTGGTCTCTGCTGTCTTGCTGTCTGAGAACCCTTCAACTGAAGGTCACCAGATGAAGCCTGAGCCCTTATATTTTATACAACTTTCGTTTTCTTTATTAAGGTGGCAGAATAAGATACCCACACACACACATACACACACATATACATACATACATATACACACACCATACACACACACACACACACACACATATATATGTATATATATATATATATACATACATATACACACCACACACACACATACATACACCCCCACACACACCACATGTGCACACATATACACATACCACACACCACACACACCACATGCACACACACATACATATGCCACACACCACACACACACCACATGTGCACACACATACACACCACATGCACACACACATACCACACACCACACACACCACATGTACACACACATACACATACCATACACCACACACACACATACACATACCATACAACACACACACACACACACACACACACACACACACACACAAACAGAGAGAGAGAGGGAGCTCATGTGACTGTCTGTATCCTAAGATGCATGTACAATTAAAGCAAGGAAAAGTAAACCAGGTGGAAGGACCGATAAAGGAAGGGACGGCCTTGCACGAGCCGCAGCTGCGTACAGCTGTGGGAGTTCAGCTAACAGTTTATGTTGGCCACTTTGCTTCCTGGCTAAACTGATCACATTTCATTGTGATGTTTTTTGACAACTTGAAAATCAGATTTTTCTTTCCTCCCTTATAAGCTCTTTTACTACCATTCTTAATAAGGAAGAAAAATGCTGACAGTTTTCCCTGATACACAGAAAACCTCATTTAAGGCTTGGTTTACAATTCCAAGTGGTCAGAGCCCAGCGACATGAAGATTGTCTGTACTGGAGCCAAGCGGCTCACGAGACTGACAAACAACAGGCGGTGCTGGGCCTCACTTAGGATTGTGCAAGATTCCCATCAGCTGTTTTCATGTTGTGCTCCACACTGCCTCAGAGCCGAGGAGTTACTCGCTAGCAAGTCATTTGTCTGTCACATCACCCACCTTCCATCTCCTACAGAGAAAACTCTCCTGATGGAATTTTAGGCACAGGAGACAAGTCTGTGGGAAGCTATTTCTGAGCAGCGATTCTCAAGTAGGTGGCTGCGGATTTATATGTCTCTCCTTCTCACACACTGACTAGTGTGGGTTTGTGTTGAAAAACAGACACCTACAGACACACAGATTTCTCTCTGTCTCTGTTTATCTTGCACTGCGTACAGGAGTCATCTCATTTTTATCTTTGCTCACTATGTGCCTGGGAGTAGAGGTTCTATAAATATTTGTTGAATGAATGAAAAGAAGGCTCTACCTTCTGGGGAAAGGAGAGACCTCTCTCTAGTCATTGGTAGAGTCTTTGTGACATCAAGTCTTCGAAAGCCATCTTTAACTGTGTAGCAGGGAAAGAAGGAAGGAAGGGAAATGGACTTGTAAATAGAACATGCTTATTCATTTATCAATTTATTTAGTAAAATTTGCCATGCTGTGTACTGGGCACCATATAATATCAAATACAGCACACAAGCAGAGGAGACAGAAAATAAATATAAAAATGCAGGGGTTGGAAAGGATATTAATAGGCAGGCATGCAGGTCTCATTTGACAGACAGTTGAGCTGAGAGCTAAGGAATGAGAAGCTCAAAGAAGCACAGAGTCAGGTGTTGCTATGGTGCCAAGAACAGAGGCCATCAGGGCGGGGAGAGTGACATCTCAGGGCAGGGAGGATGCAAGGCCATGGGAAGGACTCTTATCCCATTCTGAGCTAAACTACTCTCTCTGGGAAATAGAAACTCGAACTCTACAGTCTTGAGAAGAACACCTAGACCAGTGCTCAGCACGGAGCGTGGAGCTAGAAAGGCCTGGACATGCTAGTGAAACAGCGGGATTACACTTTGAGCAACGAGGTTCGGCAGTCTGGCTCAGTGGGTAGAGGGTGTCTGTCAGTAAGCCTGATCCCCACTGGACCTCTGGGACCCACAGGGTGGAGAGGACCGATTCTCACAAGTTGTCCTCTGACTTGCACGCATGCATGTGTATACACACGTGTGCACATAGATCCAATGGATGACAGTGTAAAACAGATGAACAAACAAATAAACAAACAAAAACATGTAAACGCCTTTAATCCCAGCACTTGGGAGGCAGAGGCAGGCGGATTTCTGAGTTCGAGGCCAGGCTGGTCAGAGTGAGTTCCAGGACAGCCAGGGTTATACAGAGAAACCCTGTCTCGGGGCAGGGGGGTGGGGGGCAGTGTAAAACTCAATCAATGAAGAGATGGCTATTTACCTAATAAACATACTTTCTAATGTCCAGGTAAAACTGGCCCAAGTTCCACATATAGAAGAAAGGGGTTCATTTCAGTTGACCCTCTGGTAGTCACTTTTAGTTTTAAACAAGAGGATGACACAGAGGATTATATTGTTGGTCCTCCAATTTAAAAACCAACAAGGTGGGCCATTTTTGCCTGTTCATATACAGTGGTGTAACTTCTTACCACAGGTGGCTATTGCAGAAATGAGTTGCAGCTCGTCAAACACTCAGCCCACATGCTTAGTGATTTTAATGATACGATTTGTTGCTATGAGACAAAAACATGTTGTGCGGGGGAAGTAATCTGCTTGAAATCATCTGACCTCGATTCAAAGGCTTCTGATTAACAGCACTAACATCCGCCTTCTGGAAAGGGAGCACACCCTATGATTAGAGCTTTCGAGTCCCTTTAAAGCGAATAAAATGTTATTAGGTAGTCATTAATGAATACGGGGAGCAAAAAAATGGCTCCGAATAGTGAAAACTTCACTTGAGTTCACTTTCAGCATCTCCCTTGGAAAAGCTTTCAGAACCCCCACCAGTTTCTCCTCTCCGACCTTGTCTTTCTCATTTCTGGAGGGCAAAACTGATTTCTAAAAGAATGAACAGCAGACAAGAAGCAGGCAGCACGGCAAACCAAGACTTAGCGAGCAGGCTGCACAGTCCAAAATGGCTCCTCTTCCCTGTGTAGCGGACTCTGTTACTAACGGTCAGTTACTGAGCACTGCCTGTGTAGTGGTACTGTGCTCGGTGAATGATAATGATGCTACATCCACCCTGTTCTTACAAACCCTTCCCAGTGATGCGCAAAATAAACCCAGAGAGGGAGGAGCTAATGTGTGGAGGGCTGGGTCTCCTTGAACAGGTGGGTGATAAGGGCCATGGAGAAGTTGATCTGTGAAGATTTAAGGCAAGATCTTTCTGAGTAGTGAAGATGGTAGGCTCAGATCCCAGAGCTGATGACCAGCTTGGGGTATTTAAGATGAAGGTGGGCCACGATCAACAAGACGACCTGGTCACGAAGGCTGAATCTCAGGTGCAGTAGAGTACTGCAGGATTGCAGCTAGAGCTGTTTCCAGATCCATGGAAAGCTAACCTAAAGGAGAGCTGGGCTCCTGCCTGGTGATGTGACTGCAGGACGGTTTGTCCTTTTCATCCTGAGTAGCGGTAGTGACCTGCCTGGCTGCCCCAAACTCCCACTGGCAATCTAGACCTCCTGGAATCTATCTGACCTGCTTAACAAAGGCCATCACAGCAAAACTTTAGTGAGAGACTTTGTCCTAGACAACAGAAATCCCCATGGTCCTGTCTCCCCATTCTTAGAATTCCTCTCAAGTCCTGGTTGCCTTTGTCAGCCCCGTGTGGGACAAGCCTGGGCAAATCCCTTTCTTCTCCTCCCTTTCTTCAAACCTTCCGTTTGCAATAGTTAGGGCTTAACAATAGTAGGACATGGGTCATGTGTCAAAGCCAGTAGACAGTCTAGGTTGGAGGGTCACGGTCACTTTCTGCAAGAGGAAGGAAACAGCTGATATGAGGGCCAAGGCAAACAATGAGAAGGCTCCAGTGAGTTTGGCCAGGCGTGAGAGTGTAGCCTGTGTAAACTGCCAGGGTCATCCAACCAAGTCCAAGTCCAGACAGTACGGACCTGAAAACAGTCACACTAGGAAACACACGTGTGTTTGCTCTTCTGTGCTGAGGTTCCCACTGCCCTGGACGGTCCCCTTAATGTCCAAGGGTTCTCACTGCATACCAAACGCAGGAGTGCCATTCTCCCTCATCAACCTGACCCTGCAGGGTGAATCCCAACTGTGCCACTTCTCGCTTCTTTGCAGTTTGTTTCTCTGTGTCTCCCTCACATCTGTTACCCCGGCAGGCAAACAGAACTACTAGTATAAGTCGGACAAGGATTTAAAACCTATCACAGTTTTTTAAACAAAAATGCTTTATATGTCCTTATGTTGCCTGGCTCATTGTGCTTCTGTCCTGAGTAGAGGTGACAGCTTGGGTCTGAGCAACTTAACACTAGCTTCTCTCCAGTCCCCACATGCCTGCACCTCTCAGGTTTCCCAGCTTCCGCTCTCGTAGCCCCATCCCCACCCCCCAGTCTTCACATCTCTCTGCATCTCCTTTCGAATTTTCATTGTACGTCTGTGTGAATATGTACCACAAGTGTACCAAAGGTCACAGCAGGGTGCTGGGTCCCCAGGAGCTGGGGTTACAGGTCACGGTGAGCTGCCTGACATGGGTGCTGGGAACCGAACTCAAATCCTCTAGAACAGCAAGTACTCTTAACCGCTGAGGTATCTCTCCCAGCCCTGAATTTTTCTTTATTTCTCTCACTTCGTCAGCTGAGCTGGCCTTCCCTTGGGACCCTGTTGCTCTGGGGGCTTCCTAGGACCAATTCTCTCCCAGGCTACAACATTCACATCCGTTCAGTTCCTGCCAGCCTGGCTTCAGGCTAATAGTTGCTCTTTAAAGATAATTAATAATTAATTGGTATTTTTATGTTTATGTGTGTGTTCACATTGTGTGGATATATATATATATATATAAAATTATATGTGTGTATGTCGGTGTATGTGTGAGTGTGTGCATGTAGGCTAGAGGGACATGTCAAATGTCCTCCTCCATCAGTC
The DNA here is from genome assembly GCA_030674055.1 of Rhabdomys pumilio. Lineage (NCBI taxonomy): Eukaryota > Metazoa > Chordata > Mammalia > Rodentia > Muridae > Rhabdomys > Rhabdomys pumilio. The sequence continues at coordinate 15,744,934 of JANHMN010000019.1, read as the reverse complement.
TCCACCTTATCTTTGGAGAGACAGCCTGTAACAAAGTCAGACTGGCAAGGCAGTGAACCCCAGGGTTTCCTGACTCTGTGTGTGGGTGCTGCAGGCTTGAGCTCAGGTCCTCATGCTTACTCAGCAAATATCTAACATCTCCCTGATCCAATCCTCCCGTTCCTTATCTCCTGTATTGTCCTGGAACCAAGAGCACACAGGCACCGGTAGGAGAGAATGTCGAGTTAGAGGGTGCTGCTGACTCCTTTCCGCTGGACAAGTCAAGGTGTTACTTATTTACTTCTTGTAAGAGAAGTGTGTGTGTGTGTGTGTGTGTGTGTGTGTGTGTGTGTGTACTTAGTAGTGGAGGGGAGCATAGTAATGTTGTTGTTTGATTGGTTTTGAGACGGGAGTCAGTATATAGATCAGGCTGGCCTTGAACTCACAGACATCTACTCCTAGGGCACTCGGTACCACACCCAGCCCAGCATACAATCTTAAATCTATCTCAAGGATACTTTCTTCATGCCCTAGGTTCTAGATATTGGAGAATTATGGAAGGGACAGTGGTGCCAGAGAGGCCCTTCATGGTTGCATTATCTTAAGTATTTTATTAGAAGATGACTTAATTTTTTTTTTTTGCATTTTCTAGTTAGAATGTCAAACATGTGATTTCACAGATATTTTCACATAGAAAAAAGTGTATCCGTTTTGTGAATACCATAAAGTAATTAGTAGTCCAGAAATATGACAAATACTATGGAGGCGGTAGCTCTCGGCCCCTCAGTTGCTATCCAGAGAAAGTTGTTCAGTGAGCTTGCATGGTCTTTCGCATGAAGGAACTGGAGTCCACCGCTGCTGCTCTTGTGTTCACAGATGGTCATGGCTACCCTCCAGCAGCAGCCTACCAGCAAGTCATCCAGCCTGCTCTGCCTGTGCAGGCTCTTCCCGGGGCAAGGGTGAGAGGCCTGCGCCCTGTGCAGCAGGTCATCCTGAATGACTCCAGCTCCCAGGACCAAGCAGAGAGGCCTGCACAGAGAGACTTCTCTTTCCAGAGGCTCCCAAGGTATGAGAACGGCAAGACCCACCCCACCCCCTCGTTCTGACATGACAAGGATGTGGCTGCTACAAAGACATATGGAGGGTCTCTGTAGCCCACCCCCAGGTCAGTGCAGCCACACAGTGAGATGCCCTGTATGAGCACAAGAGGAAGTGGTTGACAGGGCTCTCCTTCTGCATGACAACGTCTGGCTTCTTGTTATTTTCTTTTGTAACAAGACCATCCATACAAGCTGACCTCTCTTCTGCCTCTTCTAGAAAAATAATGCTGGTTTTCAAAATGCTGTCTAACCCTTTGCTTTGGTCTGTTTTCCATTGCTATAACAAGGTATTTGAAGCTGAAAACTTAATAAAGGTTTATTTCATTAGTTCAAAGTTCCAAAGGCCCATCTTGGCTCTGAAACCATCATGGTGGATAGACCACAGCAGGAGTATGAGGTGGAGAGAAAGATGGAATGGATGATGAGGGACCAAGCAATGAAGAAGCAGTTCCCCTAACCCCTTTCCTTTTTATACAGGTGCTAACAATGTTGTTTATCCTACTGTCAATCTCACTATGTTGCCGTTGCTAGTTTCAAAATCATTATCCCCCTGAGTCACCCTCACAAACAGCATGCACCACTGTGACAAACTTTGGACTTATTTTCTTTTGTTTTGCTTTTTTGTGTTCTCTCTCTCTCTCTCTCTCTCTTTTTTTGTTTTTTTTTTGTTTGTTTGTTTTTTTTGTTTTTGTTTTTTTTTTTTTTGTTGTTGTTGTTGAGACAGGGTTTCTCTGTGATTCGCTGCCCTAGAATTCTCTTTGTATACCAGGCTAGCCTTGAACTCAGAGATTTACCTGCATCTGTCTCTAGCCTTGAGTGCTGGGATTAGATGTAAGTCACCATACCCAGTCCTAAAATAAACCTTTCTTTTGAAAAGAAACATTTAGATTTATAGGGAAATTGAAAGGTACTATGTAGAGCATCAATTTAAGCCTGTTCGGATACCCCTGAATTATATTTTAACAAATTATAAATTATAACAAAGAATGTTCAGCTAAGGAGCTAATTCTACCACCAATTGGAAGGGGAACTTTAATACCAGTTTACTCTTACTAATCTCATGATATTATTTACATAAGAAAGTTTTTGAACATTATTGTTTTAGTTATGATTACTATTGCTGCAGTAAAACACCATAACCAAAGCAAGTTGGGGAGGAAAGAGTTTATTTGGCTTACGTTTCCGTATCATTCAAAGAAAGTTCATCATCAAAGGAATCAGGACAGGAACTCAAACAGGGTAGGAACCTGAAGGCAGGAGCTGATGCAGAGGCCATGGGGGTACTGTTTACCAGCGTGCTCATCATGACTTCCTCAGCCTGCTTTCTTATAGAACCTTGGAACACCAGCCCAGGGATGGCACCACCCACAAGGAGCTGGGCCCTCCCTATCAATCACTAATTAAGAAAATGCCTTACAGCCAGATCTTATGAAAGCATTTTCTTACTTGAGGGTTCCTACTTTCAGGTAACTCCAGTTTGGGTCAAGTTGACATAAAAGTAACCAGTATTAATTATCAAGGCCTTAACATTTCTTTATCAAACCTGTAATCATCTTTTGGAACAATAAAACAACTTTGTGTATAAAAAGATTTAATATAAATAATATGGAAATGAATCTCTAGTAGCTGAAAGTATATTTTAGAGACTTCATTTGCTCAATATTTATGAAAACATAGGATAAATAACTTCCCTAAACATTCTCATGTAGTTGAGATTTTGTGATTTTCTTTTTTAGGTTCTAATATTACATAAGACTTTAAGAACTTTTAAATTACTTTGGAGTTAAAAACATAAGCAAAACCCTATTAAAATTAGACGTTCACAGACTTACAATCATAACATTAAAATTTTACAATATGAAACTATTGAAAATATGAAACAAATGACAACCATAGCCTCATTCTCCTGACTTTAACACACTTCCAAATTTGCCTTCATTTTTTTAAAAAGATACAAAACGTTATAGGTATAGTTTTAATTTCCGTATGAGAAGTTAGTTACGGAAGGAGACATCATTCTAGCTGGAAGTACTGTTTCTTTTCCCCTTATTTTTCTTTCTGTGTGTGCACGCTTGCATGCCATAGCACACATGGGGACAGAGCACATGTGGAGCTGGGTCTCTCCTTCCACCATGGGTCCCAGGGATCCAACCTAAGTCAGCAGCCTTGACAGCACGAGCCGTCTGCCTTCGCAGCTGCACCACCTGACCTGCTCACTTGCTGTTTTAGGCAGAGGGGATTTAATACAGGGTATCGAGGACTGCTTATAAAATTGGAGGCTTGAGGAGGGTCAGGAAATGGTTCAGGGAATGGAGCCTCCTCCTCTTCCTCTTCCTTCAGCACTACTGCTACTGATGCAGAGGGTGGGGCCCTCTCTACCTGCTAGAGCTGCAGTGGCAAAAGAGAGAAGCCACCCCTGTCTTTAACATCCAGGGACGCTGTGTTCTCTGCAAAATACACATACCTGTGACTGTTTGCCAGCAGAAATCAGAGAAGCGGCAGAAACAATGCCTGCCTTTCTGTTGTTTTCTAAAGCCCACAAAGAAAGGAGGGCCTGCAGTTGTTTCTCCCCTCAGCAGGACACTCACAGGAAAGACAGCAGGCAAAGTAATAATGGATATGCCATGTCACCAGTCAGATTTTTCACTTACAGGGTAACAAAAGAAATACTTTAAAAATTTTTTGATTTTATTAGTTTTACATCTCTGGCAGCAGTTTCTCCCCCCACCCCTCCCCCACCCCTCTCCTTCTCCCCAGTCTATTCCTTCTCTTATTTCTCTTCAGAAAAGTGCTAGCCTCTGGATATCAACCTGCCATGCCAGGTCAAGTTGCAGAAAAACACATCCTCTTCTATTAAGGCTAGACAAGACAACCAGGTAGTGGGGAAAGGTCCCCAAGGCAGGCAACAGAGTCCAAGAGAGACAGCCCCTACTCCCACCGTTAGGAGCCCCACAAGGAAACCAAGCTGTGCACTGTAACGTATGTGTGAAGGGCCTAGGTGAGTCCCATGCAGGCTCCCTGGTTGGTGGTTCAATCTCTGAGAGCCCAGGTTAGTGGATTCTGTGGGGGTTGTGGCATACTTGACCCCTCTGGCCCCTACAATCCTTCCTCCCCCCTCTTCCTCAGGCCCCCCAAACTCCATCTAATGTATGGCTGTGTGTCTCTGCGTCTGTTTCCATCAGTTGCTAGGTGAAGCCTCTCTGTTGACAGTTGATGTGAGTAGGAATCATTTCCTGGACTTTTTTTCCCCCATGTGTGTTTGGTTCTAACATGGATCTCTATCCAGCCTATGGCTCCTGGCCTTCTGAGCAATGTCAGGGGTAGGATCCCTCTCATGGCATGGGTCTCAATCTGGACCAGTCATTGTTTGGTCACTCCCACAATATCTGTGCCCCCTTTACCCCAGCACATCTTGTAGGCAGGACAAATTGTACCTTGAAGGTTTTGTGGCTGGGCTGGTGTCCCAGTCTCTCCACTGGAAGTGTTGCCTGGTTGCAGGAGACGGTCTGTTGAGGATCCTGATTGCTATGAGTTGTAGCTAGGGTCACCCTCATCTATTCCTGGGAGTTTCTATTGCTCTAGCTCATCCCAGAGATGGGCTCCCACGCCTTTCAAGTCGTTTCTTCTAGTGCTCTTTCCTCAGTCCTCCCACCAGATCCCTCCTGTTCCTGTCCCCAACCCTGTCCAGTCTCCTTTCCCCCTCTACTCAAGATGTCTTTTCTGTTTCCACTTCTCAGTGAGATTCATGCGTCCCTCCTTTGAATCATCCTTGTTACCAAAAGAAATGCTTTTAAACCTACATAGCAAAAAAAAAAAAAAAAAAAAAAAAAAAAAAAAAAAAAAAAAAAAAAAAGAAAGAAAGAAAGAAAGAAAAAAAGAAAGAAAAAGAAAAGAAAGACTTTTGAAACATAATCAAATGTTATCTATCATGAACTAAAAGTGTCTGTTTTGTCTGAATGCCTTTAATATTAGCTTTCTATGTCACTCATCATGCCATTTTGTTTTTCTGGTGACCTTGTCTGACCTGTACATGGGATTTATTTTCCCAATTAGACAGACCTTGAATAGAGAAATCAAGCCCTCGTCCCTCTTTTGACCCCTAGCACAGGTCCTCACATATGGGAGCCAGCTGGCTTGCTGGTTTTTTGTTATTTTTTTTTTATAAAGGAAACTCCATGGGACGCTCCCCCCCTTCTTCCATCTGTATCAGATAAGCAGTAGAGGCAGAGGGGAGATCATGCATTGGAATGGTCCCACAGTTTGTAAAGTTTTTCTGTCTCCCCAAACTGTCTTTGTGATGAAGATAAACCTTGCTGTAAACATATCTCCTTGCAGGGACCAGCTCTACCATCCTCTGGCTAACGGAGCTGGAGCTGCTGAGGAATCCTTGGACCATCCTGCAGAGCTGAGAGCACATGGTCCCCAGGCTCCATCCCCAGCTGCTGTGCCTAGACCCCCTAGCAACCCCTTAGCCCGAGGAACTCTAAAAACCAGCAATTTGCCAGAGGAATTACGTAAGTTGTTTGCATCGTGGTTTCTTCTTGTTGGGTTTCATGTTCAGAGAGTCTGGCTTAGTAACTCGTCCAAAATCTCAGCTATGTTTTATGTATGTAGTAAAATTGACCTTTCCTCCTTTCAGTGACCCTAAGCTCAGAAGCAGTGCTCTCAACTGCTTACCACTGGATTTTCCTTAACACACACAGGAAACAACAAACAGCGCCCATCCTTCTTTCCGTCTACTGCTCCTCAGTAGATGGAGCGGCCGCTTGTGTGGCGCTGGCTGGAAACCTAGTGTCTCACTGTAAATTAGCAGCAGCTCTCAAGAGCAATGTCATTTCCTGTAGGAGTGAACAGTCTTGTTTGAAAAACCAAAAACAAAACCTGTCTCACATTGCCCATACTGCTTCACACTCCGAAGCAAGCTAAAGAAATTTAGTTTTATTTAAAGAAATATCCCATTCAGTGTAAGGCAGTGATTCATTCCCCACATTTTGCTGCTAGAATCAGAAATGTTGGAATATCACCAGAATGTTCTGAGAGTGAGGCCAGCTAGGATTCTTAGTCCCAGAAACCTTAAGCAATCAGTCACGACTTATGAATTATTATCTGTTAGAGAGGCTCACTCTTCCAGAACTGGGACACTCAGAACCGAGCCTCAGGACTTTGCCTTTGCTGACAAAGTGACTTTGCTGACTTTTGCCTTTGCTGATTTTGTTGAATCTCTGCTTGAAGTTACTTCCAGCTCTGAAAGACTTCTATGGCCATGATGACTATGGTTTTCCTGTAAAAATTCTGTGTCTGAGCACCTTAAAATCATACGCACTTCAATTAAACAAAATATGTGAGTGGACCGACATGGACGTACACTGTGTATGGTCCCAATATCCTGTCATCTTATCTGGGAAGGGAGTCCTAAAATTAGTACACATGGAGGTGGAAAAGAATCAAGCCCTGGCCATCCGCTTGCCTGCTGGTTACTTCCACACCACACACGGCACACGCTTTCATTTCAGAGCTGTGTTCCCATTCGGAGCAGTCTAAGCACAGATAAATGCACAGACTCATCTTCTCTTCGGCATCTCTTAATCCTCTGCCTCGGGGTTTCGTGAGATTTAACTGGTTCATTCCACACTAAAAGGCAACATGTAGAGATTATTCATCTACCACAGCAAACTGCTAGTGAAGAAATTTCCCCAATACTTTATTTAGGCTGAGAAAACAGTGGTTCTGGCTGGGTAGGGCAAGCTTGTCCGAACAGTTCTGTCTGTGGCTCCTTGCTGGCTTGTCGGGGAAGAGGACTCCTGCAACACTGAACTGCCCTGAGGCACTGTCTCCCCCTAAACTGCTGAAGCTGCACGCACATTTCTGATCTGGACATCAGACTACTCCTCCCTCCTGACCTCTCTCCAAAGTGAGCTGAAGGGGGCAGGGCAAGGAAACACTTTCTCGCCCACCCCCTACTTGGTCTTGTCAGGCAAAAGTTCAGGGCAGCAGACAGCATCATGAGATCAAAAGCAGACACTGCTGGGTGGCCCCTTAGCAAGCCTTAGCTTCTTAGCCTGCTGTGAGAGTAGTTTCCCTGGGCACAGGGCCAAGTGTCTCCAAGAAATGAGGCAGTGGCTTGAGCTGAAGGGCTGTGGGTGGCGGTCCACAGGACCTCTCTCTCAGGCTTGTCTGAGCCTGCCCTTACTCTGCTCTGTCCCTTCTGCCTCTGTTCACTCTGGACAGCATGTACTCCCTTGGACAGCTCCCAGCCCTTGTCACATAGGACAGCAACCCACACCACTACAGGTATAAGTGCTCGGACCACCCCCTAACACAAACGGCAGTGCATACTACTTAGAATGGCTATGTAGAAAAGAATAATTCGATCGCTTTCAACACCTGAACATTTTCTCTCAGGGAAAGTCTTCATCACCTATTCTATGGACACAGCCATGGAGGTGGTGAAATTTGTGAACTTTCTGTTGGTGAATGGCTTCCAAACCGCGGTAAGTACTTGATTCAAAGAGAAAAACTGAACAGTTCAGTTGAGCACAACAACAACAACAATAATAACAGTGAAAAAGCATGAACAGTTGCTGATGTTTTAAACAATGTTTTATTATTTATGTGATTATGAACTAAATGCTTAAGAATTTAGATAATTGTGCCGGGCAGTGGTGCCCCGCACATTTAACCAAAGCCCTTGGGAGGCAGAGGCAGGCGGATTTCTGAGTTCGAGGACAGCCTGGTCTACAGAGTGAGTTCCAGGACAGCCAGGGCTACACAGAGAAACCCTGTCTCAAAAAACCAAACCAAAAAAAAAAAAAAAGAATTTAGATAATTGTTTTGTAAGTGTCTATTTATTTCTTTGATGCTGAGAGTCCAGGCCAGAGCCTCACTCACTCATACTAGACAAGTATTCCACCACAATGTAAACTACCCAAAGTCTCCAACATTTTTTTCTCCCCAAATTCATAATAGTGGTAATTCCCACTGTGGGTCCTGCTGGTCTCAGCTAATGGAAAGGCCTGACTTTCCTTTATCCTGCCCCTTCTCACCAGCCATAGCCATCAATGTCCCTCCTGTAGTATGGAGGCTGCAATGTCACCAAGGTAGCTAAACCAGACCCCTCTGTTCTGTACTGGTAGTAGGTCTGGGAGATGACTCTAACTCACTCCGGTAGGTCCACCGTAATCTTGGTCCAAAAATTCTCAAGCACATAACCTTTCTGTCTCCCTGCTAACCTCTGAGACAGCACAGCTTAAAGCCATGTATACTCTTCCTTAGAATAAACAAAATACCACAGGTTGTTACTCAGTCGATTGGCTTTCCTCAAGCATTGAGCTTCCTTCCTTCCCAGAAGCCTCTCCTAGTCACTCAGCAGCAGTGGATGCCAGAGAGGGGGGACAAACCAGTAAAGTGGGGATACTGGAGGGTCAAGAGGTTACTTAGTGTTGCTTAATAGTTTTGGATTTTGTTTTGGTTGGTTGGTTTTTCTTTTTTTTTTCTTTTCTTTTTCTTTTTTTTCTTTCTTTTTTTTTTTCCCCCGAGACAGGGTTTCTCTATATAGCCTTGGCTGTCCTGGAACTCACTCTGTAGACCAGGCTGTCCTCGAACTCAGAAATCCGCCTGCCTCTGCCTCTCAAGTGCTGGGATTAAAGGCATGCGCCACCACTGCCCGGCAAGGTTGGTTGGTTTTTCAAGACAGGATTTCTCTGTGTAGACCTGGCTGTCCAGGAACTCACTCTGTAGATTAGGCTGGTCTCAAACTCACAGAGATCCACCTGCCTCTGCCTCCAAATTGCTGGGATGAAAGGTGTGTGCTACCACTGCCTGACTGTTTAACAGTTTTTATTTGAAGTTTTTTCTTTTTCCTATAATACATTTAAGAAAGTAGATGTACCTAAATTTTTAAAGAGATGCCTACAATTTATGTAATACAACTTCACAACTCTCTAGACTAACATTTCACTTTCTCATTTCTAGAATAAGACGGTGCTAGGGCAATTGTGATATAAAAACAAACCAGGAGACATGAGGCAGCATACAAGAGCTTACTTTTTCTCTTCTCCAAATATAAACATGTGGATTCTGACTGCCCCTGGAGAATGGCCACAGTTTTAACCTTTAAAAAGCCTATAATCAGGGCAGTTTGGGGCGGGGGGTTGGGGGGGAGGATTTCAATGTACCCTTGACTCTTATCCTGTAGAAGCCTGTGTCTGTGAACAGCTATGAGTTACACATGACACACTGGGATCCTCTTAGTGAAATGAAGCCAAAGAGGCATTTAAGGAGAATTTAATTAAAACAACAACAACAACAACCACTACAACAGCAGCATAAAGGGTTGGGTAGGTTTTAGGAAACCCTTAGGGAAGAGTGCCATGTCCTGTCACTAGCAGGACACACTTACTAAAGAGACAGGGGGATGGTGCCTGAAACCTGTGTAAGTCAGCCATAAGGCTGGTAGGCCAAGAACATGGTTGAAACAGAATTGGGTTCATCTTGGACCCTCTCTCCTTGGCTGGAGATGGCCATCCTCTCTGTGTCTTCACATGGTCCCTCCCCTGTGTATGCACAGAGCTGTATACTGATTCTCTCTCTTCTTCCAGTGAACACCAATCCTATGGGGTTGGGGCTCACCAGCACCTCAGTTTACCCGAATTATCATTAGGAAAAGCCCTATCCCAAATCCAGTCACATTATGAGGTAATGGCAAAGTCTCAGTAAACTGATTTTTATTTTTTGAGACAGGATCTTACTTTCTTGCCCAAACTGACAATCCCCTTATGTCAACGTCCCAAGTGGGGAGATTGCATATGTAAGCTGCCACTTCCAGCTAACAGATACATCTGAGGAACACAGTTCAGCTCATAACAGCAGCAGTGTGAAAACTTGTCATAGACAGGTCTAGATTTCTGCTGGAAATCTAGAGAAGCAGACATCTCCCACAATGTCTGTCTCTGAGCCTGGGAACAACGTCCATGCTGAATAATAATGACCACTTATGGTATGTTCACATCGTGTGTAGCATTGTATTCGTCTCTTTTGTACTGCCATTAAAGTCTCAGAACCACAGTCATGAAGGGGAGAAGCAGCAGAGCCAGGAGTAGAACCAAGCTGCCCGTCCTCAGTCTGAAATGGTGATGCATTACCGGCACATCACAGATTGGTAGTCTTTGGCCAGCACATATCTTACCACAGTCTCTTTCTATAGGGAGCTTAGAAGCCGGTTCAGAGGATGAGGAGGTCATAAATGACACACTGAGTAAAAGGAAG
>JANHMN010000019.1:15705275-15734581 GCA_030674055.1 Rhabdomys pumilio | reverse complement strand
CACATACATGCATGCACACACATACACATAGATACATACACCACACACATGCACACACTACACACATGCATTCACACATAAAGATACATATACCACACACACGCATACACACTACACATATGCATGCACACACGATACATACACCACACACATGCACACACACTACACATATGTACACACACACACACACACACACACACACTTCCAGGAGGGAAGACTACTCTGAGCCTTATCAAAGCCCCAGAGTTCTTGACCTTCATCCTTAACCCTCCCCATCAGCTCAGGGATTGTTTTGTGACTATTTCTTGGATTTTGCTCAACTTTCATACAATCTTGTTGAGATGTGTAATTGAGGCTGGACATAATACTATAATCATGACCCAACACCACAGTTGTATCTCAGCATTTGCACACTACATATTCACTAAAGTTTCAGAATTTTCCTTTCAGTGTTTCAAGTTGCAGATACATAAATGTACTATTTTTAACTTTGTGGATATATCCAATTTAGTGGTATACTGTGTCTTTCAGATTTTTGAATATAATTATTGTGTAGCTGCAGACACATTTTGAAATGAATCACTATATTCTAACCATGGGTATTCTATACTTAAATATCTATGAACATGGAAACGGGCATATCTCACGAACCTCCTGCTCCTTCGTTTGCACCCATGTGTTCCTCCACACAGAGCACTGGTTTTAGGATTGCGAATGTGTGTAGCATTGTGTTTTCTTCAGGTCCGCACTCAGAGAAAGCTCTCATCAAGAGCCCCTTTGCATACTCTTTTCCTATAGATTGACATATTTGAGGACAGAATCCGGGGTATTGATATCATTAAGTGGATGGAGCGCTACCTTCGAGATGTAAGTATATTCCAACATTCTGAGGATGTGTGCTGGTGAGACAGACAATTAGCTTGTGAAGCTGTTTCACAGAAGAAACACTGATACTCTCCCCAAGTCTGAGGCCGAGGAAGCCTGGACAAAGGCTCTCTTGTTGGGAGCTATGCAAAGACTTGGAAAGGAAGGATGGGGTCACCCTCCTGGACATGCAGAGGAAGGAAATAACGGTCAAACCAGACACAGGTGGTTGATAACAATCAGCACAAACAATTTCTAGACCAGAATAGGGAAGGAGGAAATGATGGCGGGGGTGTGGGGTGGGCAGCAGAGCCAAGCATTTTGTAGGACTGGGTTAGGTGGCATGCCACCCCAGGGCACCCACTTGCAGCCCGGTGATTTGTTTTCCATAGACAGAATCTATACTAGCCACTGGGACACTCTGCTTTAACAAGATAGAAATTGATTGCTGCCAGCACGTCTGAGTCTGGGTACTTCTTTGGGCAGGAGTGGGTGGGGTGGGAGTCTCAGCAGGCTGGGTTTTGCTGCTTTCCTTTTGTCTGCAGCCTGGGGTTTGCTTTGTGTTGAAGGGTCTGCTCCTACTGACTGTGCTAATGTGCACAGGAGAAGCAGGGCAGTGGAGGAGCATGGTGACTGACAGCTCCCATCAGGCTGCAGGGAGGAAGGGCGCTTTTCCGTGCAGTGGTGATGCCTTTCTGCCTCCATGCAGAGTCAGTGATTTCGGATTTCATCAGATGTTTATTAGAGAAGGTTGTGGACGGCTGGAGAATTCCTCTCTGAGCCGTTTGCTCTGCGTGTTTGTAGAGTGCTGGGCACAGAGGCAGTGGGGAGGGGTAGAGGTGACAGCAGGCCTGTGTGGGGGCTGGTGCCTTTTGCTTTCATAGAGAGAGGGACTGGTCCTGTACCCGCCAGCAGGTCAGGGACTGTGGATGGTCTTGCTGGCCAGTTTCCAGCTGGCCTTCACCAAATGAACCACACTTCCCGCTTTCATAAACATGCTTTTCTCCTTCTCATTACAGAAGACAGTGATGATAATCGTAGCAATCAGCCCCAAATACAAACAGGATGTGGAAGGCGCTGAGTCGCAGCTGGGCGAGGACGAGCATGGCTTACACACTAAGTACATTCATCGGATGGTGAGTGAGGGACCACCGGGCCTGGCTGCTCCTCTCGAACAGGCACCCTCTCTAGGGGGCTATTTCTTCATTCAAGGTGACAGGATGTTAGGGAGAATATTCACGGGAAGTCATTTCTATGGCTCTGTATCCTTTGAACTTTGAGACCCATGGAGAAGCACAACTCCTCCACCACTCAAACTGGTCCTGTTAGTAACTAGGAGATGCAAATCAAGGTTCTAGAAAGTAGAGCTTTGTTAGCTTGGCTATTTACCAACAAGTGTGAAGTCTTAGGGGCTAGAGCAGTGGGATGAGTGGGGTACTGTAGCTGTTACATTCTGTTCCTTGCTTTTTCAGAGAAGCAGGGAGCAAAGTAGGAAGGACACTTCTGTCATGCCAGAAAAGCACCTTCCTAAGTACAGGCTGTATGACCATGGCTCGAGTACTTAAATCTTGCCCTTCTGTGACCCTCTTCACAAAATGGATCACTAATATACACAGTGCTGTGAAGACAAATGAAGGATTATTCGAAGCATTTAGCACTGAGAAAACCGAAGAGATGGTTGTTCCTTGTGATTCGTGGCGAACACTGTACTGCTAAACCTGTGCCGTGGGGTCTGGTTACACTTAAACCATGGCGAGAATTTGGAAGGAATCAAACTTGCTCAGCAACTCAGAGAAAATATTACCCAGCTTCAGAACTAGCTGCTTTATGGACTCCTTGTCATCTTGTCCTTTGTAGGTTTAGAGATACTTTGGAGCCATTTTGATTTAACTAGGAAGCTAGACTAGACCTGGGACTTTCAAACTGTCCTGTGGAATCGATATATCTGAGGGCAGGAGTGGCCCTGAGCCTCTCAAACTAGAGCTGCTTTCTCTGGCTTGTTTGTTTACCAAGGGTTCTGACATTGGAGAAGGAGTAGGGAAATCACTGGACTTGAACTCAGAAGCTCAACTCCAGCTCTCACCCTGCATGAGGATGTGGCATTGTCTCAGTGCAAGGACTAAGCAAGCAGCATGGGCAGGAAGCAGTCAGGCAGCCTCAGGCCATCTTGTCTACAGAGGAAGCAAAGTTGAATGTCATCCATCCTGTGGGAAGAGGGCAGGGAAGGTGTGTAAGCAGCTTCCTCGCTGTCTGTGTCTTTAAGATCTCCGTCACCTCTTACACCAAGTGTGGACCACTTGTTTGAGTTTACAACCTGAAGCGGAAGCTGAGGTGAGGTTACAACCTCATTCAAGGGTCTGGCCGAGGGTCAGAAGCTAAGTCTGCCTCCTGTCCAGTGTTACTCAGTGCCAGCCTGTGGAGTCTGAAAAATAGCATTTCTGGAAATAAACTGATCCACGAAGGTCATGACTGACTTTGGATGCTTCTATCCCTTAGCTGTCTGTGTCATGTCTGCACATTTCCAGAACACCGACGTTCTGTCTATATCTCTAAGCACCTGCCAGTCCCAGGAACCAGCAGCTGGTACTCGGGAAGGACTCCTGGTCCCTACCAGCTTCTGGACAAGCCTGTTTAGTTGTACTGGTATATGGAAAAGCCAGCCAGTAATACACACAGTTCAACCCAATGACTGTGCCAGCTATAGCCATGTGGTCTCCAAATTTGGTTTCTTAGTAATGTCTTTGGCTTTTCCTCATCACAAGAGGCACTGCATGTTCCATCAGTATCTCCCTATTCCCAGGCTGGCTTCCTGGCCTTCTCTAGGCACCAATGAGTAATTACTGCACAAATCAAACCATGTCATTAGAAAGCCGGTATCTGGAAGAAAGTATGAGAGACAATAAAAACATACCACTAAGGGCTCATCCTTGACAGAGCGGGGAGCCTAGTAGACAAACCAAGTAGCCCACACTGCCCCTGAAGCTGGAATGAAACCCCCTCTACTTTAACTCAGCAGCTCCCCACACCCCTGACTGCAAGGGATGGCACGGCTGGTACTTGAGTTGTGTATGTGGCGTATGTTTTTGGCGTTATTTTCTGTTTGGAAGGGAGCTGGCTCTGAGAAGACCCCAGTGGTAGATGCATTGTGTGAATCTGTGGGGGTGGGGTTGCTGAATCCCTTCTCATTCATTCTCAATTCATTCCTTCTCATTTTTGTTTTCATACGCAACAAAAGGTTCTGTTGTGAAAATCAATTGGAGGATGAAATTGTTCAGGGTACATAGCCTTGCTATCATCCTTGGCCTCAGATGGCTAAAAGCTCCATGCTGGCCTTGGGTTCTGGAAAACTTTAGCTCTTCCAGTATTGAAAATTCTCATTTTGTTAGAGTTCTTGTAGGTAAATCCTCTTGGATGAGCAGAGTCTGAAGCCTGACTGAGCTAGTGAGGGAAGCTCAGGCCTGACAGAGTGGGCTCTTCATGGCTGACCTCCAGCCTCCCCTGTTGAGACCATCTGTGCCCCAGAAGTGCATTGCTAGGTGGCTGCAGTCAGACTAACACATATCCTCATCTCCGGGCTCTCACGCCCTCTGTCCTTAACTTCTCCCCACTTTCATCTACCCGACCAGAACCTTCTTCATGCCCAGGGATCCCTCTCCTGTTCCTGTCTCCAGGGTCCCCGAAGCAGAACAGATAGCCCCTATCTTGAGTGTCACACTCTTCCTGTGTCCTCTGGTTGACAATTTTCCTTCCTGCCTGCTCACTAGAGCGATAGCTTTGGGAGCGCTATGACTGTCCAAATCGTATCAGTGGTGCCCTGCTAAACAAACAAACAACTCTAGGTTTTGGCCTTTACTCATTTCCATATTAGAAGTATGAACTTGGCAACTAAAAGCAAATAATATAAAATCATAGACAAGAGAACTGGGAGAGGGACACATAGCCTGATCATATGAACTGAGGTGACCTGATTCTCCCTGTATACTTCTAACCTTTAAA
Source organism: Rhabdomys pumilio (assembly GCA_030674055.1). NCBI lineage: Eukaryota > Metazoa > Chordata > Mammalia > Rodentia > Muridae > Rhabdomys > Rhabdomys pumilio. The sequence continues at coordinate 15,729,721 of JANHMN010000019.1, read as the reverse complement.
ACCCAGCTCAGCGCTCAGGAGGCTGACAAAGGAGGACTTCTGTGAGTTCAAACCTAACCTGGGCCATGTAGTGAATTCCAGGCTAATCTAGGCTACATTTTGAGAACCTGACTCAAAATAAACAATCAATATGTACACACACACACACACACACACACACACACACACACACACACACGCATTTGTCACTAAACAGAGTGGAAATCAAAGGAGAACTTGCAGAAGTCCGTTCTCTCTTTCCACAGTGTGGGCTCCAGGGATTGAACTTAGGTTGTCAGGCATGGCGGCAAGCAATTGTACCTGCTATGCAGGCTATCTGGTCCCCAGAGAGTGATTTTTAATAAGTCTTCAGTAAATGGCTATATTACTCAGAGTTTTCTAGAAGGACAGAACTTTCTCCTTATACATACATACATACACACATTCATACATACACACACACACACACACACACATCTCCATATATATATTTGGAGAGAGTATATACAAGAGAAAGAGAATTTATTAGACAGGCTTAAAGGCTTAAAGGCTCTGGTTCAGCTAGGCCAACAATAGCTGTCTACCAGGAAAGGTTCAAGGATCCAGTAATTATTCAATCCACGAAACCAGATTTCTCAGCTGGTCTTCAGTATATACTGGAATCCTGAAGAAGCAGGCTCTAATCTAGTGAAGGGATGGATGTGCTAGTCAGAGTGAGAGCAAGGAGGCAAAGAGAGATGCTTCTTCCCTCTTCCATTTATAAAGGCTTCCAGCCCAAGGTGTGGCCTGGATTCGGAGTGGGTTTTCACATTTCAAAAATATCTGGGAGAGAAGATCTTCCACCCTTGAATGGTTACTTAAGCAGCAATCCCTCACTGGTGTGCCCACCCATTTTTAGTTTTCAGTTAATTCTAGATGTAGCCAGGTTGACAGACAAGGATAGCCATCAGAGTGGCCCACACAAGAAAAGTAGCATAATATGTCATGGAGAAAGCTTAAACTTATAAGTAATATGGCACTCAAATAAAGTTGCCATGTGGGCTGGTAGTGTTGTTGGCACATGAACTCATCTTTGATCCTGGATTAAGCCTTCATATTTGTTTGGTTTTAGATGCAGATTGAGTTCATAAATCAGGGAAGCATGAACTTCAGATTCATCCCTGTACTCTTTCCAAATGCCAAGAAGGTAAGTAAACAAACAGCCCTCAACCATTCCCATCCTATCTTTGGTTTCAAGTCTGGTTTGATGACTATCTGGGATTTTAGGTTAAAAATCTTGTCAACTCTTTGACAGCTCTCAGAGATAACATTGTCACCAGAAAGATCAATGAGTTTTATGTGCACTGGCTCTGAGCCATCTGCAAGTGTCACTGGGTAGGACCATGGCTGTCCTAATTTCTCTGGCTGTGTACAGGAAAGAATTGTTCGTGCATAGTTACTTTTCTGTTGCTGTGATAAAGCACCATGAGTAAGGCAGCTTACACAAGGGTTCATTTGGGCTTGTGACTGAAGAGGGAAAAGATGCATCTCCATCATGCCAGGGAAGCGTGGCAGCAGACAAGCATGGCATCTACAGCTAGAAGCTGAGCTGAGGGCTCACATCCCGAGTGACAAACGGGAAGCAGAGAGAGTGTGGCTTTTGAAACCCCAAAGCCCTCTTCAAGTGACATACTTCCTTCAGCCAGCCCATACCTCCCAGGCCTCTCCAACTGGGGATCAAGTATGCAAATGCCCACAGTATGAGGACATTTATCATCTAATGTTGGGTTAAATTATGGGTTGATGTGTGGATCCGGGCGTCTGCCTCCACCTCCCACCCCCTCCCACCCAGGCAGCTCTTGGAGGACAGAGGGGGACTCAGGAAGTTGACTGTGTTCTCACAACGATGCAGGCTCCGGCTATGTGAAGCCATATAGGACTTAAGGTCCATAAGGACTTATAGGTCCATAAGGACCCCCGCTCAGGGGTGGAGGGAACACAGTCTGAGATCCCACAGGGAGCCGGAGCTCTTGGCTTGGGGGTCACCAGGCCAAAAGACGGCCTCAGACCAGCTGATTCTCAGGCTCTTGAACCCCCAGGTGCTGCTGGGGGGCCTTGGAAGGGCTGAGAACGAAGTGTGTTTGTATGGGCTGGACTGGCACGCAGCCGAAGGGGAGAAGGGGATGAGAGTTCTTGGTCCTGGTGGCTTGCTTGGCTTGGTCACAGCTGGCTCGGCTTGCTTGCCTGGGTTGGTGGTCTCTGTGGCTGAGAACTCAGAGAGTTCTGCGGAAGATTAGGCGGAGGCTCTGTGGATGAAGGCCTGCTCCACTGTTCCCCACAGTGAATTTCAAAGAAGAGAAATAGTCCACAGTCTTAAGATGTTTATTGTCATGGTGTAAAGTAGATGAAAAGTGTACCCCAATTCCCTCAAGGTGGGCCAGAGGTTAAATACCTTTTGCAGGGAGGAGGGTCTGGAAAGGAATGTTTAATTGACTCTGCCCCTCTGGCCTTTAGGTACCTCATTACTATGGAGATCTGTCTTTAGGCTCTGTGGCCTGTAGTCACACCCTCACACCTAGGGCTTTGCCCTACATGACCAGAGGACTCTACATGACAGGTCCTACAATCTAATGCTTCTTATCTCGCACATGTTAGAGCCAAAGTGTAGACACTTTGCTTTCTGCTACACATAACTATTTTGGTGCATACATTTCAACCTTCGAACCTATAGAATGCATGCACTGAATCCCCACAGCTCTCTCAGTGAACCTGGCTGGGGTTCACTTGAGGGCTTTTATCATATTCCCAAGGGTATGCTGACAGCTTTAGAGAATATGAGCCAAGCCATCAGAGAACGTTCCAGGCTTGGCAAAGAGAAGACAGAAGCTAAGTAAACAGCTTGAGACTCAGACCAGGGCACTTGGAGCTTGGGTGCAGCCTCATTCCAGGGGATTCCCAGATGTTAGGACTGCACTGGCACCTCTACTCTGCAGGAGGGAGAGCCTTGTTGTGGTGGTTTGAACATGCTTGGCTCATGGGAAGTGACAATATTAGGTGTGGTCTTATTGGAGTAGGTATGTCCTTGTGGGAGAAAGTGAGTCACTGGGGGGTGGGGGGCTTTGAGATCCTCTTCCTGGCTGCCTGGAAGAGTCTCTCCTGGTTGCTTTCAAATCAAAATGCAGAACTCTCAGCTTCTTCTCCAGCACCATGTCTGCCTGCATGCTGCCATGCTTCCTGCTATGATGGTAAGCCAGCCCAGATTAAATGTTTGCCTTTATGAGTTGCTTTGGTCATGATGTCTCTTCATAGCAATGGAAACCCATACTAAGACACCAGTCTAAGTGGACCAGATGCATAAGGTTGGACAGTGAACGATGCATATGAAAGAACCCCTCGTCCTTGCTGGCCCTGGCTTGTCCAAGGGACTAAATGCAGTTATTGACTGGCAAATCTCTTTACTGGTCTCCCCTTCCTCTGGACTCTATACCCACCTTCTACTTTGCCATCAAAGAACTCCAATCTCTATCTCTCTACTTTTAAAATTCTGTGACATTTCCCACTGACTTCTTTAGCATGACACGTGAGGCTCTTTGGAACAGCAATGTGTCCGATTACTCATTCTCCTTTCTTATCACCTGGGTCCCTAAGCTTTGGTCATAATGGGGCCATGTCAGCAATCCCACTGTTCTCTTTAGGGTTCTGTATTCCCTCTCCTTAAAATGTTCTTTCCCAACTTGTTAGCCTAGTAAACTCTTGGTTTTCCTTGAACCCTTGCAACCTCTCCAGCCTGTGAGATTCTCCTTTCCTTCAGGCCTATGTAAAGCATAGTACCTTTTCTGGGAGCTTCAATTAATTACAGTACTTTGAATCAATGGTGTATTTTAGGGGCACTGGGAGTGATTGCTTAGATTCACTGATACACACACACACACACACACACACACACACACACACACGGATGAATGAATGCATACATAATGCAATATATATGCATGCATATATATATATACATATATACATACACACACATATATGTGTGTGTATATATATATGTGTGTGTGTGTGTGTGTGTATATATATATATATATATATATGGGTTTACTACTGTTTTAAAATTCTACTTGACAGTCTCCTTATGGCCAGAGCTTGGGACATGCTGGCTACTTGCTATACTATGACCTAGAAAATAGTTTATGCTGATTATTACCTCTCTGTAAGATCTTGACTCCTCAAGACAATTGTGTCCTTTTAATGGCTTATCTTCTGAACTCAACACAAGTACCAGCTCTGAACTTGTGCTACCGTCCCCAAGGCAGCTCATCTCACAATGAAAACCAAAGGCCTTACAGTGCTCTCCAGGCCTTGTGTCATACAGCCCTAGAATCCTGGCCCTCTTCCCGCCCGCTCATCTCTGCTGTGTTCTGGACACTGTGGAGCTGTTGCTTTTGAACACGCACGCCTAGCAGCTTCAGCACCGTGTGGCTTTTCTGAAGCATCTTCTAGGTGCTGTGAACTCCTCCTCCCATAGCAGCGTTTCACATTTCGTTTCTGTGTCTCTGCTGAGATTGTCATGGTCTCTCCTCACCAGAATGTGTGCTCCACATGGATGGACGGTCCTGAGGGCTGTCCTGAGGGTGAACAAAACTGGCCTCTGGAACCCCAGCCTCACGGCTCTGAGCTCTGTTCTGCTCCTTTCTCTTCAGACCAGAGCTGAGTTTGGAGTGAAAGAATCATGAATTAGATTAAGCCCACGGCTCTGGCATCCTTCCCCGAAAGCCACAGGGGAATTCACATCATTCAGTGTGACCTCAGTCCTACCCCTTTCATGTGAGGTGGTGAAAAGCACATTGACATGCAAAGGGCAGGTAGCCTGGGAGACTGACAGAAAACGCTGCACACATGTGGTTTCCATAATGAGATACACAGCTTGCACCCGAAGCCAAAAGTGCTTCGCGTGTTAAACCCTCCAAAAGCAAAACAGCTGCTCCCAAGCCAGCCTGGTGGGAACACCTATGGAGGGCATCCAGAGACTTCGGAACTGAGCCCTGGATCTGGAATCCAGGCTTCGCTCCTTCCCGTGACCTTTGTACCTGTCCTCTCTTCCACAGGAGCATGTGCCAACCTGGCTTCAGAACACTCATGTTTACAGCTGGCCCAAGAATAAGAAAAACATCCTGCTGAGGCTGCTCCGAGAGGAAGAGTACGTGGCTCCTCCCCGAGGCCCTCTGCCCACCCTTCAGGTGGTACCCTTGTGACGGCAGCCATCTCCAGCTCAATGCCAGCCTGTTCTCACAGCATTCTTCCAGCCGAGCTGGTTGGTGGCACTCAGACCCCGGAACACCTCTTCTACAGAGTTCCCTGTCTCCTGAGTCTGAGCTGTCCTCACTGGGCTTCCAGTGCTTCAGTGAGTGGATACTACAGGTGCCAGCAGCAAACGCCTATGACCAAAATCCCTCATCACTTCAGCTGCTTTTATGAGTAGGCCGGATGCTCTGTGTCCATAGACCAGTCTGAATCATGTTTAAGTAATAAAGTGATTATTCTTTGTAAGACTGTGTTTATCTCAGTGGAGGTGGGCATATTCATTTATACTGAAACAGGCAGCTCTGGGACATCAATGAATCTACTCCACATAGTAGTGATAAATGTGACAGAGTCCTCTGTACTAAAGGATTAAAACCAGAAAGTTACACAGCCTTTCAATGCGAAATGCTTTCTCTTGCAGTTGAGGCTTTGAACAGAGTAACTCTAACTGTAAGCGGCGTAACTGGGTGGGGGTGTAGCTCGGTGGTGAGTACTTGCTTAGCATGTAGAAGTTCAAACATCAACTCCCAGCCCTTCAAGAAGAGAAAAAGGTCTGGCCATTTAGGTGAAAATATCTGAGTATATGCGTGAAGTAATGGGGCTATGTCACATAGACCAGAGTTACGGTCTAGTTTTCTAATCTCTGTCCCACTCCCGAGTACCTCTGTGACTAAGCAAGTCATTTCGCTTTTCTGGGACTTGGGAGACTTATAAAATCATACGGAGCAAGGAATTTCTAATGAGCCTAGAAGGTCTCTAATGTGGGCCTTAAACTCTAGTTCTCTTTAGAGAAGTAACAGGGTGTTGATTTTTTTATAGTCACATCTCCCAGGGGATAAATCTAATTTTACTTTTTATTTCTGTTTTGTTCTGTTTCATTTTTTGGAGTCTTACTATGTAGTTCTGGATGGCCCAGAATTCAGTATATACAGTAAGATGGCCTTGAACTTATAGTGATCCTCCTGTCTTGGCCCTCCAAGTGCTGGGATTATAGGTGAACACCAGCAAACCCCGTGTATCAGTTACTATTTTATCACTGTGTTTAAAAGAAAGCACTTAATTGCGGCTTAGTTTCAGAGGTTTAGTCCATGGTTATCATGACAGGGAATGTGGCAGCAGGTAGGCAGGCATGGTGCTGCTGTAGTAGCTTCCAGCTCATATCGGAAAGATGGAGAGGGAGGGGGAGGGGGAGAGCCTGGCATTGGCTTTTGAAACCTCAAAGCACACCTCCTAACCCTTCTTGAACAGTCCACCAGCTGAGAACCAAGCAGTCAAAAATACGAATTTGGAGTCATTCTTGTTCAAACCACCACACCTGGATATATTTTCTTTCTTAATTTAAAAGTAACTAGTGTTTTAAAAGCAGAAAACCAACTGATTCATAATAACAAAAACTAAACTTCAATGGTTTTTACTGACTTATTTGGAGAAGAGTCTTACTGTGCAGTTCAGGCTGCCCTAACTGCTTAGCCCAGGCTGGCTTGTAACCTGTAATCCTGCTGCCTCTGCACCTGAGTCCTGGGATTATAAGCATGCACCAATGTATCTGACAAAACTTGTTCCTCCAGAACCCCAGTGCTGGAGATTGAATCTAGGCCCTGAGTGCTCTAGCACTGAGGCACACCCCTCAAGCCTCGGGTACATTGTCTCATGAGATATTTCCTTCTTTTAAAAATGTTCTCAATAATACGCTCAATCAATAATTTGGGCTTATTAGGTCTCCAAGAAACAACACATAGTCATTTAGAAAATGTGTGTGACCTAAATAAACTACTGCACAAGGAAAAAGATGGCACTGTGACCCAATAGGTCAATAAAAAGGTGTCTGGGCAGTAAGAGCTATTGCCTCCTTTCTGCCTAACTTAGTAAACAAGTTTAACTTTGCTACGAGGTAGTCATCCCTCAAATGTCACTGTAGAGAAGACAAATAATTTCAAGCACAAATAAGAAAAGTTGCTAATGAGTTATGAAGAATACAGTTTGCTTTACTTTATGACCAACATGTACATTGAGTAAATGCTTTTAAATAGAAAAAAAAACTAGCATAATTTAAGTGCTTGTTTGTACGACCTTATGGAGATATTAGTTACCTTTGTGGCACTTGAGACCTAGTAGGATTTCTTGTTTGGCCAAGTCTGAATTCCTGTAACTTCAAGTCTTTTTTTCTCTTTTCATTATTGTTTCGGTTTGAGGTGAGACTATTATTGAGGATTCTACATCTGCAGAAATAGCCTGGCAATTATTTCTTTGAAATGTTCCCAGTTTGCAAAGATTTAGAATGTATTGTTATTAGCACCCCTCCCCCTCGAGAAACTGTTCCAACGCATTCAGCAATAGTTCCTTCTATTCTATCCCAGGTGGTTAAGAGAAAGGTCCCTCATGTGAAACAAACAGTCCTTAAAGGGTTATAGCTGGTAGTAGTCTATGTTAAAAAAAAAAAAAAAAAAGTAAACCAGTCAAACAACCAAACAATACCCTCAGTATGTGTGTGTGTGTGTGTGTGAGTGTGTGTGTGTGTGTGTGTGTGTGTGTGTGTGTGTGTGTTCGTGCTCGAAGTCACCTAGAGTTGACAACTTGGCTCTGAAGTATCTGAAATCTGATGACCACCACCAGCAAAGGAATTTTTACAATCATTTTAGAACACTGATACTCAGATTAACACCTGGTTTATTTAAATATTATCCTTGTGTATCTATTTGTGGATATTTTGAGGGTGGAAATTAGATATAGCTGACTTGGTAAAAATAACCTTGTAACCCTGGTGTTAGTCATAATAACTGATTTGGGTCAGGTGTACTAGGTATAGACTCAGATTATTTTCTGGTATTTAATGGCTAGTTTTAATTTCAGTGACTGTTTTCAAAACACTTGCCTGTCTAATTTAACTTCTATAGAGTTCAAAGATGTCTTGGCATGGAGATGCAATCAGAATATTGGGCTGTGTTTTTCTCAGCTCAGATCAGAAGAATCGTTGCTGTAGTTATTACTCTTTTCTTCCTTCCCCCTTAAACAAATCACCCCTGTGAAGACTTGACTTTCTGAGTCATCTCAACAGGGCTGCAAGTTCTCCGGTTTGAACTTTGCATCCGTGTTTTGGGATGTTTTGCCAAGAGCATTTCCCTAACCCCGGCTACTTCATCATGCACTGCACCTCCCCTCATCTTTGCCAGATGGATTGCAAAGTCCTGTGATCACTGAAATGACCCAGGGAGAGTCTTTTAAACCACAGGATCTTTCTGTTTCTCTTTAACATACCTAGAAGAATCTGGAAGACCCTCTCCTAATAGTGGATGAAACGAGAAGGTAAATTACACTGTGGGAAAATACTACAAAGAAGCCACACCCCTCATCAGAGAATCTTGTGCTGTTTTCTAGCATGAATAGCTCTGTATGAGACAACCCGACGACAAACCAACAGAAAGAAGCAGCACAATAATGACATTTTAAAGCAACATTTCTGTCATGGAACCTTCCGTCTGAAAGGGACCCTGGGATGTTTTATGCCGGAAGGAAGCAGGATCCAAAGGAACTATTTGTCCCAGTTCACTGCAGAGCCACAGTCCTGAGATCTACAGTGACACAGTTCCTCCCTGAGGTAAACACAGCCTCCTGAACACGGGAGGACCGAGGGAAGATTACCTCTATCCTCTGGTGGCTGTGAGAGTAAATGATCAAGTCACAACTTGTGCTGGGAGAATCTCTTCAGGGAATTAATTATTGCCGTGATGATATGGAGTGTGGCTTTTCCTGACATGGTTTGGCATATTTAGTTTGTAGTGGTTTTATGTGAACCCTAGGCCAACTTAAAATTCCTCAAAACCTTCCTGAAGCTTGAAGACAAAAATCGGCAATTAGATCAATTTCTTTCAAAGCTCTCTCTCTCTCTCTCTCTCTCTCTCTCTCTGTGTGTGTCTGCATGCACGTGAATGCATGCACTCAAAAAATCAGTAATTTTAAAAAATGTCTTTTACTCTTTAAATGCTGTGAAATCCCTCTTTGTTGCATTTTTCTGATGCTACAAAAGTGGTACTTGAAGAAATGAGAAATGCCTGGGTAACTGCCCTTGGGAGGGTGGGGGCAGGGCTGTCTGCAGGAACAGCACAGTTCACCACGAGGCATACAACAGCACAAAAGAATCCAATCAGTATAGTTAGCATTCGGAAAGACCTGCATCCAAGCGATAGCACGTTCCTAACTTCATACCAACTCTTTCATTTTTTTTTTTCCCTTGAAAAGTGGTTTCAGACTCAGAACACATGGTGTGTGGCATCAGGGCCCCTCCAGTGTGGCTGTGTTTGCTCACGAGCTCTTAGCATCAAGCCAAGCAGGTGTGGTCTGCAGAAGGAAGGGTCAGTGTAGCTGACTTTTGTATTTACCTTCTCAGGAGATGTCTGGGTGTGGTCCCAGATCACGTTTATGGTTTAGGAAGTGTTGAGACTTCGATAAACAATGAGATGAGAAGCCTGGGCCCGTGTGGCTAGGCAGAGGTAACAAGGTTGGGGCCTGCTCACCCTTTTCTAGAAAGTCTTGTGAGGAAGGCATAATCATGGCCCCCAGATCTCTTAGGGCTTGTAAGCTGAAACCACTAGAGCACATCTTTCTTGTCCCATGCCTGACCTCCCTTTGCTCCCTTCACTGGGAAGGTGCTGATGGAAGAAGGCAGCTGGGGAGGGAGGGAAAAAGAGGGAAGAAAGGGGAGGGGAGAAGGTGAGCTCGAGAGGACTCCTGCCTGATGGATCCCATTAGGCTTAGTGTGCAAAGCGTGTGGGGATGAAGTAGCTGTTCTGGTATGCGTCCAGGCTGCTGTTCTATTTTTACTCTCTCCTGCGTGCTTCTTAGCCCACAGTTGTTTGCCTGGGCACCTGGATCAGCAGCAAAACATGGAACTGAGCCACTCAGTAAAGCAGGGAGGAAGGCCATTGATGCCGGCTTTGTTGTTGCTGACAGGGAAGAGAGACCTGGAATGTTAATGAGGATAGCTTTCGGAGCATGCCTTCATGGTTAGCAAGGAGTTCAAAGGAGAAGGCAGACTCAGGCTGGTGCTGAACAAATGCGAACTGTTGATAGAGACAGAGAAATCAATTATGCTGTTGCAGGCTCCCAGGCCATTGTGTTGGAGTTGTTAGAGAAGGTAGGACAAGGACCAGATTTCAAAAGGAAACAAAGCCACATGGCCCTGAAGTATTACGAGTTTGCCATGGCAACTGATGGAAGTGAGCCTCCCGGGCCTGAGCAGGTGTGCTATCTTACAGAATCAACAGACTTCTCTCACTCTCTGGATTTTATAATAAAACCTGTGTTTGGATTACGTTCCCTGCTCTTTGTTACTCAGAGAAGTTGGCTGTTGCTCAGTCAGCCCCAGGCTCCAGCGAGGGAAATGTAATCAGTGTTATCAAAGGACTGCTTTGGAAAAGGCTGCCTATAGGCCTGGCTGCCAGCTTCACCAGAGTGGCAGCTGGCCTCAGGTACCTGCCCGGCCTTTGCCAACTCCCAGGCAATGCCTTGGGCTGAAAGTTGCTGGTTCTGAGTTCATCTGGGTACAACAGTATGGTCTGAACCTCATATTGGCATTGGTCAAAGGCTTCTTTCTCTATAACCAGATTTTCTCTATAACCAGTGTGTTTGGGTCAAGTCAGGACCTGACTGACTTAGCGCCTTGCATTTTGTCTGTCGAGGTTCCTTGAGTTCAAGGACGGATTTTCCTCTCCAACCTGTTGTTATCCAGTTTGTTTACTCAGAAACTCTAGAGAACTTGTTTCCCTGGTTTGAAATCCCTCTCCAGTAGGTTCCAGATTGGTAGATTCTCGAGTCTGAATTATACACAAATGTGAAGGTTTTGTAAAGAACCCCCAAACTAAAGACTAAGGGAGCTCACATTTAATTTTTATAAGGCCCAGGTCACAATCGTGTAAAACAACCATTCTCAGTGTTCTCCTTTGTGACTAGAAAGAAATTTCTTCCACTCTAGTTTCAAATAAACCTTTAAAACAAAATGTTCATTCTCAATGGCTCCTAAAACGATCTGTGAACATGGTCATGGCAAACAGTTGACATGAGGACAGCTTGTTTAGCCAGCCAGCTCTTGGCCTGAGAGGATGTCTTGGCTGGCCCCTTGCATACGGCCTGACCTTTGACCCCAATAAGAAAAGCATGGCTGACTTAAGAACTGATCCAGCTGTGGTGTGAGGCATCGAGCACGAGCACAGACCCTGACCCTGTCACACGTGTGCTTACATTTTGCTTATTTTGCTTATAGTCTTACTGAGTGCAGTACCGGTTTCTCCACCCTTAGGAGGTCAGCAGTTGCACACTGGAAGACACCAGGGAAGAAGGGTTAGAAACTGGCATCCTGAGAGAAAGGGGCAGCCAACATCCTGACAACATGGTTTTGTTAGGAAAACATTTTGAACAGATGTCGTTGTCACTGTTCTGTGGCTGTGAAGAGACACTGTGACCAAGGCAACTCTTATAAAAGAAAGCATTTAATTGGGGTTTGCTTACAGCTTCAGAGGTTTAGTCCTTTGTCATAACGGCGGAGAGCATGACAGCAGGCAGACAAGGCACTGGAGAAGTATCTCAGAGTTCTACATTTGGGTATGTAGGCAGCAGAAAAAGAGCGACTCTGAGCTTGGCGTGGGCCTTAGAAAACCCAAATCCACCCCAATGACACTTCCTCCAACAAAGCCACGCCCCCTAATCCTTTCAAATAGTGCCACTCCCTGGTGACCAAGCCTTTGAATATGTGAGCCTATGGGAACCATTCTTAAAAACAAACCATTAAATATGCAACTTTTAAAAGGTTGCCAAGTGACATTTACCAAAGCAACCTTATATCTAATTTTTTCCCAAGTGAAATCAAATTAGCCACAGCTTCAGTGGTTCAGATTCATATACTGCAGTAATAAATATCCCTGTCTGGACCGTTTTATGTCAACTTGACACTAACTAAAGTTATCTCAGAGGAGGGAGCCTCAGTTAAGAAAAACATCTCCATAAGATCAGGCTGTAGGCAAGCCTGTAAGGCATTTTCTTAATTAGTGATTGGTGGGGGAGGGGTCAGCTCCTCGTGGGTGGTGCCAACCCTGGGCTGGTGGTCTTGGGTTCTATAAGAAAGCAGGCTGAGTAAACCATAGGAGTGAGTCAGTAAGCAACACCCTTTCATGGCTTCTACATCAACTCCTGTCTCCAGGTTCCTGCCCTGTTTGAGTTCCTGTCCTGGCTTCCTTCAGTGATAGACTGTGATGTAAGAGCAGCAGAGTAAACCGGTCCCCCACAGTTTGCTTTTTTGGTCATGGCATTTCAATACAGGGAAAGATTACATCATGTCCCCTCTATCTTGCTTATGAAAGCAGTTGTGCATCTCCTTCAGAAGGTTCCCTAAGTGAAGTCATTTACTATTTCCTCTGGGAATGACACTCCTGTACCCAAGCCATGGCTCTATCAGCCTGGCCCTAACCTGCCTTGTACAAAGGAGAAGCCCAACATCTCTGTCAGCAAGGGGGCGGATCTGAGGCATCTCCTACTGTGTCTACAGGCAGCTGTTTAACCCACTTCTGATCAAGGCTGCTGAGTGCTTCAGGGGATGCTGGGAGGCGTGCTTAAGCTGTGTGTCTCAAAGGATGTGAGCAGAGCGTCTCCACAGTCAGGTTTTTAAAGTTAAGATCCCAAGGTCGGAGGTGGAAGCCCCAATCCTCTCTTGTCATCTTTTCTAGTGAAATTACCATTCAAAGGGAGGGCGGTTAGCGGCTACCACAGCAACAAAGACATCAACCTGGATCTCCTACTACTCGCTCACAGCCTACAATTTGCAATATAGTATACACAATAGAAATGACATACATTCTTGCTCTTCAGTTACTTAAAATCCAGCTGGGGAGATAGGATGGCAGGGTGGGAAAGCTCTTTAGGTTAAGCAGTCAGTCTCTTGCCTCTGAACTTCACATAACCTTTGACTGACAATCAGTTTCTGGGTCAAATCTTCAAAGAAGCCGGTAGGGTGTGTGTGTGTGTTCCTAATAAACAGAAGAGCCATTCCTTCCTCCACACACTTTTAAGATTATTGTATTCAAGTCTCCTATAAATCACCATGAAAATGAGATAAAAGAATCAGAGACAGAATGTAAGAAATGGAGAAACAGCGCTACAGAATGTACGTATTCAACCAATAAATGACAGCCCAGACCACTGGCCATCCGTCACACCTCTCTAGAGAGCAGCCCAGCTCCATCCCTGGATAAGGGCCAGATGACACTGCCTGCTGCAGGTCGAAAGGAGAAGAAATCAGCCTCACAGCAAGGCTGGCTGAACCCTGTTGAATGCTGGCATAGCTGGAGCAAAGCAAGTGAATTTCTGAAATCTGCTTAGTAGGGTGTGGGAAATGCCTGCAGCTGAACCTCTCAGCTAAATATACAAACAAGCAAGAGAGCAGAGAATGGTAACTTGCCAGGGTGGGTAAAGAAATTCTATGACTGAATACTGGTACTGTCCAAGTTCCTTAGTCACAGTATGCGGCCTGCAACACTGCCAAGCCAAACCTGTGGCAGGCTTTCACAGGAGTCGTGCGTGCAGCATCAGTCAGGCACACCTAGGTTTGGAGCTCAAGTCTCTTACACATAATATGACCTTAAACATGTTACTTTTCTCTCTCACAGCTAACTACACACAGAGAGAGAACTGATTTCCAGGGAGGTTGCCAGGATAAGATGAAGGAAAGAGTGTGTCTAGAGCTGTGCCTGTGTGTGGTAAATCCTCAAAAGCCTTCCTCCCTTTCTTGGGCTTTCATCTAGCTTTGTGTCCCACGGTTATGGAATATTTATGGGGACTTTGGATATCTTTAGGTGTGTGTGTGTGTGCGTGTGCGTGTGTGTGTGCGCGTGTGCGCGCGTGCATGTGTGTGGTGTAGGTATGCATGTGTGGAGGTCCGACAACTTTGAGGAATCGCTTCCTCCTCCCACCAAGGTTCTAGGGATGAAGCTCAGGTCATGAGGCTTGGTGGCAAGTGTTTTAATCTGCTTAGCCATCTCAGCATACCAATTTTGAATCACACCCCCGCCCCCCAGATCTAACAGCAGATTCTAATAACAAAACTCTTACAGTTTAAAAGTGAAATCTTATAAAATGTCGATAATACAAGTTTTTAAGCCTAAAACTTCCAGGAAGTCTTTCTGGAGGTGCCGATCAGCATGGTTTGTTTTCTTAACAAGGTCAGAGAGAAGCCATAGAAGAGTCACAGGACCTGGAGCCAGCCTTCTTTCCCTGAAGCTAAATCTTGCTAAGCAGCAAGACCCTGGGCAGCACTAGCTAGGATGATTAAAGGAATACCAGCAGAACGTGATAATGGCGCTGACTTTAAAGGGGCGGCTGCCTGTGGGGCCTCAAAGATAGGAGAATAGATGTGTAAGCATGCTGGACATGATGAGAACAGCTTATTGTGTTCGCATCATACTATTATTAAAGACAGAAGACCCGGATTTGGGTTGGGAATCCTGCTATGCTCTCAAGGTCTGCTTTCCTAAGAAATGAAGATTTATTGTCATCTCCAGCCCAGTCTACCCTGGGTAGGCCAAACACGGGAAAGCCAGGAGGGCTGGCAGAGTGCTCATTAAACTGAAAGAAAGCGATCACAGTGGTTAGTGTATTTCAAACCTCCTACTTTCTTAAAAAAAAAAAAAAAAAAAAAAAAAAAAAAGGTTCGCCTGGAGCCCTCACCCCCAATAGGGACTTAAAACGATTTCATTGAAATGTTTCTTAAATATATACAAATATATAATTAAGTATAAATGCTCTCTAGTAATAGTTGATTAAAAATTAAACACAAAGAGGAAAAGTCCTAGGGATCTGTTGCCTACCACTGCAGGTCTTCTTAATAATACTGAGGTGGCCAAGATGGTAAATTTTCTATCTTCGTGTATGTGTGGGCTTGGGTAGGTATGTGTGCCCACGTGTTTGGAAGCTAGTGTTTCACACCTTCTTAGGTCACTTCCACTTTATTTACTAATGCAGGGCCTCTTTGCTAAGCCTGACACTTACAAGTAGGCTGCCATGGCTGCTGGCTTTTATGTGAGGGCTAGGATTCAAACTTGAGTTCTTGTAGTTGTGTGGTAAGTGCTTTGTCCTCACCGTCTCCCAAGCTCAATTTTATAGTATTTTATTTTAGATGCAGGACTGTTTTGCCTGCATGTATATCTGTGTACCAGGTGTGTGCCTGGTACCAGGAAAGACAGAAGAGGGCATCAGATTCCTTGGGGTTGGAGTTAAAGACAGTTGTGAGGTACCATGTCGGTGCTGGCAATTGAACATGGACCTCTGGAATAGCAGCCAGTGCTCTTAACCACTGAGCCATCTCCCCAATTTTACAAGTTTTAAAAACCACAATTTAAAAAGCTGTAAGAAAAAAAAATCATACATGTAGGTTTAGTGAAAACAAAATCACCTGGTAAATTCAAAGAAGGAAACATCAGTTCTAGGTAACAGCTACTGCTGAAACTAAATGTCCAGCGTTGGGTTAGTTGTAACTTATACATGTAATTATAAAAGCACAATAGGGTGGCGTTATACATTTTATGTTTTGATGGTTGATTTGAGCACCATGAGCAATTATGTGACTTGAGATCATTATTCTTAACAGGTTTTCCTCCTATCAACATGCTCAACTGAAGTCTCCATTGTTTTATGTTTAATTATGTGTATGTGTGTGTACGGGTATGTGTGTGTAAGGGTATGTGTGTGTACGGGTATGTGTGTGTACGGGTATGTGTGTGTAAGGGTATGTGTGTGTAAGGGTATGTGTGTGTAAGGGTATGTGTGTGTACGGGTATGTGTGTGTAAGGGTATGTGTGTGTACGGGTATGTGTGTGTAAGGGTATGTGTGTGTACGGGTATGTGTGTATAAGGGTGTATGCACACAGTTGCAGGTTTCCATGAAGGGCATTGGAACTCCCCTGGGAACTGGTGTTATAAGTGATTGTGAACCTTCTAATTTGGATGTGGAGAACCAAATTTGGGTCTTCTGAAAGAGCTATGTGCACTTTTCACAAGTGAAGCACCTATCCAGCCCCCAGTTCATTATTGTGATTAGTCCAACTGATTCTTACATTTTCTATTGTGACTTTAACACTAGGTCATCTCTCCGGCCCAGCACAGCTGATTTAAAAATGCTTCAACACTGATATTTTTAAAAATTAAGCTTTTAATAAAAAGTTCTTGATTGGCCTGGAGAGATGGCTCATCAATTAAAGAGTACGTCTTGGTCCTGCAGAGGACCCAGGTTCAATTCCCTGATTTATAGCTATCCATAACTCTAGTTCCAGAGAATCGAATGCCCCCTTCTGACCCCTGAAGTCACAGACATACATGTAGGAAAACACTCACATATACATTATGTAATAATATGTAAATAAGTACAGTAAAATATAATAATATATAATATACACACAAAAAAAATCTAAAAGAAAGTTCATTGTGGAGAATATTTGGGGGTTTTAATGTGACATAAACAAAACCAGACTTATACATAATGTTCTCACCCTGAGTAAAGCGATAGCTTTGCTTGGCTTCTGAGTTTAGCCTGAGCTACTATGAGCCCCCCTCATGGCTTCATTTCCTCAGAATGTCTTTCCACTTGAACTACTGTGAAATTTCGTTTGTGCTGGGCGCCATGACTCATGCGGCCTTCACTCTGCATGACTGCATTGTTTGTGTATTAAATTGGCCTTGTTCGTTTCTCACTAGTCTGTGACAATTAAACCAGGGGCATGATTGTTTTTATGATAGAAAATCAAAATCAATTTATTAAATAAATTAAGACACTAAACCCACACACAAAGATGTTAAAGGGGGGTTGGGGATGGCATGATGTTTTTACCTAGTAATCCCAGCATCCAGAGGCTGAAGTAAGAGGAAGATACAAGTTGAAGGGACACCCTGGGCTACATAGTGAATTTCAGGCCAGCCAGAGGCACACAGCAAGACACTGTCTCAATAAAACCAAATAACTGAAATAGAGTAAACTCAATTGTATCTCATCACTGGAAAGTTTTAGCTTTAAAACTGGTAAGATAATTCAGTATGAGTCTCACTAATCCACATAAAGTAGCTTTGGTTATTTCTGATGCTCAGACATGTCAACAAAATGGCTACCAACACATTAAAAGTTAAATATTTTCATGCAAGTAACCCTACAGTGTCAATTCAATTTTAACAAAAAATTATGACTCTAAAATACATGGTAATGCAATGAACATCTCAGATGAATCATATATGTGTATATTTTATTACCCAAGTTATTCTTTGATTGTTGAAATGAAAGTACACCATTATTATGGAAAGACCATCAACAATATAACCAATGGAAACTTTTGTCAGGTGAGGGAAACATACTAGAACCTACAGAAACTATTTGGGAAAATACTGATGACACAATGTTTATAAAAAGAATAAAATAATGTGTAAAGTGTGATAACCATTTAGAAATACACAAAGCGGCACACCATCCTATACACTTACTTTGTGTCCAGTGTTTGCGTAAGAAATGTGTTACTTACCTTGTTTATATTTCACATGAAGCTTACAAAGTAGGTGCTACTACTTTCTTGCACAGATGAGGAATCTGAGGCACAGAGAGGCTAATAACTGGCCTGATAGAACCTGTTTGCTGTCCAGAGACTGCAGAACGTGCCCGCACGGTAACAGCCGTCCTGGACAGCGGCCTACGGAGGGTTCTTGGATTCTCCTGCTGTTGAGTTTTCAATGTTTGCCCAAACATTTGCCATAGGGGGGAAAGCTGCTGTTTTAAAAGAAATAATTTCTTGTAAAAGAATATGTAAAATGTGCCCATTGTTCAAAGCTATACTGAATAGCTCAAACTACTACTGATGCTGTGGTCTCTCAGCAGTATACTATTGTCAACGTTCTTACGTGGTCTTGCTTCCTTATAACCCACAAAGTTTGGATGGTTAAGTCCTTCATTCAGTCAACAGTGACCCTCTGCTATGTTATACTCTTATAAGGGAAATATTTAAAAGACCTGGACCTCATCCTCAGACAAAAATCTACACGGCCGACCTTTAGAAGGTTCTACTCCTGCAACCTTGCTGACTAAATTCTGGACAGTGATCTTATTCACAGCACGCCAGCCTCCTTGATTCCCCTGTCTTCCCTTAAACATGCCAGACCCATGGCTCTTAAAGTTTCCTTTACACAAAGTTGTCTTCTGCGAGGATGCTCTTCATATGTCTCTTTCTGATGACATTGGAAGCAAGTCTCCCGGGCACCATCCTGTACCTTGCTTTTCTTCGCAGCAGTCATCAGCATCTGGGGCACCTCTGCCTGCCAAGAGTGGTTCACTTTCCTGAACATGTGGTATGACTACACTTTCTGGCCCTCTGTAGCTGGCTGTAACCCTGTGGTTTGTTTTGGCCCTGAAAATGAGAGATGTGCCATGTGCCATAGTTATAAGCTTTTCGAATCAGTGCAAATGTATCATTTGATCTTCTCCCTAAGACTAGCCTTGCCCCGTGCTAGTTCTCTGGATGACCCCTGTGCTATGCAGAAGTGACCCAGAGGACAGGCCCTCCTTCTGACCTTCAGTGAACACACTTTATGAGGAATAAATGGTTTTGTTTCAAGCCTCTGAGATGCAAGTGTGTTTACTGCCACAAAACAATGTAATCTATCTTGACAGACTCCCTGACATATTTATCTGTTTCCTGGCTCCCTTCTCTAAATTATTATCTGTATAAATATAGGACTCTGTTCCCTGCTGCATCCCTAGTGTCTGGAATAGTGTACACAGGTTATATTCTCAGCATTTGCTGGCCGGCTGTGTGAACCATGGCTTGATCACACTGTGAGAGACAGGATATTTAACAATGGCAGGTAAATCTAACTCTGGATAGAATAATTTTACAGAAATATTCATTCAAGCTGATGGGAACCTGTTTCAAGATCCCAGTGTTTAAAAGGACAACACCTACAAGTAACAGCACATAAAGTGGCCAAAACTATAAGACAAATGGAGATCTGGTGTTAAGCTCAGGGGCTCAGTGACAATCTAAGTAAAAAGCATTAGCAGTGTTTGTGTCAAAGCTGAATGCTGATGTGGTTCCCTTTCCCTGTGTGGACATTAGCATTTGAAATGGACAGAGCTTCACAGACCTGGGGTTTTATCTGCTCTTATCATAAACTGGCCCGTGAGCCCCCCAGGGACTCCCCCTAAAGCTGTGTGGGTTTTTGTGAGCCACTTTCCTTTCATGGGCTTCCTCCTGGTATGCCTGCATTGGGACAGGGATAATGCACTTCCTGTACCATGTGGCACAGCACAAGGAAACTCTTTGTCTCCCTACAGAGGAAGAGTACATCTGTAAGTAGTTTTTAAGAGTGTACTGAAGGGTCTTGTTAGGGTGACTTACTCTCCCAGTTAGATTTGGGTGATGGAGTGGATCACGTGACAGACATGCATAATGAACTGCTTCAGCTGCTGCCGGTGGGAAGCATGGTCGGTGAAGTGAGAATCTCACTACTGAGCAGGACCAGAAGCGAGAAGCTGGCCTCCTTCTCAGTTGCTTTTTCTCACTCCACAATGTCTCAGTGTTACTGGGCTTCTCTCAAAGCAACTGCCTTTCCAGTTAGTTCCTAATTCAAGCTAGAAAAGCATGATTTCTGCACACAGTTCCCTAAAGACCAAACATTAGCAAGATGGGTCAGTAATCTCTCATTAAACGCACTTGCAAGGATTCTTTTGATGTTCTGTCATGAAAACAGGAAATGCATCTCATCCCAGAAGGAGCATGCTGGATCTGGGTTCTGCCTTTTCCAAACTATTTCTTTTCCTCTTCCTTGTATTTCTTTTACCTGTTCCAATAATTCCCTTCTCTCTTCTTATCCTCATTAGTAATTCCCTAATGAATATGACAAGGCATATAATTGGTGGCACATTTTCTGGGGGTGGCAGACAACTGTGATGTGCAAACCCCAAGCCACTGGCTCACAAATCTATTACTGCAGTGGCCCACCTTGAGGCTAACTCGGGATGCTTCTGGTGGTGTTGATGAACTGACTTCAGGTCCGCTGTGTTCACGTCTACCAGAGAGCTTCCACGTGTGCTTAGCATGGCCCTAGGCACTGGGCAGGAGAGGCTGAAGCAGCAATGCGGCTATGACCTGCCCTTTGATGTGGTGAGTTCATGGATAAATGATACCTCTGATAGCAAATCCAAATCCATTACAGCTGCTGGGGTACTAGGCCTTGAGGTGGCTCTGAGAGGACTGTCAGGAAAAGGACTGGCAGGAGGCAGGAACTGAGTGGACCTTCAGGCACAGGTATGTTTTAGGTGTTGAAAGAGCAAAATACTCTATTAGAGGTCAGGAAAGTGTGACATTTTGACTGAATTAGGCTTTTTTTGTGGCAACGAACTTCATAGCCTCAGTCTTTCAACTAACCACACGTCAGCTACATAAGTCATCTAAGGAAGGTTTTTAAATATTCATCAGATGTTTGTAATTGGCAATTAATTCCAGCATAGAGTACGAAGACTCCACAGCTGTGAGCTTTATGCGGGATTGAAGACAGGAGAATTATTTGTTCAGTATACCAATGAGCGTCACAGATCAGTGCTGCAGAGTGGGAGGGAAACGGAAGTAGATTCTGAGCAAGGAGAGCACAGGCTTCAAATAGCTTTGGAGGCCTCCTTTGGACACTTAAAAGCATGTCAATTTCACATTGGTGTCTTTAGAGAATTTTTTTTTTCTAAGTTTATTTTAGGTATGTGAGTACACTATTGCTCTCTTCAGACACACCAAAAGAGGGCATCAGATCCCATTACAGATGGTTGTGAGCCACCATGTAGTTGCTGGGAATTGAACTCAGGACCTCTGGAAGAGCAGTCAGTGCTCTTCACCACTGAGCCATCTCTCCAGACGGAGAATGTTTTTTTATGAACAGAAAGCTGGCACTCTAGAAAAAGCCCCAGGCTCCTCAGCTAACTCCTCCTGACTGGCTCTGGCTGACAACTCAGCTCTTTTCTGCAGAGGAATGGCAAGATCTGGCTGCATCTGTTGAGTTTACAAAGAGAGGAATGGCTTGCTCTTAGGGTCAGCACAGGCAGAGGTGAAGAGTTCAAGGCCAAGTGTTGATTTCCAGACCCTTGCAGAAAAGTGAGACCCTCTCTAATATCCACCTAATTGGAACCAGCCTCAGGACACACCCCAGTAACCGCCTCCTCCCAGAAAACCATCTTAGATTTGATGCAGTGTCAATTCCAGAACAGCTCTTACCTAAAGCTGATTACCAACAAGAAATATCTCCTCACTTTATTTCATGTATCCTAGTAATACCATTTCTGAGGACTTGAATTTATTTATTTATTCCTTAATTTATCCTTTTGGTTGTGAGTGGTGGAAGAAACAATATTCAACAGTGTTTATGAAAAAAAAAAAAAACCAAAAAACCCTTTTCGACCATTTTCCCTATTGTGAGTTCTATAAATACTGGAATGTGGGACCACAGACAGACACATGGTTTGCACGTGTGCATAAGTATGCATCCTTGTACCTCATTTATTTACTGAAAAGTGTTGTGCCAGAACACATATTATGTCTGTTTAAGTCCTGCTTGTGGTTCTTCGGGGACAAGGATCTAACAGGTATGCTTGCTGGCCGCCAGAAACCTAAAATGAGACTACGTTACTGATTCTTTTATGAGGATTGTCCTTCAACATTTTCATTCCCACACTTTGTTTCCCTACTCCTTACAGGGGCTGCGATCACCATAGACTCTGCTCCAGAGGAAGAACTCTTGAGGGACTGTCTCAGGAAAATCAGCATGCAAACGGCAACTGGCCCAGAAGCCAAGGACTCTGGCTGGCTACAGTGGGGGAATATTAAAGTCACAGTGGACTGAAAGGCATCTGTGTTCCCAGGTTTAAATGGCTATTGTTTCCATTGTAGCAGTAATGAAATCCAAGAAAGTGAGTTCATGATTTAACTTTTAGGGCCTTTAATAAAGGAGGTATTTTTGGTGTTATTCCTTAAAAGATGGTTTTAAAACAAATAGCTGCTGATGTTTGGGTGCCTCTGAAAATGACTTGGAATGATTCTGTTTGCTAAACTGGGCATCCCTGGTACTCTGCGAATCAACTTTCATTATTCTTTAATGAATCTTTGCAGTTATTTACCCTAAAATTTTGCAGGCCTGCCTTGTGCTCACCTTGCTGTGGCATGCCTTAAAGGACGTTTCGTCTAACGACACAGAAAAAGATAAATTATAAATAGCAAATCACACAGCAGTGATTTAGATAGCACTAGGGTAAGAGTGTAAACAATAAGATAAAGTTTCCCAGCCAACCACTACATAACCAAAGAGGGATACACCAACATGCTTATTAACGTGCAAAGGTTTTTTTAACTTTGAAATTACAAAGCAAAATACTGGAAATTTTTAATCAGTTCAAGAAGCTGTATATTCATGAAAGAGAATGTAGTAACTTTATTTTAAATGTGGTGACATTTACCTGGGGGTGACTCTGATTTTGTCCTTCCTAGCTCTGTGACCTTCAGGTTACTTACTCTCTTTAGTCTTCTGTTTTCATTAGCTATAAAACTGGGAATATAGTCTTTCCTACTTTAAAGTTATTGTGAGGACCACAAATAAACCACTTGAGGGTTGAGAGTATAACTCAGTGTGGAGCATGAAGCCCTACATTCAATTCCCAGCACTGAACAACAAGCCAACAAGCCAGCACGTGAACTAAGATTAGCAGAGTAATCGGAGTAAGTGGTCAATGAGACTTGTTCTAGCATATCTTAACGTTTTTTCTTTCTTTTTTTTTTTCTGGATATTTTCTTTATTTACATTTTAAGTGCTATCCCCTTTCCAGGTCTCCCTTCCAGAAACTCCCTATCCCATTCCCCCTCCCCCTGACTCTATGAGGGTGCTCCCCCACCCACCTACCAACTCCCACCTTCCCGCCCACCATACTGGGACACCAACCCCCACAGGACCAAGGGCTGCTCCTCCCACTGATGTATAACAAGACCATCCTCTGCCACATACAAGACCGGAGCCATGGGTCCCTCCATGTGTACTCTTTGATTGGCCGTCCAGTTCCCAGGAGCTCTGGGGCATCTGGCTAGATGACACTGTTGCCTCCCCCTATCCCCCAGGGCTGCAAACCCCCTCAGCTCCTTCAGTCCCTTCTCGAGCTCCTCCATCAGAGACTCTGTGCTCAGTCCAATGGTTGGCTATGAGCATTCACCTCTGTATTTATCAGGCTCTGGCAGAGCCTCTCAGGAGACAGCTATATCAGGCTCCTGTCAGCAAGCACTTCCTGGCATCCACAATAGCATGCAGGTTTGATGACTGTATATGGGACAAATCCCCAGGTGAGGCAGTCTCTGGATGGCCTTTCCTTCAGTCTCTGCTCCATATTTTGTTTCCATATTTCCTCCTGTGAATATTTTGTTCTTCCTTCTAAGAAGCACTGAGGCATCCATACTTTGGTCTTCCTTCTTCTTGGGCTTCATATGGTCTATGAATTGAATCTTGAGTATTCTGAACTTTTAGGCTAATATCCACTTCTCAGTGAGTACACATCATGTGTGTTCTTTTGTGGCTGAGTTACCTCACTCAGGATGATATTTTCAAGTTCCAGCCATTTGCCTGTGAATTTCATGAAGTCGTTGTTTTTAATAGCTGAGTAGTACTCCATTGTGTAGATGTACCACATTTTCTGTATCCATTCCTCTGTTGAAGGACATCTGAGTTGTTTCTAGCTTCTGGCTATTATAAATATGGCTGCTATGAACATAGTGGAGCATGTGTTTTTATTACATATTGAAGCATCTTCTGTGTATATGCCCAGAAGTGGTATAGCTGTGTCCTCAGGTAGTACTATGTCCAATTTTCTGAGGAACTGCCAGATTGATTTCCAGAATGGTTGTACCAGCTTGCAACCTCACCAGCAATGTAGAAGTGTTTCTCTTTCTCCACATCATCGCCAGCATCTGCTGTCACCTGAGTTTTTGATCTTAGCCATTCTGACTGATTTTGAGGTGGAATCTCAGGGTTGTTTTGATTTGCATTTCCCTGATGACTAAGGATGTTGAATATTTCTTTAGGTGCTTCTCAGTTGAGAATTCTCTGTTTAGCTCTGTTCTCCATTTTTTAATAGGGTTATTTGGTTGTCTGAG
>JANHMN010000019.1:15676451-15705175 GCA_030674055.1 Rhabdomys pumilio | reverse complement strand
TTTTTTTTTTTTTTTTTTTTTGGTTTTTTGAGACAGGGTTTCTCTGTATAGCCCTGGCTGTCCTGGAACTCACTCAGTAGACCAGGCTGGTCTCGAACTCAGAAATCCGCCTGCCTCTGCCTCCCAAGTGCTGGGATTAAAGGCGTGCGCCACGACCGCCCGGCACCATTTGTCAATTCTTGATCTTAGAGCATAAGCCATTGGCGTTCTGTTCAGGAACTTTTCCCCTGTGGCCATATGTTCGAGGCTGTTCATTTCTTTGTCATTCTCATTCCACACGACCTCCCCAACTTGGAACAGAGATATGTGCATTGAATTTGCCTCAAGGGGAAAAGAGCCAAGTGGTAAAAGCTGTGTATACAACAGAGGGGACACCAGTGAGTGTGGGTAAGGAAAAATTAGAAGTATTTCAATAAACAGATATTGATCTATTTAATGAGGGCAGACAACAGCAGAAATGAGGAAAGGGGGTTCACAGACATAAAAACAGTATAAGATGCAGTAGGGTCAGGCTGATGTGAAAGGTGAGTTTGATCAATTCAGGGATTGAGTCAGGAAGGAAGGGAAGAGGGGCTGACAATAAGAGGCAGCTATGTAACTGGGGTTGAGGCACATTCGCCTCCAAACCCTGACTCCCTCATGCTTGTGTTGTGACCTTGCACTCAGTCAGTAAACATCTGTGGAACAATAGCGTGGTTGGGCACTTTGGCTGTATCAAGAATAAAACAGATAAAGAACTTGTTTCTCTGGTACATATTTTATGTTTTAACTTCATGTTTTAACTTCACTAAGTTTCTGTTCCTTCATACATGAAATGGATATTGATATCCACTCAACAGCTGCTAGGAAGATTAAGTCGTCAACACATATGAGAGTCACTATGCTCACAGTTTGAGTCTGGGTAAGCAGGATAAAAATGACACTAACAGGAACTAGGAAGTCAGCACTTCTGCTGGGACAAGGCCCAAGGTGAGCGTGTCACCCTATCAGCCTACTATCACCCCAAGGTCCTCACAGTATTCCAACCTTCCAGTGACTGCGGAGAAGACAGCTCAAGGTGAAGGCAGAGAAGACATTCCTGAACAGACAGAACTCTGGCATTATGGAGGTCATCTGGAGAGAGAGAGAGAGAGAGAGAGAGAGAGAGAGAGAGAGAGAGAGGCACACACAGAGAGAATATGAATTCTCAGGTTCTAAACAGAACCTATTCATAGACTCTCCAAACCTGGGGAACAATCTTTATCTAGATGCTTTTTCCCCCCCATAAACTAACGCTAATGAACTACTGAGACAGACTACTAAACCAAGAAATATTTTCCAGCTGGAAGTCTCCAGCCTTCTACTGACTTCCTCCCAGTATTTCCCATGAGGGAGGCAGGCACATTTTCTATACATTTTTCAGCTTGTTGTGTTATTGGTTCCCTTGCTCTCCATATCCCCAAGAGTCCTATGTAGCCCGGCCTGCTATGAAATCACTATGTAATTCAGGTTGCTCTCAAACTTGTGACCCTTCTGCCTCAGCTCAACCAGTGCTAGGACGACACGTGTACAACACCACTCTTGATTATTTTATATTTGGGAAGATCTTATAGAGACTTAAGTCGGTGAAAACCCTTGACGTCAACATACATTCATATAGGACTTCTGTCTTAGGGTCTCTATTGCTATAAAGAGACCACCATGACCATGGCAACTATTATAAAGAAACCATTTAATTATAGCTGGCTTACAGTTTCAGAGGTTCTGTCCATCATTGTTATGATGGGAAGCAAGGTGCACACAGGCAGACATGGTGCTGGACAACAAGCTGAGAGTTCTACATACTGACGGGCAGGCAGCATGAGAGGACTGGCTTGACCTCCTAAATCCTCAAAGCCCACCTACTAATGACACACTTCCTCCAACAAAAGCACAGCCACTCCAACAAGGCCACACCTCCTACTAGTGCCATTCCCTATGGGCCAAGCATTCAAACAGATGAGTCTATGAGGGCCATTCCTATTCACACCATCCCAAATTTCCACATATTTCTATGTTCATTAGTAAGATATTTCTGGCTTTTCAGAATTCTATGCTGGATTACGAATATCACAGAACTGGGATTCAAACCCATTATAGAAGTATAGATAACAAAAATAACAACAGTAACTAAAATTAGACACTATGCCATAGGCAGTGTGCTACATTTTACATGACTTAGTTAATCGCTAACAACTTAATGCTAAACTCTTATCCAATTTTACAGATAAAAATCTCGAGGCTCAGATAGGCTAAGATGCAAACACCTTGAGCTGGCAGACCTGCAGTTTAAGTCCAGTCAGTTTAACTCTATGGCCAGTTTTAACCACTTTGCTATTGGTCATCATGTTGATTTGTTTTTGTCAATTTGACACAAACTAGAGTCTCCTGGTGCTGGAATGGGTTTTCTGAGAAATGGTGTTTAAAGCTTGCCTTTACAATCAAACTTACTCAACTAAGTACTTCACGATCATTCCTAGCTGCGCTCTCACTCAGCTTATATACTGTACAGTCAACCTGTTCAGAATTAACCAACTTTAAGAACCACTGTAACCAATCTCACTGTGTTTTGGACACCCCGCTGTACCATATCTCCTATCCCCTATCTTTCCTTCGTGGCTATCTCAGCCTTGTGACTTAGAACAACACGGCCAGGTCTGTCTTACTCATTGTTCTAGTGTGGTGAAAACACACCATGACCAAGACAACTCTTACAGAAGAAAACACCATTTAATGGGGGCTGGCCTGTAAGGACTAGAAGCTGAGCTGAAACAGATACCATGGAGGAGCCATCTCAGGTAGTTCTACCACCTGGGGACCTGGCATTTAAATATATGTGCCTGTGGGGGCCATTCTCAACGACTACCAGGTCTAAGGCATGTACTGACAACATGGAGACACTGAGAGCAACGGCCCTGCCACAAGTGTGCTGGAAACAACACTGGGCACAGAGTGATAATATCTGAGGGTGGCTCTGTGCACTATTTTCAGTCAGCAGATCCAGAAAAACAATTTTCTCCCTTGTGAGACGCCTTACAAAGGTTGATTAGGACAAAAGTTCCTCATTGCTTTCTGTCATCAAATTTTCTGTGATTTTCAGAATACGTCCTTTGTTCAGGGCTACTACTTACATTCAACTCTCATAGACTAGAACACAGGAGGCCAAAACAATGCAGAATGAATCAGGCCCACTCGAGTAAATAACCAAAAGTTAGTCTTTCTGTGCAGTATTGCCACAATCTGGGAAGAACAAACGTCAGACAGGCCTGTAGGCAAGTCTGAGGAATATTTTCTTGATTAATGATTGGTGTGGGAGGACCCAGCTTGCTGTGCCACCCCTAGGCACAACGGGTGATCCTAGACCATGTGGGACAACAAGCTGAGCACGTAATGCTGTTCCTCTAGCCTCCATGGAGTTTCTGTTCTCACTTCCCAAGAGATGGACTGTGTCCTGGGAATTGTATAATGAAATAAACTCTCTCCTCCCAAATTGGTTTTGGTCATTGTCTTATCACAGTAACAGAAAGCAAACTAGAACAATCTTTAACATCAGAATAACTAAGATGTATTCAAAAAAGTGACTCAGGACGGGTCCCCATTTCTGAGTTACTTAGTGTGAGATGGGGTCTGGTAGGTATCCTTTCTAGAAGCATCCAGGCGATTCTACAACACAAGGGTAAGGATCATGTCAATAAGCAATAATAATTCCCATGTTTAAGCATACTGTCCAAAGTCAGTAGCTGTGAGCAGTGGAGCTGGCTGCAAACTCAAATCCGTATGAACCCAGTTTGGTTCCTTCCTCACTGCCACTGTGGTTACACTTCTACCATTTCTACTCCAGCGCCTGTCCTAGTCAGGGTCCCATTGCCGCAGTCAAACACCATGGCCAGACCGACTTCCTGAGGTTTGGTTACGGCCAGAAGTATGTAAGTAGGTATAACCTGCACGTCAGAGGGCAGCACTTGACACTGTAGTCTCTTTCAAAAGACAAGATTCAGGTCGAGGGTTCAGAGGGTTTGTAAGATCTAAGTGAAGGAGTTTGGGCAGATAATTTAATCTCATTGTGCCTCAGTTTCCTCATTTGTGAAATAAAGCTTGGCACATTAAGTGAATTCTAAACCTAAGTCTATTTCACTTACAGTTCCACATCATAGTTCATCATTGAAGGACGTCAGGCAGGAAACCAAAGTGGCCAGGAGCCTTGCGGCAGGAGCTGAAGCAGAGGTCATGGAAGAGTGCTGTTTACAGACTTGCTCAGCCTGATTTCTTATAGGACACAGGACCACCAGCCTAGGGGTGATCCAACTCCAGAAGGTTGACCCTCCCTATCGATAGTTAAGAAAATGCCTTACAGGCCTGCCAATAGCTGGATCTTCTGGAGGTGTTTTCTCAGTTGAAGTTGCCTTCTCTCAAATAACTCTAGCTTCTGTCAAGTTGACATAACTAGCCAGGTCAGCCACTTTACATTTGAAGGAGCCTTGCAATTTATAATATGCTATATTTAAATTAGATCTTTTCATCTAAAATTTTAATTGAGAAACCAATTTTAGTATACTTGGGAATTAGTTTCAATGTGTTTGGCTCGTTTTTGTTTGATCTGTTTTGTTGTTGTTGTTGTTTTGAGGGGGGTACACTTGTCCTGAGTTCCAGCCCTTGGCCCTGGACTGGGTCACCCACCTTACAGCTGTACCTCAAGGCTACTTGCCAAGAAGTTGGTCTTCAGGGTAGCACTGCTCATGGCTTAACCCCAGAGCACTGAGCCTGAATCCCCAGTGTGGGAATAGAAAGTCCCATGACTACAGTTTACATAGGAGATTCCCTAACGGAGTAATTTAATGTAGAGCTGTGGCATGCTCTGACGCTCTGGAAGAAGATAGGACACATTTTTTTTAGTTTGCTCGGAGACGCTTGTTTCTTGAGGTTTGATTTATAGCCAGAAATGTGTAAGTTAGACGTGACCCGCACATCAGAGGCCAGCACATGACATTTTATTTGTAGCTACTCTTTCAAAAGACAAGATTCAAGCTGAGTGTTAAAGACCCGAGCTGCCCCACCTTAGGGGCCAAACTGTAAAGGACCACTCTGGCCCACGTTTGGGGGCCAAACTATAACAGCCCGCTCTGTTCCGCAAGTCAGGGTCTAGCAAGAGAGAGTGGGGGGAAGAAGGGGAAGAGATGTGAAGAATAGAGACAAGCCAGAGGATCTGTAGTAAAGTCTTCTTTACTGTCTCTCTCCACCATACACACACCACTACACCTACTACTAATACTCCTCCCCCCACTACTATAAATCCTGGGTATTTATAGGCTTTTGCTACGTGCCTTGTAGGTGCATGGATACCACATGCCTTGCAGGTATGGATATGACGTAAGCCTTACAGGCGTGGATAGCATGTTTGCCTTACAGGCATGTATGGTGTAGATAGCACGTGGATAACACATGCACCACATGCTTTGTAGGCGTGGATACCGCATGCTCCTTGCAGCTGTGGGCACTAAATAGCAAAACAAGCTATGTGGGATATCAGAGTGTGCTTCAGCTGTTGTAGGCTGTTGAAAACCAAGTCTCATGTCAGGGTATATGGCTCAAGATGGCTGCAAAGCTGATAGCTGCTTTCTAGCCGCTTTCTGCTTAAAGTCGGCTCCCAACAGCTGAGGGTTCGGCGAGTTCAAAGCTTGTAAGATGGTCTAAGTGAAGGAGTCTGGGTAGATAATTTAATTGTGCCTCAGTTTCCTCATTTGTAAAATGAAGCTTGACTCATTGAGCAAATTCTAAATCCCAGTCCTAAAATTATAACATATATTTTTCTTGTTTTTAAAAACTCGGACTCTTCATACAGAACTTCTGAAACTCTGAGATTGCTTAGGAATCTAAGGACGTAAGGACAGAGGATTACAGAGTCTTAGCTGTGGGCTATTTTGACAATTTAGACTAACTTGATCATTCTAATTTCTTACCTCTTCTTTTCGCACTTTTAAAACTAATGTTTCTAGGAGGTATCCATCCCAAGTACAGACCAAGATAGAGTCTAGCCTTCAAGAACCAGTATTCCACAGACAAACTTATCAAAGCCTTAGGTGATCAAACCACAACCAGTGTTTTGATGGAGCATGGGGTGCAAGGGCAAGCAGAGGCTAGTCTGGATGAGCAGGCTGGGAGTCAGAGAAGGGAGCCCAGAGAAGAGGCATGTACATACATACCTTCACAGGTAGGAGCATCACATGTGTCTTTGTATAGGAACCCAGTCAGTGGGAGGATTGCCCAAGGATACAGAACTGGCCAGTGGCAAAATTGACAGGAGAATGAACTCAAAGCTCACACTCAAAAGCATAGACTCAGCGAATGTTAAGGACATGAATCAAAACTTTTGTCTTGGTTTATTGGAGCAGATAAAATGTTAACAGCCCTCGCATTTGCTGCAACCAAATTTAAATTAAGTCTTAAGATTCTTCCCTGCATGCCAGGCGGTGGTGGCGCACGCCTTTAATCCCAGCTTGGGAGGCAGAGGCAGGCGGGTTTCTGAGTTCGAGGCCAGCCTGGTCTACAGATTGAGTTCCAGGACAGCCAGGGCTACACAGAGAAACCCTGTCTCGAAAAACAAAAAACAAAACAAACAAACAAAAAAAGATTCTTCCCTGGGTCCAAGTCGAGGACTCCCTCCTTTCTGCTCTAGTGACCCACTGAAACCTGGCATCTGAGAACTCCCTCCCGTGTACTTTAGGGATGTAAATAGTCCAGGGTTGAATGGCATGGACGCACGGATAAAGATCCTGATCCTGAAAGCGTCTTTGTTAGTGACGCCTCAGGAGCCGGACAGTGGTAAGATGAGGCAATGGTCTTCAGGTACGTGAAAGATTGTTGGAGGGATTATTCTGTGGAAGCTGGAGAGGGAAAATAAGAATCAAAGGGTATACAGTTTATTTTTCTACATAAGAAAACCTGGAGCTGTGTTGGTAAATGATGAGTGTCCTCACACAGAGACAGACGGCAGCCTCTTTGGGACAGTCCACAGGGCACTCACGGTTTCAATACGGTCTGCATTATAGAGTTCCCGTGATCCTCTAGTGCCGCTGTTCCTTTTACATCATCTTGCCACAGTTAGAATCATTTGAGCAGGGAA
Organism: Rhabdomys pumilio; assembly: GCA_030674055.1. Classification (NCBI taxonomy): domain Eukaryota; kingdom Metazoa; phylum Chordata; class Mammalia; order Rodentia; family Muridae; genus Rhabdomys; species Rhabdomys pumilio. The sequence continues at coordinate 15,698,037 of JANHMN010000019.1, read as the reverse complement.
CTTTAAAAACTGCCCCAGTTGCCTTAATGGATGTGTGAATGGCACCTTCCAAGGCAGCCAAGATGAACAGGGCGTGGCAGGAGGAAGATTAGTTTCCATTTTTGCTCACGTGATCTCCCCTCTGTTGCTGCCAAGCTCATTTACCCTGTTGTTCCCGCTGATTTCTTCGCTGGTATCAGAGCCAGTTCCAAGGCTTGGGACTATTGAGCCAGCTTGTCCCCGGGGTGTCAGCCTCTCGGGGGTGAAATCTGCTGTGGGAAAATCCCACCTTGGAGTTATGCAGTCCCTAAGACCCAGCAACCTCTCCATACGCTCATCTTCCTGGTTCTGTTCCTTCTGGAGACTCCACGCCATCCACCGCGCTCCACTGTCGGCCAGCAGAGGCTAACTGTTCTGTTTTCTTATTACTCCTCATTAAGCCTGTGCGTTCAGTGCAACTTAATTAGCATTCCAAGCACGCTACTTCTACAGTCTATGCAAAGATACATTATTATATACTGTGATATTTAAGAAAGCGATTTAATGAATTCCCACATGATATATTAATATGTTTGCTGCTAGGCAGTGAAACTTAGAACGTGAGAAAATGGGCAGTTAGGCACTGAAACACACCCTACTCCTCCACTGGCCTCCTAGACACACTTGGTCTGACAGACTACAGTGCTGATGTGACCCTTCCACACCCTCAAGGCTCGCTCGGAGAGGCTTTCTTTTCCTTCCTTTTATCTCTTGTGAAACTGTTGCTGAAATACTGGTTCCATTTGTCTAACGACACAGAGGAAGTGAAGGGAGAATAAAGTAGCCAATGAAAAGGAAAAATATTATTTGCAGTTTTGGCAGGTGTAATTTAGACTTGCAAATATCAAATTGTTTTTGGAGAAGAATGGCAAAAGGCAATTTACATGGTTTTGTAAGGCAGATTATTCTGTTGCCAATAGAATAAAATAAAATTTACAGTTTTTTATACCTACTTTATACGCTTGGTGCCTATAATGTTTTAAATCAAATATATTTAGTAGTGCTTGGTGTAAAATTAGTGTTTAGATATTACCTAAAGTCTGAAAACATGTATGCTTTAAAACAATATAATAGTCTCTTATTTTTAAAAGCTTTATTATTATTATTTATTATTATCGTGTGTGAGAGTGTGTGTGTGTGTGAGTGTGTGTGTGTGTGTGTGTGTGTATAAGTGTGTGTGTGTGATAAGAGTGTAGAACCGGCTCTTCCCTTCCACTTTGACGTAGTTCACAGGACATCTTTACAGACCCAGCTCTGCTTTCATCTTCTGCACGGCCTCAGGAGCTGAACTCTCATCACCAGGTTTATGCAGCAACCTCACTTTCTACATGAACAGAATCAAACACCACCACAAGCAACAGTGCATGTGAGCTGGCTCCCTGTTAAGGCTGTGCGACATAAGCTCCATTAACACACTGGGAAAAGGTACTTTAGCCTCCCGTGTCCTCTATAACCTACCTTAGCTACATGTCTCTGCTCCACCGCGTTCTTTGTTTGTTTGTTTGTTTGTTAGTTTGTTTTTTAATAAGTCCGTAACTACTGGTTTCCATAGCTCTGTTGGGAGTGTCTCATCCCCTGACACTACGGGAAGTTACAGGAAGCCTCTGGGATTGTACTGTGCCCTGGAAGACTCTATCATCTCTTTCAAGGTAATTCTATGGAGTCTTCCCTCAGAGCTACAATCATCTAGCCTCTCTATGCAAATGTAAAATTAAAGCTTTAGATCATATTCACAAGGTAGAGAATGCTACCAAACACAAGCAGAGCCTGGGCAAGCAGCGGCAAGCACTTGGTATTGTAGAATATGTTCTTTTTTCTGTCCCTCTCCAACTTAAAATCAAGTGTGTCGCTAGCACTCTTTTTAAATTTAAAACAGAAATAATGGTAAAAGGAAGGAAGATGTCACTGGGCCAACCTGAGACTGCAGCAGGCGACCATGAGGAGGAGCAGGCACCCATGACGGGACTGGGCCCAAGAGGGCAGGCAGTGAGCCATCCAGAAAGGAGAACAGAACAAGCTGGAGCAGAGTGTGGGCAGGGCGGGCTGGTGTACTCAGAGGGAGCACATGCCGTAAGTTGCTGCAGCTGCTCAAACCTCTCCTGTGCCTCAGACGGGCACAGGTGCTGAGAATGCACAGGAGCACGAACCCTCCTTTTCTAACAAAGTGGAACATGAGCTTCACAAAGCTCAGTTTGTGCTCATAAGGTGGCTATTTTTAGGATGCAAAATGCTAACCAGGAGGAGGGCGCACAGACAAACCAACCCAACCCCTTGTATTTTCTTCACGATACATGATATACCAAAAAGAAGTCTTCAGCTACTTGAGGACAGAGAGCATTTATGATCAGAAGATAAAAAATATTGTTCTTTTAAAATACTGGAGCTGGGGCGGGGTGAGGGGAAGGAGAGTGAACAGCACATGCATGATTACTGAGTTCCTTAACAGGTAAAAGCGGGCTCATCAAGATTTAGAAAATTTCCTAAAATCAAGTAAGAGAGACGGAATTCAATAAGCGTGTGTGGCAGTCCAAACCTTTTTTCTGCTACTATCAGCTAACATAAGAAGATGGGGGGATTTACTGTCTCAGATCTGTCGAGTTCATCTTTCTTACAGCCCGTACACTACAGGCAGAGAATGCATACTTCCTTCTACAAAGCTTCAGCTGTTTGTCAGGCTGGATGCCTTCACAGGCTGAGGCACTGTGTGGCAAAGCCTTCGAATTCCAATATGCACATCCCAACTCTGAATGGAGAAGGACGAGGGGCAGCAGTGTGCAGAATATTTTGTTGTCTGACGAGCAAGCGTTCTACTCCTGAAGCATGGGTCCACAGAGGAACCTCACCAAGCGCCTAAACTAACAATGCTGCTTTAGCTGCAGCTGCATCCTTACCTGACCCAACTCAGCTCATGAAGACCATCCTGACAGTTCCTCAGTTTTGCTCTGTTTCAGAAGAGGCATCTCCTCATTGTTACCGCATGCTTCTGTCATTTCTGCTTCCCGCCTCAGCTATTGCTGACTTCTCTCTAAAATACCTTCGATCTTCTCCACCCAGCAAGGCCTACCTTAAAATAAATAGGGATAAAAGAGTACCTAACACAGTCACAATTCATTATATACAAAACTGAAATCATCAAAGAGTAAACAAGTTTTTAAAACATGCACAAGATTGGGCTAGTCAGATTTTATCACTGACAAGGGGGAGGCTTATCAGGCCTCACGCCTCCCTGACGTATTACTGGCAGTTTATGGCTGCTAGGGGTGAAGAGTGGGGTTGGTCGCTTTTCTTTAGAGGTGTAGCACTACCCCCCCCCCAGACTGCATATGCTGTGAATAACTTCCCACTCATGCTCATTGAAGCAATCCTAATTAAATCCAGTGGGTCTCTCTCAGATATACAAAAAGACATCAAAGGAGGAAGAAATTTTGGAAAGAAAAAAGATCTCAGAGCAGCAGGAATGACAGAAGGAAGTGGGTGTTTGAAAATTATATATATATATATATATATATATATATATATGTTGTGTGTGTACATGTATGTATATTCAACCATATAAATAAAACTATCAAAGAACTAAAAAAAATGTAAAAAAAATTACTCTTTTTGCTTTTGAGACAGGGTTCCAGTTTTCACTGGTTGGTCTGTACTAACTATGTATGTAGAGCAAGCTGGCCTTGAACTCACAGAGTATCACCTGCCTATGCCTCCTGAGTACTGTGACTGAAGGGGAACATCACCACAGCTGGCTAAGAGATCAATATTTTGAATGATGCATTCATTTTACTTTATATGTATGTGAGTACTGCCTACAGGCATAGTGCCTGCTGCAGTCAGAAGAGGGTGTCAGTCCTCCTGGAACCAGAGTTATGCGTGGCTGTAAACCATGGGTGGGTGCTCAGTGTCAAACCCGAGTCCTCTGCAACAGCAACAAGTACTCTTAAAAGCGGAGTCAACTCTCCAGCCCAAGAATCGAAAATCTAAAGAGAGAATACTTTACATTATAATTGTATTTACTTTCAAAAAGGTTTAAGTGGGTCACCCCAACACACTAATAGTAACTAGACACAGGCAGGCAACATCTAAGGATGTCACAAGAAAGCAGCTGTCAGGCTGAAAGTGGTGGCACTGCTGGAGAATCAAAACTCCTGGAAGGAAGGGGCAGAAAGTTCTAGGCCATCCAGGCTACAAAGGGAAACTTTCCTAAATAAATAAATAACCAAACACAAACAACAAACAGCTCCCTTAGTCTCTTCAGGCTGCAGGAGCTAAATAGTGTAAACTGGACATAGTGGCTCATGCCTATAACCCCAGCATTTCAGGGGCTGAGGCAGGAAGACTGCTGTGAATTCAAGGATGAAGCAAGATCTCTCAAAAAACTAAAACAAAACAAAGCAAACTGAAACAACTAACCAGAAATCGTAATGGCTTATAGATAACCAACATTCACATCTCAGATTTCTAGAAAGTCCAAAACCAGGGTGCTGGCAGATATGTTGAGAACAGTTTCCACATAGGTGACACCATCTCACCTTGTCCTTATGGAGTGCAAAAGATGAGGCATCCTTCTGTGTTTCTTTTATAAGAGGATAGTTTCCTCCATGAGCGTGTCCTCCCCCACCTTGGGGTTAGTTTATTACAATGTGAATCCTGGAGACATAAACACTGGAGTACAGCAGTGGCTGTCTGTAAGCAAAGAGTTGTAACAAACAGTTTACCTGTCAACACTCTCAAATTTTCAGCCTCCAGAACTGTTAGAATCTAGTCTTCCAGGGCAGGGGATATAGCTCAGCTGGAGACTGCCTGCTGGCTGGGGGTGAGGGTGAGGTGGGGGGTGGGGGGTTAGGCTTGGGGAAGAACAAACAAACCAAACACAAATGGGTGTGCATATCTAATCCTAGCAAGGTGGAGGCAGGAGCAATAGGGTCTCAAGGTCAATCCAGGTCAAGCTGGGCCATATGACACCATTATCAAAAAAAAAAAAAAAAAAAAAAAAAGCCACACATTTAATGTATACTTTTATATTAGATATGGCAAACGGTGACTATAAATGAAAAAAGTAACGGCTTGCCATTAAATTTGGCAGGACACCTGGATGAGGTTTTTCACTTTTATGAGGCTGAAAATCATAGTGGTTAAGAACATTGTGTTAAGTGTGGTTCAGCCACTTAGTCAGGAAACTTTGGCCAGGCAGAAACCTAAAGAAACAGGCAGTGAAGGTGTAGGGCCCAGCGCTGCATGCGCCCTTAGGGCTAAGTGAGGAAATGCACAGCACAACATCACACAGCATAATCAACACTCAATTAACGTTCTAGCCACCCGCCCAAGTGTCTTTTGAAGCAGAAACTGTGTAACAACACTTTCTTAGCATCTAACATCTTCTGCCCCTGTCCAAACCGAGTGAGGGTGCTGTACTGGTTACACTTGGTCAACTTGACACAAGCTAGAGTAATCAGAGAGGAAGAGTCTCACTGGAGGAAACGCCTCCATGAGATCCAGCTGTGAGGCATTTTCTCAATTAGTGATCCTTGGGGAGGGCCGAGCCCACGGTGGGCGGTGCCATTCCTGGGCTGCGGGTCTTAGGTTCTATAAGAAAGCAAGCCAGTCAGGAGCATCTCTCCATGGCCCCTGCATCCCTCCACGGCCCCTGCATCAGCATCAAACCCCTAGGTTCCTGCCCTGTTTGAGTTCCTGTCCTGACTTCTTTCAATGATGAACGGCAATATGGAAGTGAAAGCTGGTAGGTCTACTCAGTGGTTTTCAACCTGTGTATGTCACGACCTCTTGTGGGTTGAATGGCCGTTTCACAGGGGCAGCCTAAGACTACCACAAAACACATATTTACATTATGGTTCTTACCTACACATTACACTATTGTTGCTTACTGGCTAACAGTAGCAAGATTATACTTACAAAGTGGCAGTAAAGTCATTTTATGGTGGGGTCCCACAACATGAGGAACTGTATTAAAGGGCCACAGCATCAGGAGCACTGAGAGCCACTGCTCTGATTTCAAGTCATTCTGTCCCCACTCTACATTATCGCTCCCACAAAGCCTACAGTTCTAACGTGTTGTGCCACTACTTGTCTAACTCTTGCTTTCCAATGCCTCTGTTTTATGGCTGAGGGGGTCACAGAGACCAGGACACTAGAGAATTAAATACCATTTTCAAAGTGTCTTCCCACCTATGAAAGAAAAACAAAAAGGGATAACAAAACAAAGACCAAACAACAAGCAGAGGAAAGTCTATCTTTACTAATTCTATGGCCCTGCAATGCAGGCAGGCACGGTATAATGGCCTCCTAAGAATGTGGTACAAGTGATTTACATTCTCATATTGCAGTGTCCTGATCTGAACCACAAGGTTCCAGTTGCTGAAGGATTATAACGTGTACAGCTATTGGACAAACTCTAATATCTAATTTTAGCACATCACTTGCCCTGCAGTATTTAATCCCAGTTAAATAAGCAAAGTAAGTTCTCGACTGCTAACGGATAGCTCTCCATCTCACTCTAACTCCCACACCCCAACTCAGGAATCACACAGCAGCTATGAAGTTATTTAAAGATGTCCCACCAAGGCATTTGTTTTGGGTCTTTAGTAACACAACGAGGCAGTCATTTCTTCAGTCATGTGCTCTGTATTAAATCGACTCCCAGAAGATGCTTAAATTTTTATGTAAGTAGTTAACTTCCATATTTATTTTAGTGTTTGTCAAGAATAAACTAGTCTTAGGAGGACAGCGCCAGTTTTGAGATGACTCAGTAAGAATGATCAGTGTACACCTGGCGACAGGCTGTGCTTGTTTGTTTTCAGTGGCCCTAAGGTGGTTGCTGAACGTTATTTTACTCTAGCAGGTGCTTTGTTACTTGACTACCTTTGTACTGCAAAGGAATTTATTTTGCATGGTATTTAGATATTTGAGGTTCAGATGTTGAAAGTTCTAGTCAATTACTCCAGAAAATTTAAAATACTTTCACAAATCACAAGTCTAACTGAACTGTTGTGACTGGAATAAAAATCTGAAAGTTGTTTTAATTTTTTTTCATATGTAAGTGAAATATGGATAGAAAATAGTTTGAAAAAAAAAAAAAAAAAAAAAAAAAAAAAAAGGCTTTACTTCTTTGTCCCAAGTTCAGGGGTATTAACTTTCTGGGAAGGCTCCCACTTTCTCACAAATTTAAGGAGAATCAGAATATTCTTCCAAAACAGACTAGGGGCTTCATAAAGATAATCTGTCCTGTGACAGAGGTTGGAAAGCCCTAGCTTCCATAGACTTGGCTCCTCTTTCCAGTCAATGAAGGAATGAGAGGGAGATCAGTCAGAAGAGGGAAGGGTAGTAAAGCCCTTCAGTCATTTCCCCAGGCAGCCCCAGTGAAATGCTGTTCTTTATAAGACATGCCTTGGGCATGGTGTCTGCTCACAGCAGTAAGACCCCAACCAAGACATCCCATCAAGATGGATTCATGCTTCAACTGATCCTATATACTCTAAATGCATGGTAATTACAGAGACAACAGGGGAAAAAGTCTGGGATTCATTTCTCATAAAAAGAAAAATCATGTGCGGACCAGCAATGCAACAGAAACACAGGTAGTGAGCTGGGTTAAGCTGCACCATCAGCTGCACTCTTGAAGCAGCTACAGATAATTAAAATTTTAGTCTTTATGGAACTGCAACTCCTATTCAACACGCAGAACAAACCCAGCTTTGTTACATGAAGCCTGAAACAGAAGCAAAACTAACCTGACCAAGCATCCTGGGCTTCCTGAGGCGCCCCTGGTACCCCCACCATGTCCCCCGCCAAGTGCTTTTAAAGTTAAATGATGTTTGGCCACAGTGGCTCTGGCCTGTAATTCCTGTGCTGGAAGACGGAAGCAGGAGGACTGAGAGTTTGTGGTCAGTCATCTCTGCACTTCCATTGATACCCTATTTCAAAAACCAAGTCTAAGCCAGGAATGGTGGCTCATGCATTCAGGATGCCAAGGTAGGCAGATCTCTGAGTTAGAGGCCAGTCTACACAGTAAGTTCCAGGACAGAGAAACCTATCTCAAAAACAAACAAACAAACACACTCAAAAACCAACAAAACAAAAACCAAACAAACAAAAAAACCACACCAAGATCTGGGATAGACCTCTTTGGTACAGCATCTGCCTAGCATGCACAAGATATCAGGTTTTACTGCAAAAATAAACTAGAAAATTTGTTACTGAGCAGACATGAACTGTAAGATTATAAAATTTTCAGCTTAAAAAATATAAGATTAAAAGGCACATATAAAAAAGGAATGAATACTGGAAATAAAATTTATGAAATAACTTTTTGTTGTTTCTCAATTTAGGATAGTTTTTGTTGTTGCTTTTGTTGTTTGAGATAGGATTTCTCCGTGTAGCTCTGGCTAGCCTGGAACTCACAGAAATTTGCCTGCCTCTGCCTCCCAAGTGCTGGGGGTCAAAGGTGTGCACCACCACGCCTGGCTAGGAGATTTTTTTTGCAATATCATCTGTTTTAGTCAGGGTTACAATTGCTGTGATGAAACACTATGACCAAAAGCAAACTGGGGAGGAAAGGGTTTCTTTGGTTCATACTTCCACACCACTGTTCATCACTGAAGGATGTCAGGCAGGAACTCACACAGGACAGGAACCTGGAGGCAGGAGCTGATGCAGAGGCCACAGAGGAATGCTGCTTACTGTCTTGGTCCCATGGCTTGTTCCATCTGCTTTCTTATAGAACCCTGAGCTATGAGAACCACACCCACAATGAGCTGGGTCCTTCCCCATCAATCATTAATTAAGAAAATGTTCTCTTCTGGCTTGCCTATAGTCTGATCTTATGGAGGCATTTTCTCAATTGGTTTTCTCCTCTTCAGTGACTCTGCTTCTGTGAAAGTGACATAAAACTAGCCATCATGGGACTGGTTAAAAGCTCCACTGTTTGTACTGTCCCCAGAGCTGAGGACAGGTAGAGAGAAGGAACAGAACCCTAAAAAGAGACCTTAACTAAATTGCCCTCCAAAACTGGCAGTCGAAAACTGGATGAGTGGTGTCCCTTGTCCTGTACGTGTTCTGAGCCAGGAACGCCCCTCTTGTGTGAGACCCCTACTCCCTTGACCCCAGCTCTTGACTCATCCTCCCTCACCCCCAAAATGACTTTTCAGGCTGGTAAGAGGCTGTTCCTGGTGCTGTTGACCATCCCGACCTCCGTTGGAGAAGATGGAATAACTGCCTGACTTCACATAACTCAGACCAGTACCTATGCCTGATGCCAACTGGAGAGCAGCCAGACACCTGAGCAACCCCCTCAAGCTCAAGATCACCTGCAGTTCTACAAGGCCAAAGAGCAGCAGGCCTTGACTCCTGAAATATCCCCGCCCTAGAGGCACAGGGGTAGAGATTACCCAAATGTCAGAGATAAGAGACTTTTGAATCTAAACCGTGTCCCAGATGCAGCCTTAGAGAGTGGGGCTTAGGATAAATGACAGCTCGTGATTCCAGGATTGGAATCACCCACAAGAAAAAGGGGGGAATGTAGGACTTTCTGGTCTCGGTTTAAATTTAAGATTAAAAGAATCCCACTGGCTGGGCAGTGGTGCCGCACGCCTTTAATCCCAGCACTTGGGAGGCAGAGGCAGGCAGATTTCTGAGTTCGAGGCCAGCCTGGTCTACAGAGTGAGTTCCAGAACAGCCAGGACTACTCAGAGAAACCCTGTCTTGAAAAACCAAAAAAAAAAAAAAAAAGAATCCCACTGTCCCAGGACACATCCCAGGAGGGGCACATTCCTTAGTCAGAGGACACTTGCTACTTGCTGGGGGATACATTCAGAAGAGGAAGGGAGAAGCTGATTAACATTCCTCAGACTACAGGGAAGAGAACCCACCTTTGGGTGGGACGGCCCAGAGCACAGAGACACATTCCAAGATGGGAGGTGGTCAGGAAGAAAGTTATGTGTGAAGCTGAGTCATCTATAGACCAGATGAGAAGGTCAGCCTTTGGGGTCCTTCGTCGTTGCCCTTGTGTACTCTGTATAAGAACCTCTCCCAGTTTTTGTTCAGGGGTTCTCTTGCCTGCATGCAAGGGAGCCTTGGTGCACCGGAATCATTAAACCTCATGTTGTTACATTGGGAAAAAACAAACAAACAAACAAACAAACAAAAAACTAGCCATCACATCATCCCAAAACTTAAACACAATACAGGATTATAACTAGTGACATGGGACTGGGAATACAGTACAGTGGTAGAGCACTTGCTAACCATCTTCAATATGAAATATGATAATTTTAATAATAAAAATAAACAAATCTAAAGGAGTCAATATTACAAGGATCATTTAGCCCAAACTGCCAGGCTTATTGGTGAATGGCTCTAATACCAGCACTAGAAAGGCAGAGGCAGGTTGATCTCTTTGAGTTTGAGGCTAGCCTAGCCTACACAGTAAGTTCCAGGCCAATGAACGTTACACAGTGAGACCTTGTCCCAAAGACTATATCTTTGAGATATCTATCTATTTATCATCTCTCTATATGTTATGTGTCTATCTAGGAAAGAGCACATCTCTAAATGAGTGTCTTACCCAAACATGAGGGGTTCAGAGTATGTTCACTGAACTGATCCATGTTGAGGAATTGGAATCAGAATCATATTGTAAACTAGGGAGCTCACAAATTGAGAACAGACTTAAACAATGCATTAGACAATTAATATATGGTATTTTAAATTACTGTTATCTAGCATTCCACTTAGGACTTAATATTTTAAACATAACACACTATTTGCTCACCTAAGAAATATACTAGTAAAAGATCACCCATTAGGAAGGTGAAACCATTCTAAAGATGTGTTCACTTAACTTATTGTGTAGAAGATCACTGGCAGTTTTAACACTAGTATTTTAACTTCTTCTCCAGTTTCTAGGAAACCGGAGCTAGCTGTAACTTCACTATAGCCTACATGGGCAGCATTGGGCTGTCATACTTGCATACACTTTGTTTAAGACACTTCCATTTGCCTCAATCAGCAGGATGCTTGCTCACAGGAATAAACTTATTGTTTTTTCTTTTCTTTTCTTTTTTTTAAAAGACATGCTCTGGCCGGGCAGTGATGGCGCACGCCTTTAATCCCAGCACTTGGGAGGCAGAGGCAGGCAGATTTCTGAGTTCAAGACCAGCCTGGTCTACAGAGTGAGTTCCAGGACAGCCAGGGCTACACAGAAAAAAAAAAAAAAAAAAAAAAAAAAAAAAACCAGCAAGATGCAAGATGGCAAATAAGCCCAATCATGTCAATAATTACATTAGCTGCAAATGCACTAAGCATACTAATTAGGCAGAAATGTCAGACTAGACAATGAAGCACTATATGCTACCAATAAGAAATATGCTCTAAACATAAAGGCATCAGTTAAAAGCAAAACAGGTAAAGTTACACATTCTAATACTGATCAGAACAACGCTGAAGTAGTGGCTATTATCAAAGTATACTTTAGGTCGGAGGATAAGAACTGCCAGAAATAAAGAGAACGATTTCAGAATGGGAAAAGGAGCAATCACCAAGAAATATAACCATTCTAAATATCTGTCTACTTAACAAAGCTTCAAGTACAAGTAACAGCTAATACACCTGAAAGGGGATACGACAAACTCACGGTAATAGAGACTTCATCTTCTTTGATTGATACAGACACAAAGACATGGACAAGGTCAGCCATGTTATCAACAACTCAGCCTGCTTGATGTTGCAGAATATACCGTATTACAACATTCTTCTTTTTTCTTCTTTTTTTTTTTTTAACATTTCTCTTTTCAAACATTCACATTCATATTGACCATCAACTGTGTTAGTATGCAAGTCTCAAAAATATTTAAAAGGATTTAAAATTATAAAGAGTTTCTAATCATAAAATAGAATTAAATTAGAAATCAAGAAAATTGTAAATGTAAAAGTTCAAAATATTTGGAAATTAGCAGCAGCATTTTGTTTTTAGACAAGGCTAGTACCACTAGTAACCCTGCTGACCTGGACTGCATATGTAGACCAGATTGGTCTTGAACTCACAGAGACCTGCCTGCTTGTGCCTGATGCATGCTAGGATTAAAGACATACATTATCTATGAAGTTCTATCATCATGGTCCCCTAAACATGAGCTGAAGAACACCACTAAGAGATGTGCCAAAGTGGATGGGGAAAGCCCATAAGGTCTCAACCCTACACAAAGAGCTACAGGCAACTAAGGAACTCTGTGGGGGGAAGACACGGAAGAACACACAAACTTGCTACCCAATACCAAATGGTCAGCCCGGAAAACATACATGTAAATTATATGGATGGAGCAGGTTATATTTAGGAATATAATATGTACAACAACAGTTAATGAAAAAGAGGCCATGAATGTAAAAGTGAGCAAGAAGAGGGATATGAGAGGGTTTGGAGGGAAAAAAGGGAAGGAAGAAATGTTACAATCTCAACAGTGAGAGAAAAAAATAGACAAAAATCATTTATGTGTGTACCCACACACATGCAATGAGTATGTGAAAATCAGATTATAATGTGTGTATAATGTTTGACACGCACGGCTCACAACAGCTCACACCAGGCCAAACAGTTCCATGTGAGGTTTATGCAGGAGATAGAGCTAAGGTGACAGGGCAAGAAGAGGGGGAGGAGAAAGAGGTCAGGGGGCTCTGCCTATTGATATGGATAGTGACATAGTCTCTTGCAGGTAAAGGTGGGAGGTGAGCCAAGTGGATTCTGGGAATGTGTGGCAGTTGCCTTGGCAATGATGTGGGGGTTGCCTAGATGTGCTGTCACTGGGTTCAGAGCCTGATACCAACATATAAGATGGGTTTACCTTCTTTCATATAAGTGCCAAGGCTCAGACTCAGATCATCAGGTTTGGTGGAGTGCCTTTCTTTAACAACTGGGCCATCTGGCTAGCCCGAAGGTACACAATTCTTTCAGGATGTATTTCTCTTAATTCCATAATTCTATTCTCTTAATTTCCATAATTCCTAGACGGGAATGCCTGGGTTAGGCCAATTGAAGCTAAACACAAACTTAACTTATGTCCATGAAAGAGAACTGGTGAAAGATAAAAAACAGAGTCAATCTGCATTTAGTTTCCTAAGTCACTTCCAGCTATGTCCTCATAAAAACAAGTTTGTACTTCAGCAGTCTTCATAGTGTACCTGCAATGTCCCAGGAATACTCTAGTAACATGTGAGGAGATACAACGGTAAAAAGCATGTTTGTGGGTCTTAGAGCTGAGACAGACTGTGCTGGTCTGAATATGTGCGGCCCACTATTAGGAGGTGCAGCGTTGTTGAAAGAAGTGTGTCACTGTGGGGTGGGCTTTGAGGTCCTATGCTCAAGCCCCACCCAGTGCAGAAGAGAGCTTCCTCTTGGCTGCCTTTGGATCAAGATATAGATCTCTTGGCTTCTCCAGCACAGTATCTGCCTAGACACTGCCATGCTTCCCACCATGATGATAATGGACTGAACCTCTGAACCTGAAAGCCAATTAAATGTGTTCCTTTATAAGAGTTGCCTTGGTCATGGTGTCTCTTCACAGCAATGAAACCCAAATTAAGACACAGAGTATAAACAATTAATAAGAATATGCTGGAGCTGGGCGGTGGTGGCACATGCCTTTAATCCCAGCACTTGGGAGTCAGAGGCAGGCAGATTTCTGAGTTCGAGGCCAGCCTGGTCTACAGAGTGAGTTCCAGGACAGCCAGGGCTACACAGAGAAACCCTGTCTCAAAAAACCAAAAAAAAAAAAAAAAAAGTTTATAAGATGGAGATAACTAACAAGAAAAACAAAAGCAGGGAGGAGGGGAAATAATTTCTCCTCTAAGCCCCATAAGGGACAGAATCCAGGTCCTTCCTGCATGCTAGGAAAGTGTATATTTACAGTGAACTGTACTTATTGAGGTCCAGGTAGACAAGAAAGACTTCACTGATTAGGTGATATTCGAGGAATACTAAAAGGAACAAGATGTGAAAATTTGGGCTAAATATTGGGAGTATGCCTGGGTATTCAAGAGAGAATAATGAAGCTAGTATGGCGGGTGCAGGGAGAGCTAAGGGAGCCTGGGGTATAACTTTAGGGAGGTAAAAGGAACAAGAGAACAGAGAAGACCAAGTAAGGTTCTGTAAGGACTCAGTAAATGTGAGACCTCCAGGAGGTTCTGAGCAGAGAGGTAAAGTGACTGTCTTAGATATTAACAGTATCATTCTGGCTGTCATGATGAAAATACCAAAGGTGAAGGGAACTGAAAGCACACCGGATGGGCCACTGCAGGAACCCCGACAACTGGAGCTGGAGAGACAGCTTAGCAGCTGAGTTCACTCTACACTTGCAGAAGACCTGAGTTTGGTTCCCAGTACCCACAGTGGGCAGTTCAGAACCTCTTACAACACCCAACACCTGTCTTCTTCTGGCACCTGCATGTATGAGCTCATGTTCCCACCCCCATAATTAAAAATAAAAACAGGGGCTAGAGAGGTCACTCAGCAGTTAAGAGAGCTCATTGATCCTCCGGAGAACCTGAGTTTGTTTTCCAGCACCCATGTAAGGTGGCTCACAAATGCTTTTAACTCAAGTTCCAGAGGGTCTCATGTCATTTTCTAACCTCTTTGGATACCCGACCACACAGAACATACACAGGGGCCAGTCTAGAAAGTGAGGTCTGAGTGAATAAGTGAACGTGTATTGTTGGCATAAGCGCTGCCATGTCAAGGACTCCAATTCCTCAGACCCCATTCCCTGGCTCAGGCTCAGGAGAGTGGCATAGTCCAAGTATGGCTGTTGACAGTGTGTGCAGAAAGTATAGCTACAGCTTCTTCCTCCAGGATGAACACAGCCTAAGACTACTTCCTTACAGGGATCCCATACCAATATGTGCTATCCTGCCTCCTCAGTTGGCTATATACAACACACAAGCTCCTTGTTCATATATATAATAAACACATCAAGTTTCTGGGCTGCGGCTGGCATATCTCCATGAGCATGGATCTCAGTTTTCTGCATATGAGTCTGTTGTTTCTTCATTCCTTGTTGCCCTAGTCAGGTCGGTCCCAAAGCTGTGCCAGTCACCACACATATGCATATAAACAAAAATAAAAACAAGCCTTTAAAAAATCTTAGGAACAGAATCCCAGAGAACTGCCTGTTGTTTCTAAGAAGGTGATTTCTGCTTCACTCAATGAGTGTGATGATGTGGGAGAGATGGGAAAGTTGTTAAATCACAATCACTGAGTAGCAGAAGTGACGAGACCTAATGTACCAACTGCAGGGATGCAAGAGCTAGGAACATTTGCTTCAGAAGCAGGAAAGGGCGACAGTTCTGATGCAGGTAGGTGACTGAATGCAGTGCTTGTGGTGAGGTGGTTTGTCAAGGTTTCTTCTGATTACTCCTTTTCTCTAAGGAAATGACTAAGCAAAGGAAGAGAAATGAGAGAGGAAATACTGGTGGCCTGAGAAAGACATGATGCAACACATCACAGAACCCGAGAACAGACACTTAGGTTTGCTATGGTTGCCCTTTAAACCCTAGATGCATCTCAAACGGTTCTCTAACATTTGCTTCTAAATCTCTGCACACACAGAGATAATTGTCAATATTTATTCACTTTTTATTATGCATATGCTACTCCAAGGAGAGAGAGCAAATCTTGCCTGCACTATATAAGGGTGATGTGGTCACTTACATACAGCCAAGTGAATGGGAGACTGGCCAGCTTGTAGCTCAATGTGCACATGTAAAACTTCTGTTTTCTGCTTTGAATTCCTTCTTCATCATCACAAGAATGCCTAAGAAGAATCAGGGCATTAAAAATCTAGGCGGGCTTATGATTATATATATACTTCCATTTACCCTAAGAGCACTATAAAAGTGAAAAACCTTAAGGAGGAAATTAATGTGTAAAGAAGGAAAATACTTATTGTAAGAGACTAGAAGATAAAAATGTTTTCAGAACTACCATGACGACGTTGAACAGGCAACCTACACAGAAAGCTTGAAGTGGTGTATTTTTTCATATTGTGCAAGCATTTCTAATAAAGTACTCCAATAATAAGGGGATAAACTGTCGTGCACATGCGGCCTAGTGAACAACATCATAAATCCACATGAAGTTTACAGACACTAATTATCAGTTAATGCCCTTTATACTGGTACAACTTACCATAAGAATACCAGGGCATTAACGATCTAGATGGGCTTCTTCTTATGTGTACTTCCATTTGTATACAGCCAAGTGAATGGGACATTGGCTAGTCTGTAGCTCAATGTGCACTCGGGAGAGTAGGAAGGTAGTCATGGTGTTTTGTAAGACACGGACAGCATGTCCTCAATTCTACTCTCTATTTGAGAAAAGTAATTCACATCTAAGTTTCACTGTTATTAGAAACCAAACTAATTCATGTTCTTTCTCCCTCCCTCTCTTCTCCCCCTTTCTTCTCTCTGCCTTGAAAGGTTATTTAATAGAAATTAGGCTGATTCCTATAAACAATTGCTGTTTATGTACAGGAAATATGCTAAAAAATAATCATCATGAATCTGACAAACAACCAAAGACTCAAAAGACTCATTAGACACTTTTGGGGCGTATAACTGAAACACAAACAAACTCAATGGTTCCTAAAAAATTATTTAAAGGTCTAAAAACAGCTATTTTTTCCTATTCTTAAGAACAAAGAAAAGCAATCATAATTCCTAGGCAGAATTGTTTATTTTGTTTGACTCAAATTTTAGTTTTGAGTTTGGTTTTTAATGGCTTTCTAAGGTGTCCATTACCAGTCAACATCCATGTAGCCATTTCCAGTACAGCTTGACTCACCACATCTAGACAGTTTGAGAAACACTGAATGAACGTGAATGACAGAAATATTCTAATTAGGTTCAATTTATCATCATAAAGGCCAGAATACTGCACATGCCATAATAGAGGGCTTTCTTTCCCCTAAAATTTCTCTATGGATTAAGGTTGTGTTCCAGAGAAAATGGAACAATTATTAAAAACAAAACATCTGGGGGGCAAGAAGTACACATTGATCATTTGCAGTATGAGGTGCATCTTGCAGTCATCAGGGAACCATGAGTAGGCAGGAGGCACTAGGTCTCCCCTCACTGGTAGCTGGAGCCTGCTTGTCTCAGGCTTGTCTCTCAGTTCCTCCTAGAGTTGAAATGTTACAGGCAGCTTTCTCTGTGACTAAACCACAAACCAGGAAAGGAGGGAATAGCAAACCCTGCAATACACATTAGATAAAACTTTGTGTCCCAAACCATCAGGATGGCAAATTCAAGAGAGAGCAATCTAGACACCTAGAAGATCATACCTCCCTGATGCACTCAGCCAACGAGGAACTGGGAGACAGGAATGTAAAAATCACTGCTTTATCATGCCAGCCATGTTCACCTTTCCCAGGCTGACTTGGAGCTCCTGCAGAACCAAAACCAAATCAGCCTTGCTTCCCTACTTGGACTTTCTAGTACTCTTGTTATGAAGTATCATTGCTTATCACAGGGGAATCCAGATTTTCTGAAAAAATATTTCGTATTTTTAGTCCATTCTTCTCTTGAATTAAGAAATTTCATAACTCATATGCTTTATCATTATTCATCGTAAATTTGTCTTTTCATTCTCTCACAGATGGGAAACATAACTCAAGAACATAGTCTAGTCAAAATGCCCCTGGCTTAAGCTATTGATGAATATGTTTTAAGAAATGACAGGTAACATAATAAGCCTTTTTAAATAGCCTCTAATGACCCCAGCAATCCCACCCTCATCTGCACAGGTAACTGAGGGCTGGAATACCACCTATCATCAAATCAAATTCAACTATCATCAAACCATCTCCAGCCCTTCAGTATTTCAGCTTGTTAATTCCTTTGCTTTGAAATAATAGAGGGTATGTTTATTTTGTATCTGAAAGATAAGCATCTCTTACATGGGGCATTTAAATGAACAGTTAATCCTAAAGCCTTATTAGCACCATTAATATAAAAAGAGAAGCCATAAAACCTGAGGTCATTTAAAGTAAGCCTGATAAATCGGTGAGGTGACCTTCTCTGATTCTTCCTCAGAAAACGCTGGTTTCGTCTCTGAGTTTATAGTGCTGCTATTCCATGTATGCGTCATGGATGCTACCATAATCTAATACAACTGTTCTTAGAAGAAACTCACCTCTCATGTAAGCACCATCTATGTATTCTACTTCAAATGTAACCCCGTTAGACTGATAATCCTCTGAGGAAAACAGTTTTAATGTAAAGACCTCAGGTTTCCCTTCGTGCCTGCCCCCCCCAGCCCCCGCCCAGATCAAATCCTATGATTTCTATTTGTTGTTAACTCTAGCTGTAATTTTTTTGAAGTCCTAAGAATATTTGTAATAAGATGCAAAAGTGGCTAATCTGGTTGTTAATAAGTTACTAATCCTTTTCCTAAATTATTATTTCTATAAACAAAATCTAGACTGAAGTTAATGACAGTAAAATACTGTCAAGCTATTTTATACCAACACTGTCCAGTATCAGTATAATAGCAAGCTAAAAATATAAACCACAAAGATAATTTAAAATTTCCTAGTAGTCATATTAAAATTGTAGGAAGAAATAGGTAGCATCAATTTTAATTTTGGTTGAACATAGTATGTTCAAAATATGGTCAAGTAAAAGAATTATATTGGGGGCTGGAGAGATGGCTCAGTGGTTAAGAGCACTGACTGGTCTTCCAGAGGTCCCGAATTCAATTCCCAGCAACCACATGGTGGCTCATAACCATCTGTAACAGGATCTGATGCCCTCTTCTGGTGTGTCTGAAGACAGCTACAGTGTACTCATATAAGTAAAATAAATAGATCTAAAAAAAAAAAAAAAATTGTTACCCCTACCTTTTATTTTGGTATGGAATTTTCAGTATGAAGTGTTTACACTTATCTCAACTTGGATTAACCACATTTTAAGTGCTTATTACCCTATATAGTTAGTGGCTGCTATATTGACAGTGTAGTCTGAGAGCCTGCTAACCAAGAGGGTGGTCCACGACAAAGCAGCATTGAAATTAGGGGCCTGCTAGAAATGCACACTTTACCTTAACAAACCCATGTAGTCCAAGATAATAGTTTAAAAAGGTCAAGCATAATGATTATATATAGAGTATCATATATTGAGTATATACAGTAAATTTAATCGTAAGCATGAGGTGTTCTTTGGTTTTTGGTTTTTTGAGACAGGGTTTTTCTGTGTAGCACTGACTGTTTAGGAATTCATTCTATAGACCAGGCTGGCCTTGAATCTACCTGTCTTTGCCTTCTGTGTGCTAGGATTTAAAGTCATGTACCACCACTGTCCAGCTAGTCCCAGGAGTTTTGATGACTGCAGTCACATGTCCACTATAATTAAGACAGAACAGTAAGGAGCTGGAGTGATGGCACAGCAGTTGTGAGCACATACTGCTTTTCCAGAGATCTGAGTTTCAGTTCTCTATTGGGAAATTCATAGCCACCTATAACTCCAAGTTTAGGGGATGTTTTGGATTAACCACATTTTAAGTGCTTATTACCCTATATAGTTAGTGGCTGTTCTGGTGACCATGGACACTTTTACATACAGAGGGGATACATATGAATGAAAATAAACATTAAGAAAAAAACCACTCTCAGTGACCATCTGCTATCTGCTAGTTGAAGTTCCCTCCCTGCAGATGACTCTCATGTCAAGTTGATAAACAAACAAAACAACAACAACAACAACAAACAAAACAGGTCATTTACTGAAACAGAAGAAAGTCTTGTGGGCCAAATACTCCTCTCAAAAATCCAGGTCTTTAGGGTTTTAGTTTCCATCTTCCTGAGTTACCATCTTGCGGGCAGGCTCCTCCCCCTGAGTTACAGGATTTGACAGGAAACTCATCCCCTTGTCTTCTTAGCACCACCAGTTGTAGGGTTGGTGTTCCTGAAGGATTTTACTTAATATCATTTGAGAATTGCTTCTTGGGTTTACTAGAGTTTGAGTCTTCAGTGTTCCTCCAAAGCCTATGTATTAAAGGCTAGGTGCCTACCCCAGACCACCCCAGAGGTAGAGCCTTGAGGAGGTGAGGCTAAATGGAAGGTTTTAAGTCATACTCTTGAAAAAGATCATGGGACACCTTTAGAGTCCTGTCTTTGCTTCTCAGCTGCCATGAGATGAACAGACTTCTCAACCAAGTGTTTCCCACTATTAGGTGCTTGCCTTACAGGAGGCCCAAAGGAAATAGTGCCAAATGACCGTGCACTGAAACCCTAAAACTATGAGCAAAAATACACCTTTTTTCAGTTATCTCAGGTACTTATCATAGTAAGAGAAAGCTAACATAAATAATAAACATAGCTAGGGTCCCTAGATGCAGGCCATTCACACAGGACTTCAGAAGAGCAGGTGGCAGAAACATGGAATGTGCTTTTGCTGACATGGTGCTTAGTGTTGTCAACCTGAAAAAACCTGGAGTCACCTGGGAGATGAGCCTCTAAGAGTCACCTGGGAGATGAGCCTCTAAGAGTCACCTGGGAGATGAGCCTCTAAGCACAGATACTGGAGGGTTAACTTGATGATGCAATTCAAGGTAGGAGGGCGTGCCCACCGTGAGCAGCACCATTCCACAGGCAGGGAGTCACGGACTGCCCAGGAGTGGAGAAAGGGAGTAGTAGCACACATGCATTCAGTGCTCTCTTCTTATGACTCAGGTACAACGTGCTGTGACTTCTCTACCATAGTTTAGTTTGTGCTTACTAAACCTTGAATTTTGAGTTGAAACAAACATTCCTCCCTTAAGATGATGTTGTCAAGGTATTTTATCTCAGCAAACAGAAAAGGAATGGAAACGATCTGGAGATGGTATGAAGAGTCTTTAATACAGAAGTAAGTTCCTTGGTGCTGCATTTGCTAGGCACCAGTAGAGAAACCAGAGTTGCTTCAAGTTGCCAGTGAGTATAAAAGCTAATGGCAGTAAAGGGCTTGTAACCATAAAATCCATTTGTGGGTGGGTTTAATCACAATAGGTTTGACTACAGTTTCACTAGTCATTAGATCCATCACTGTGGGGGTTTGAATATGCTTGAGCCGTAGGGAGTGGTACTGTTAGGAGACATGGCCTTGTTGGAGGAAGTGTCACTGTGAGGGTGGGCTTTGAAGCTCTGACCAGTGTGGACGGACCCCTCCTTGTAGTGCCTGCAAGAGACAGTCTGCTCCTGGCTTCCTTCGGATGAAGATGTAGAACTCTCAGCTTCTCCAGAGCTATGCCTATCCCGATGCTGTTGTGCTTCCCACCATGAGAATGGACTGAACCTGAGAACCTGTAAGCCAGCCCCAATTAAAAGGAGGAGAGCATTTCCACCTCTGAGGGTTATTGAGAGGATGAATGTAATAACAAAGTTTAGTTAACATGTACTTAGCACACAGCAGGCAGTTCTAATGGTCTAGGGCAAAGCTGAGGTTCACCATGCTGCAGGAAATTTAGTTGACTCAATGCATGTTATTCTCTTAGCATGTAAGAGTACTGGCATTACTCCCACTTAGCATGTAAGAG
>JANHMN010000019.1:15628740-15676441 GCA_030674055.1 Rhabdomys pumilio | reverse complement strand
GGCATTACTCCCACTTAGCATGTAAGAGTACTGGCATTACTCCCACTGGGTAGTATTACTGCTTCTGGAGAAAGCTTTGGGAGTCAGCTTTGGGAGTCTGCAGTCAGTCACTCACAAATATACACATTCTCTGGCTGCCATGCAAGGCTGGAGCCCATGAACAGATGAGATAACTTCCACATCGCATTAGCATTTGAAGATTTACATGATCTAATATTACCATTCACAGTAAGGAAATGGTTTTTACTGCTAGACGGAACAGGGCTAGTTTATTTCAACTAAATCATTTTATGGATTATTCTGGGGAGTTTTATGTGATCTGTTTAGGCTCAAAGAACACTTCAGTATTTAGGATTTCTAATTCTGAACGGGGCCTCATTTTCATCTGCTACACTTTCTGAATCCTGCCTATCTTGATCTAGTCATAAAGCATTTGGTCTACAGATCTTTAGGAAATCACTGATGCTGTTCTTTGCCTCTAAAGTTTTGTTTAGAGCATTCTGAGAAGTAGGAATTTAAGGTCCAACTGGAATCGTGGAACAGGCTGGCATGCCAGAAGCCTTAGAGCTCATCTCTGCTCCCACTCCCCATCCTCAGGGTGTCTAAACTAAAGCTATATTGCTCACAGGTTCCTGATAATCATCATTCTAGCCACATGGCTAAAATACCAGCTTGTTGGCAATTCCAGCCTGGGAGCCCATAGCTCCAGCTGTATATGTAGTAGAGGATGGCCTTGCTGGGCATAGGTGAGAGAGAAGGTCCTTGGTCCAGTGAAGGCTGGATGCCCCAGTGTGGGGGATTTCGAGGGTGGGGATGTGGGAGTGGGTAGGTGGGGACACATTCTCATAGAAGCAGGAGGAGGAGGGATGGGATAGGGAATTTCGGGGGGGGGGGGGGGGTAAATGAGGAAAGGGAATGACATTTGAAATGTTAAATAAATATCCAATAAAAATTAATTTAAAAAAATCTATATTCCAATGTTTTGTTTTAGTTCAAGAGTTTTTTTTTTTTTTTCTCTTCTGGTCTTAGATGTATCTTAACCAAAATTTCCCTATGTCAGAAACTTATTTAGAGATGAAAATGATCAGAAGCTAACTTCTAGGTGTGTGTGGCACATGCAGATATGCGCGTGCACATGCATGCAGTTTTGCTGCACGTGGAAACCAGAGGTCTGCCTTGAGGCTGATGTTGGGTGTCTGCCTTGATCAGTCTCCACCTTATTTTTGCAGACAGGGTCTCTCACTAAGGGTGAGAGACCAATTCAGACACATGGGTTTGCCAGAGTTCCAAGGGCCTTCCTGTCTCTGGATCCCTAGTGCTTGGATTATGTCTGGCTCTTTACATGTGTGCTAGGAGTCTGAACTCAGGCCTTCATATTGTATTTAAATAGCAAACATTTTACATAGAGTCAACTCTCTAGCCCCCAGAAGCCAAGTTTGAGAAAAATACGCATTTTAATTCTTACTACTTCTGTTGCGAGAGCTAAGTACCTGTCACAGACATCATCCTTAATATGAGATTTGACTCCCTAATTAACCCCGACAGAGGAACAATTTCAGAGTGGTATATACAGAGAGTACAGTCATCTATCTCTATACTGTGAGGTACTGCTTCTTTTGCTGAGAAAGCTTAAGACTTAACATGGCAGATGATCCCTGTGGCAGAAGAGTTTGATTCCCATTCTTTTGTTTTGTTTTGTTTTGTTTTGTTTTGTTTTTTTTTTTTTGTTTTTCGAGGTAGGGTTTCTCTGTGTAGCCCTGGTTGTCCTGGAACTCACTCTGTAGACCAGGCTGGCCTCGAACTCAGAAATCTGCCTGCCTCTGCCTCCCAAGTGCTGGGATTAAAGGCGTGCGCCACCACCGCCCGGCCTTTTGATTCCCATTCTCAAAAGAAGGAAACACATGTTGTGATATTTCCTAGTATTTCAGTTCAAATGAGACATTTTCTCATTGTACTGGATAGATTTTTTTTTATTATTTATAATGAATTGCTTAAATGACTAAAAGCTGGACCCCAAAAACTAACATCTTAACATCTATTTTTAAAAGATTTATTTTTATTTTTAATTATGCATATGTGTCATGTGGGAGTATATGTATGTGAGTGAAACTGCCCTGAAGGTCAAAAGAGAGAGTTGGAACCCTGGAGCTGAAGTTACAGGTAATTGCAAGCCCTACACTGTGTGGATAATGGGAGCCAGACTTGGGTCTTCTGCAAGAGCATACCTGTTCTTAAACACTGAACCACCTCTCCAGCTTGGTTAAGATTTGAAGAAACACAGAAATGTGACATTTATCGTTTTCTCTAATGGTGTGACCCCACCTATAGCAACTACACCCAGAGCAGGCCCTATGCTGAAGAGTAGTCAGTCAATACAAACTGGCCTTAGAAAAGGGGGGAGGGGAAAGGGGAAGAGTGAAGAGGAGAGACAGTGAAACAGGAAGTTGGATGGGTAGGATGAGGGGGATGTATCTGGGAGGAGATTGGGTGGAGAGAGATGAACACAAACAAAACGCGGTGCAACAAGTTATTAAAGAATTATAAAAAAGCAATTAGAAAGAAGGAAAGGAAGGAAGAAGGAAGAAAAGAAAGAAAAGGAAAGGAAGGAAGGAAAAGAAGAAAGGAAGGAAGAAAAGGAAGAGAAAGAAAGCAAGAGAATGAGAGAGAAAGAAGGAAGGAAGGAAGGAAGGTAGGTAGGTAGTTGGAGATGGCCCAGCTTGTAAAGAACAAGCATTGCTCTTGCAGAGGACCCAAGTTTTAGTGACTTACAACTACTGCCTGTACGTCTAGCTCCAGGGACATCCAATGCCTCTGGACTCCAGGGACACCTACATTCATGTGCACCTACCCACACAGACTGAGGTATAGATAAGTAAAAATAAAATCAATCTTTAAAGAGGAATATATTTGTAGTACAAAAAGTGGGCTAATTTCTAACAAGCTTTTGAAATACAAACTACTATAGGTTGGCAATCTTCTGGCTGACACAAGTTCTGTTAAGTGTGCATTAAAGCAACAAACGCTTTTGCATCTTCTAAACATCTACCATGTGAGGAGTTACAGTATCTGTACTAATGTATTTATTACTAGAGATCAAACATAATGGGGCTCTCATTATACTATCTACTTCTCTTCTAGATATGTGAAATTTTCCTAATAAAAAGGCTTAGAAACCCTCTAGATATTAATTTTAGAAATCTCCAGAAGATCAGCAGAAGATAAAGCTACATGGCAGTTTAAAGACTCCTAGTTAAAAAAAAAAAAAAAAAAAGCCTGAATTTTGTCACATCCACAACAGATAGCAAACAAGTTCCTTAATGTTGAAAACATTTGAAATAATTCATCTAGCTTGTATTGTCCAAAAGGTCACATCATTGTTCTTCATAATTAAAAATGTTTCAAACTGGATGTGCTATCATCCCAGCACGTGCGGGGTGCAGCAGGAATGAGAATCAAGATCATCTCTGATTCCATTCGAAGTCTGAGGTCAACCTGGGCTATGGGGTAGTCTAAGAACAACAACCTACCACACAAACAAAAGAGCATCTTTCAAATGTATGACATTAAAATTCATTTTAAGTTGGTGTTGATGGCTAAGACTGCAATCCTAGCACCTGGGAGGCTGAGGCAGGAGGATTAAAGCAAGTTTAAGGCCAGTCTTAGCTAACGTGAAAACTTGTTTCAAAGAGAACAAAACAATATAAAATTTATCTGATTTGAGGTAGATTTCCTTACTAAATGGGTACAAATGAATGAGCTTTACATCTCTAAGTATGTTAAAATTTCATTTTGTTTTAATCTTAACTCTACTTTCTGACTAAACTATAAACTAGCTCTTTTTAAAATCAAACAGGCAAATATATATTCTTATCAATTATTCGAATAAAATCT
This sequence comes from Rhabdomys pumilio, assembly GCA_030674055.1. Lineage (NCBI taxonomy): Eukaryota > Metazoa > Chordata > Mammalia > Rodentia > Muridae > Rhabdomys > Rhabdomys pumilio. The sequence goes on along the minus strand of JANHMN010000019.1, from coordinate 15,672,550 downwards.
CTCAATACTCATCACCTTTATGCATTTCTACTATATTTTAATATATTTAAAACTCCAACACAATTAATATAAACATTTCAATTAATATTTTTTAAAAACATCTCTTTTTACTGTATCTGCTTTTCTAAAACACCTTTAAAATGTAGCTTAAGACAAATTCATTAGGCTTCTAAATAGTTTTATTGAATTCAGAGCTTGAAGTTTACTTTTAAGATACGTGTAGTCAATTTATAAGTTTTCTATACCATACTACATATCTTTTACAAACAAAATATGTTAAAACTCTAAGACAGTGCAGGGTGGTGTCACAGACCTTTAATCCCAGCACTTGGGAGGCAGAGGCAGGCTATCTCTGAGTTAGAGGCCAGCCTGGTCTACAGAAAATTCCAGGACAGCCAGGACTACACATGAAAAGTCCTGTCTTGAAAAACAGAAATAAACAAACAAATCCCCCCCCCCCAACCCCATGGTAGGATATAAAAGGAAACAATAATTATGGTGGAAGAATAATAAATGAAATATGATATGTCTTCTACAGGGTACCGATGAGTTGTATGGAGCAGTCATTACAGCAAACGTCCTTAGAGGACAAAGGAGAACAGGAGAACAAGGTGGAAGAAGGCTGGAAGCTGTTTTCTGTTATCTTCTACTGTGTGGTCGTTTACTGCTCCACTCTTTAAACAGAAAAAGGTCTCCTCAAGGGCAAGTCCTGTTTCAGATGTCCCTTATCCTCCTGAGGACAGATAATGTGTTTGTGTAGTATATGGTTACACTAGACAAGGCTGGGAGCACATGTGATTTAACCAACAGTCCTTCCTTTTAAAGATAAAGAATGCTTTTAAGCTGGTTAAACATGAAACTGGCAATTCCTTAGAAGATGCCAACAGAGAATATTATCTTATTTTACAATATTAGATGCAAAGCCATCTTTGTCTTATTTTCTTCCCAGATAACAATATCAATTAATGTTTCTGTTTATTTTCAGAAAAAAAATACAGATGAATAATTTATTTTCAGTTTTCTTTATAAAAGCAAAATGTCCCCATAAAACATTTACTTTTCAAAAATCTTAATGTGAAAATAACTTGAAAAGGTGTTTTATGATAAAGAAAAAACAACAGTTAAGAGAAAAGAATAGCTTCTAGCAGGGCCAACTAAGGCGTACATCTCGTGAAAACAAGCCGCTCACACCCCACAGCCCTCTGGGAAGAATCGTCTCCTTAACCTGCTGGATGGTATACCCCATAGGAATTATTCAAACTGAAAACCCCAAAGCATGCTCACCTAGAGGGACATGACACAGAGATGATGTGAGTGTAATTATTTCTCAGTAACAACACTAAAGAAAACAACCTTAAACGATAAAGGCTGTATGAGTGCCAACTTCAACAGGTAGAAAACTGTGATGTATTTGCCAAACACACAATTTGCTAGTTATATATACATTGTACACAATGAGTATATACATGGCATTTTCCTTTTTAAAAATAGTATCTCTAGGACACTCATATTTATTAATTATTAGTACCCTTAAATGGTATTTGAAATAATAAAACTATATTTATTTGTGTATTAGATATGTTTTAGGTGTTTTACATGGTTTATCTAATTTACTCCTTAATAGCTAGTAAAGTTTATTAAATAAGCAGCATTATTCCTATTCTACAAACAAAGAGCTGAGACACAGGGATGTTTGTGTAAACAAGAGATCACAAAACAAGAGTTCAGAATCAGGCATCTTGTCTCCAGAGCCCTTGTTTTTAATTTAGCTCCAGTTAATGTGAAATTGAGTTTTAACTGTATTATTATGCAAGACTATTCCTTCAGTCCACAGCTGTGGATTCGGCTTCTATGTGAATGTCCACCTCTCCAGCCCACCGTGACTAAGACTCTCAGGCCTTCCCAAGTCATCTTTTGGGTTTATCTGCTTTCCTGACAGCCTAGGTCTAGCTTGTTCAATGCTTGAAAATTCTTCCCATAGCTGCAGAAAGGGAAAAAAAAGGAAAGAAGGAAGGGAGGGAGGGAGGGAAGGAGGGAAGGAGGGAAGGAGGGATGAAGGGAGGTAGGGAGGAGAAGAAGGGGGAAGGAGGGAAAGGAGGAAGGAAGGACAGACGGACGGAAGGAGTTGTTCCTGTAACAGTAGTCATTACGAGTTCCCCAGCAAACCTTCACTGCTGGTTTATCCTGGGAACAGTCTGCCACCTGAGTTAAGTGAGCGTCACACCCACTCAGCAACAGTTCACTCATCCCCTGAAGTGTCCACAGCTGTCCCACCCTTTCTCCAGACCTAATTCCTAAACGACTGATCTATTCTTTTAGAAATTACTTCTGAATGGGTTTATTTAAAACCTACCCACAGCAGAGTTGCCAGATAACATAAAGGACACCCAATTAAACTTCAAATTTCAAACATGACTAAAATATATCTCATATCATGTAGTATTTAAGATGATTTAAAAATGTAAATTGAGAAACTACCAAATATTTTGTGTGACACAGTTACTAGACCTAGAATGGTGATATATCCACAGGAGTCTAAAGCACGAGGATGGTAAATTTAAGGCTAGCTTGGGCAACTGAGATCTTAACTCAAAACAATATCAAAACCGGGGAGGGGGGGTGGGATGGGGTGGGGGAAGCAGTTCAAAAGCATTCATTCTTTATTGGAAATTCAAATTTAATTAGATATCTTAGTAATTTATTACTAAGCCAAAGCAACCAAATTCCTTCTTTCCAACCCCTGAAATGTCTTTCTTCTTTTCAAAGGTTAATTCTCTATTGTCTTAGTCAGATTTCCATCATTATAATAAAATGCCTACAGCAATTAGTTTACAAAGAGACAAGGTTTATTTTTGCCCATTCTTATGGTGTTCTGATCTCAGACCAGTTGCACAAGTGCTTTGTGCCTCTGATAAAGACAGTGTATCACGGCAGTGCACAGGACAGGACCTGATATGAGCTAGGAAACAAGGAGACAGGCTCCAGATTTGAGAACATAGACTCAATGATTTAAGTATCTGCCATTTATTCTACAAAGGTTTTCTACCACGTCCTAATGACAGCCTGGTGAACAAAGTTAGCACATGGCCGGTTGTGGGGATACTAAACCTTAACACCTATGGTAGCCAACTTTCTCCTTCCTTTCTTCCTCATTCTATATATTTAACACTTTTCTTGAACACATGCAACTGTCATGTCACTTTGCAATCCCTTTACAGAGAGACATTCTCCTTCCTACCCCTGGAATACAGACTGGGCCACACCAACTGCTATGTTAATGGAATGAATCAGAAGTACAAATACGTTATTCTGGACTCTAGATCTCAAGAGGCCTATGCGTTTCTATTTGTCTTAAGTACTTTTCCTATATCTAATAGAAGAACACGCAAGCTGCCCTGTCCCCAGATAAAATGATGGTAAGTGGAACAGCCTAGTTTAGAGCAAAAGTCCCAGTAGGCTTGCAGCTGTACAAGCTGTCTGTTGACACCAGCCAATCTGCAGACATGTGAAGTACAATAGTAATTATTTTCGTAGGCTCTGTGTTTTTGAATGTTTGTTACACAGCAGAAGTACATATTCTTTATTTTAAAAAAATCTATCAAAACCTTATTCTGGCATTATTTCAACTTACTTTCTTGTACTCTCAAATCTCTAAAGTATTTCTATTATCTGTACCAATTCTCCCTCCCCACTCCCATCTCTCTCCTTGGAGAGGGTCTTACTACATAGTTCAGGCTGACCTCAGTTTTACAGCAACCTATCTCTCCTCCCAGTGCTGAGATCATAGAAATACACAACCACAGCCAACAACTCTCTTTCAACTGCCACCAAAGATGTGCAAGTGAGTCCTATAGCTCTGGGACCTTCCTCATCCATCTAAATGGAAATATTTCACACAAGTTGAGAGTTTTGGGTTACATCCAGAGACTAATTGTTGAAGGCAAGGAGAAGTCTTTTAAGGTCTAGCCTTTGGCAATTTTCATTTCACCCAGTGTGAAATGCACAACTGGCACCTCTAATGTTACAGTCCTCATGCAGGTCACAAGTGCTGCTGCCTAGTCTAGGGTCTGAGACCCTTGGCCTTGAAGACTTGACTTTTCTCTTGCACCCTGGCACTCTTCTCCAGCATCTTACAGCCTCTTACCCTGCTTTCGTCTCTGCTCTCTGCCCTCTTTCTCCATCTCTCATTCCATCACCCGTCCTCTTTCTCGGGTCACTGCAGACCTGGAGCCGCAGCTTCTTTAGCTGGAAAGCCGCTAGCTGTCTGATTGCTTTCACACAGGGACTGCTCACTGCTCAGCTGCTCCTGCCACTGGGCTTCTGGGCCTCTGCCATGGCCACCACTCCGCTGCTGTCTGCTGCTGCCTTCCTCACTTTACCAGCTCAGTGAGCACTACTAACAGACAAGATCACTCTACAGAAAGAAAAGGTCACTTGAGAGAAGAAGCCCTTTATTGGAGTGACTTTGCAACACCAAGAGAGGCAGCACAGTGGTGTCTGTCAGGGCAGCTCAGTAAGTGAGCCTGAGTTGTCTGCTTATAGACTCAGAAAGGGATGCCTGGACCACTTTGTTTTGCCTCTTAGCGTCAATCATGGTCATTAAGGTGTACATCTTAGACTAATCACACAGCCTCGCCTCGTAGCACCAGCCATAACAGTCCATAGACCATCAGTAGAAATGCTCTTGCTCTGCCTAAGGAAACAGTTGAGGATCACCCAGAGTTTTTCAAGACTTGTGACAGCAAAAACTTCAGTACAATCTATTTCAAACAGCTCTGGCTGAGGCTACACCACCAGGAGCCAGAAACAATCCACTGCCATCTTCCTGTAGTTTCTCAAGGTGTCTACAGAGTGTCCCAGAGAGCTGCTGCTGGTCTACTGCAGCCCACTTGGCTATGAGACCGAGAGTCCTTTTGCTCAAGGCAGCGGGAATAGAAAGGCAGAGTCCAACAGCTGCTGTATGGAGCCACGTTGCCTCCCCTGCCAACATCACTGCATAGCTACAGGGAAATGAGCATCACAAGGTGTATTTAAAATACAAACATAAAGAATTTACCAACAGTAAGAGTGATCTTAACTGACTTAAATAATGCTTGGCATCTGCTGGTGACCTAGGGAAAGGTGTTCTCCTATTTATTCCAACACCACTGTTAAAAATTTCAATTCTTTTTAAGCAAAACCATTCATTCTCATTCTCTCTTATTCTCCCTTCCCGAACTCTCCCTGCCTCACTCCCTGTTCAAGACAGGGTTTCTCTGTGTAGCCCTGGCTGTCCTGGAACTCACTTTGTAGACCAGGTTGGCCTCAAACTCACAGAAATCCACCTGCCTCTGCCTCCAAAGTGCTGGGACTAAAGGTGTATAGCACCTCTCCAGGCTGCAGTGTCACTGTTTATCTTGTGGTTTATCTTGTTAGCTGTCCATCCTTTTTCATTCTTCCAGAAATTTAGCTATTTTCCCAAAAGTGAGCATCATAAATCTGACTCATGCAACTGTATCATTACCTTAATCTTCTCAGTACGTTCTAGCTTAGTTTCTCTCTAAGAGGCCTGTTAATGTTCAAAATGCTGGAGTTCCATACTCAGAAAGTCAAAATTAGTAAGCTCAGGGTGGGCCGTGAGACTGAATTCCCAACAGAGTTCAAGGTGACGTTGTTGATGAATCAATGACCCCATGTTGAGGACAATACTCATGTTCCATGTTCCCAACTGTTGAACAATATCCACCTGGTTATTTACAGGGCTTTTTGTTGTGATCTGTTTTGAATCAGAAGTCTCACTGTGTATCCCTGGCTGACCAGAAACTAGCTATGCAGAGCAAGACTGTCTCAAACTCAGAGAGATCCAGCTGTCTCTGCCTCCTGAGTGCTGGTAATAAAGGCACGTGCCATCACACTCAACCTTCTTCTTCTTTTTAACTAAAGCTTAGGAACAATTTGGTAATTTGGACTAAATAATACAAAGCAGAATTTATCAAGGAGCTCACTGAATCAAGATAAAGGCTGAAGAACCCTATTGCCAGTAAGAAAGGAACCATTTGCCAGTATGATCTTACTTCTAGTCCAATGAAGTATACTGAACATTTGTCTCGTTTTGAGACCTCCTATTTGAACCAATTCCAAATCTGAGTCAGCTAACCACCACTTAGTTATAAAGTTCAGTGTTTGGATGACGGTGGGAGGAGTCACAAAGGGTTCCTTTTCATTTTGTGCAGGCCCTCATAATCAATTGGGTGGACTAGTACACTGGGGACTAGTACACTGAGGACTAGTACACTGAGGACTAGTACCACTGGGGACTAGTACCACTGAGGACTAGTACCACTGGGGACTAGTACACTGGGAAGGGCAGTCTCACATTTGTTGAACTATAAGCCAACCCCCCCCCCTTTCCCCAAGTTTCTTTCAATCATAATCCCTTATTACAGAAGCAAAAAGGTAATTAATACTTAAGATTAAAAATGGAAAATTTTAAAGATAATACCAGTACTCTATAAAATAGAAAACCCTAGTTTTTCTCCTCTTATTTACCATAGTTTTTAAGTCTTCCTCTTCAACATAGTTTTTAGTCTTTTAATCTACCAATCATTAAAGTTGTACAAGACCCTAACAGCTATTAATTTTTTCCAGTAACTATTTTGGAAAATTCTAAAATACTTTACAAAGGTTATACTTCGGGAAAAAAAAAGCAAACAAGCCCCTTAAAGTTGTAAGTAAAAATGTCCACTTAGTTATAAGCACTGCATATTTACTTCCGAAAGCTCTAGCCCCCCTTCGCATAACTACCATCTGCTGGGGAGCACTTGTTAGCCTCTGAGGAGGAACTGAGCACCTCTCGGCCACACAGTGCTCCTTGCACTAACTGGTGGGTAGTACTGAGGTAAAGGCTGATGTCCACATAAAAAATACAACAAAATTTACTTTAAACCTTATTTTTAAAATGTACAATAGTTCTCAGCATGAATTACATAGAAAATGTTATCTTTTAAAGCCTGATAAAGTGTCCATTAAAAGTACTGTCTTAGGGTTTACTGCTGTGAACAGACACCATGACCAAGACAACTCTTATAAGGACAGCATTTAATTGGGGCTGGCTTACAGGTTCAGCTCAGTCCATTACCATCAAGTTGGGAACATGGCAGCCTCCAGGCAGGCATGGTGCAGAAGGAGCTGAGAGTTCTACATCTTCATCTGAAGGCTGCTAGCAGAATACTAGCTTCCAGGCAGCTAATATAAGGGTCTTATAGCTCACACTCATGGTGACACACCTACTCCAATAGGGCCACACCTTTTAATAGTGCCACTCCCTGGGCCGAGCATATACAAATCATCACAAGTACTTACTGGGGCTGTAAAGGTGGCTCAGTGGAAGTGACTGATGCACAAGCCTGCAGACCCAAGTTTTTATCCCTAGCACCCACAAAAGACAAAAGGCCAAGTATGGTGGATAACATTTGTAACCCTAGCACTGGGGTTAGGTGAACCAAGACAGGTGGATCCTAGGGGCTTGCTGACCAGTCAGGCTAGTCAAAACAGCAAGATCTAGGTTCACTGATACACCCTGTCTGAAAAAAATAAGGTGGAGACATCCTGACATCATCAACACACACACACATACATACCTCACTGCACAGACTCTCACACATACACTTTACTACACAGTCACATACACACATACAGAAATAAAAATAAGTAAAAGTGCTCTAGCCTTCTTGTTCCTGCTCTGTCCTCTCATCCCTCCCCCCTCCCACCACATGCTCATGGCTGGCCTCTACTCCTCTATTCCCCTGTCTGCCTGTCTGCCTGCCTGTCTGCCTGTCTGTCTGTCTGCCTGTTTGCCTCTACTACCCTCTTAACTCCCCTCCCCATGCCCTGAATAAACACTATTCTATACTATAAAAATAAATAAATAAATAAATAAATAAATAAATAAATAAATGAAAGTGCTTCTTATTCTTTCTGGCTTTGTCAAAAGAGAGACACATTACTCTATTAGACTCTCTCAGTGTATGAAGCAAGCACATACAAGAGGAAGATTATGCAAAGTGGAGGTAAGTGATTGGATGCTTGAATGAATCTTATCTTACGGAGTTCTCTGTGAGCATTTTCTCCAAGTCTCAATATTCTCATCCACAATCTAAAATCTTAAAACACTCCATTGGTTCTTGATTAGAAGGCTATGATAGACTTGCCCATGGCCATTCTGACTTAGTAGATGTGAAAAGGGAGAGCTCAGGAAATTGTATCTTTCTAATACCCTGTAAACAATTCTGATTCATGTTACTGATTAAGAACCAATGATCTAAATAATTTCTTCCATCTTTTACAATTCTATGTGCTACTTTTTACACATTATCACTGAAATTTTAATAGTTCCTGGCTTTTGAAATTTTTTTCATATTATTAGTGAATAAGACTATTCTTATGAAATAGTAATGTGTCTAAATTGAGACTAACAGCTTCTCCCAATGAGTGCTTACCAGCCTAAGGTTAACTCGTTTAGTATACATAATTGGACTGTTACAACACTGTAAGGTAAGTACTGCCATGCTTATATTATACAAATGAGACAAATATAACACAGAAAGTAACAGCCAAAGTTATGGAGCAGGAAAGAGAAACAGTTGCACAGCCTCAATGCTCAGCTACTGTGCTCTTCTATAATTTAATACATTATCTGTAGTTATAAATAAGAACATCACTGATGCTCACTCAACTAGCACTGTTCCTATGCTATGTTAAGGAAAGGAAAGCATGTGGTGTTTTGTAAAGTGGGAAAGGGAAGAATGAAATGTGTCAATGGACCTGAGTCTAGAGTACTTGAGTTTATAAAATCCTCTTTAGCTAGTCACTATCCTTAGGAATAATTTCTCTTTAGTTATAATTTCATCCCAGAATATCTAAGATGTTTCTTTTCAATTGATCAAATATTAGTTTTCAAAATATTAGAAACTTACCCTCTCAGATGGACTAGACTTCCCCAACCATAAAGTAAAAGAAGAAAGTAAGCACAGAAGCTATATCAGAGTCAGAGGGTAGGTAACACCCGAAATGTGCTCGTAATTACTTTAGGTATACAAAGGGAAATTTACTGGCATTTAAAGCATGAGCCCAATATACTATAAAGTACAGAGCTCCCTTCTCATCAGCATAAAGAGGGTATATGGATAAAGAGGGATTTAACTCAAGTCTGTGATCTTAAATGTGCCTTGCTAAAACACTAAGTTACACTACAGTCTTTTTTACATCTAGGTGCACCAAACAACCTGTATACAGGCACCAGGTTAAATTTGGTGGTTACTTACACAAGTTGCAGAACAGAGAAAAAGAGTCTGGCTTCTGGCAAGAGTAGAGACACAATTTAAGGCAGCTAGAGAAGAAAGGAAGTGAAAACTGGAGAAGGCTATGAGGGAGATAAAAGTCTACAGACTGCAGGTCCCAAGGCAGACTGACTCTGAGGGGAAAGCACTGGAAATGAAGTGTCAGGGAAGCAAACTGATTGAGAAAGCTAAGATCAAGACTGGTTAGAGAACATAAGGAAGGCCTGCATTTATGAACTTTCTGACTGGATACATGGCATGAGCAAAGGTATGGAAAAGCAGTGAGTGGCTGAAAGAAAATAATGATCAATGGAGACAAGCAGGTTAAGGAACTGCTAATTTGGAGTATATAAGAGAGAATTTATAACGCTATATTTTGGAATATCAGGCTTGAAGTATTACGAGACACAACCTTTCCTACTCAACAGCAGTACATAGGCTAACTACATGGATACTGACCTCATTTAGGACGAGTGCAGGAAGAGCAGGTGAAGAAAATGTAGGCTACATTTTAAAACCTTCAATAAATTAAGTCTTGAAAGATAACTGGTAAACTTAATTTAGGTGAACAAATACTCTAAAAGAGGGGTCCTTCTTGTGCTATGAACTGTTAGTGTAAACCACACAGACAAATGCAACCCAAGCAGCAGCTTAGCCAGAATAAGTAATGTTCATCTTCATTCATAAGCTAATTTTTCAGACTCATGAAGAACCGCTGGTTCATGTTTTTATTCTGAGGCTAGGTTTTCTTGGCTAATTTGAATGAAGAATGAAGTCTCTTGCTAATTCTGGTGACAAGCAAAATATGAGTTCCTGCTCTCCTAAGTTTAGGAAAGTAAATTATGACTCAATTGTTATCATTCTGACTTGAAAGTATCTGGTGAGAAGACAGGGTAGCTATCAACTACTTTTTCTTTTTTTTTCCCCTTTCCTCTGCCCCTCCCCGCCATAAGTGTGAAAATAAAGACATACAACAGTTCTTTATAAACTTCAAAGAACAAAGTAGCACACTATTTCCTGGCAGGCTGGTCTTTACCTTCAACAAGCTGGACACTGCTGTTCCTGATGGCTTTAGAGAATATTGACTGGTTCAGACTGTGGCAGGAATATCCCTCCCCAATCTATTTTAAATATTAGAGCAGCAAGAAGCCTGTGATTGGACAGGGAAAAGGGAGGCAGAGCTAAGAGTGGGAGAGAGAGGGATCCAGGGGAGAAAGAGAAAAGGAAAATGGAAGCAGACATGAACCTGTGTGGCTTTAGTAGCCTCAAGTAGTTAAGTATACATATCAAAAAGTTAGCATAATTGGGATAACCTTTCTAAATTGTGTGGGCGTCTTGTGAATTGAGGTTTTATTGATAAATAAATCTGACTGGTTAACTATAAGCATTACGAGTTTTGATTTATTGGGTTACTAGGTATTGTGATATCTAACTGTGCAAGGATGGTGGTTATTGCATGGCGCTAAGGCTAGCACCATGGAGGCAGCAGAGTTGGCTTAGGGGCCAGGCCTAGAGCCATGGAGGCCTTGGAGTTGGTGGGCAGAGGCAGCAATCTCAACAACATCTGGGGTTGGGGGAGGCTCTGGGCTGGCACCATTGAGACCACCAGCTGGCGTTGATCTTAGTGCGGGAACATGGCGGCTGAGCTGGGAGCCAGCCAGATGCCTCTTTTTTAATACCTCCCCATCACATCAGATAGCTGCATGTTTTGTCCAAGTCATACAGAAGTGGCCAGATTGGGCACTGCTTACTCATCAAATGGTGCAATGCAGAGGCTAGCAAGAAAAAAGGATTTCTGAATCACCAACCAAATGTTTATTACTGTGCAAAGTAAAAAGGAAATATCAAGTATGATTCTCAATGTCAAGAAACTTACAACACATGCAACACCACCACCACGCTTGAGCCCTGGGCTATGTTCTACTTTCCTTTTTAGAATCACCCAGAGCATCTAACAAAGGACTTTAGGAATACCTGGGCATTGATTAAAAAGGTAAAGTAGTAATACAAAAAGATTGGAACTAAGTAATTGTTGTGTACCATACTCTTTTAGCTTGGGGGCCAAAATGTCTTGACCTGAGCTGCTGCTCTGGTCCACGGGTCAGGGTTTAGCAAGAGAGAGTTGGGGGGAAGAAGGGGAAGAGACAAGGGGAATGGAGACAAGACAGAGGATCTGTAGTCAAGTCTCAAGTCTCTTTTATTGTCTCTCTTTTATTGCCTCACTTCATTGAAGGGCTCCTCTATTATTTTCTCTCTCTTATTTGTCCTCTCTTATTTTTTCCTCTTTGAAGGGAAGTCTGGGGTATTTTTAGGCTTTTGCCACGTGCCTTGTAGGTGTGTGAATACCACGTGCCTTGCAGGTGTGAATATGACGTAAGCCTTTCAGGCGTGGATAGCACGTGCGCCTTACAGGCATGTATGGCATTGATACCACGTGCTCCTTGCAGCTGGGGGCACTAAACAGTAAAACAAGTTATGTGGGATAATCAAGATATTTATCAGAGTGTGCTTCAGCTGTTGTAGGCTATTGAAAAGCAAGTCTCTCATCAGGGTATATGGTTCCAGATGGCTACAAAGTTGATAGCTGCTTTCTAGCCGCTTTCTGCTTAAAGTCGGCTCCCAACAAGTAATAAAATGCATGTTTAGTATAAGTGAAAATGAAACCATTGTTTCTGAACACAAACTATTCTTGTTCTTGGGCCAACTTTGTAATGTTTTTATTGATGTCAGAATAACTTTATTCCTACTCTTCAAAAAATTTTAGGTGGGAAAATGCCACCAACCAGGTCAGGTTTCCTGCAGGAAAGGAGCAGATGTCAGGTTTATCTGTGTTAGGGATTGAGGATCACTGAGCAGGAAAGGAGCAGATGTCAGGTTTATCTGTGTTACGGATTGAGGATCACTGAGCAGGAAAGGAGTGGATGTCAGGTTTATCTGTGTTAGGGATTGAGGATCACTGAGCCTCTTCACTTGTATCCCTTTCCAGATTGCTGAAGAAACCAGGCTATGAAATAGATCTTTCAGACATGTTATTAAAATTCCAGTGGGTATTTAACGGGTATTAAACGTGCCTTTAATCTAAACACTTGGGAGGCTGAGGTAGCCAGATGTCTAAAAGTTGATGGCTACTCTGACCTATACAACTGTTGGGCTGTGTTGTGGTTCCTGCGTGTCTGCCACAGTTCAGGGAGGCAGAAATGTGGAAATTTCGCGGCACCGGGTGCACACTAAGCTGCAGGGCTCTGCTAGGGCACGGGGAGATCTGAGTCTGAAGTCTCACGGGGGCAGAGCTGCTGAGTGGGGGTCTCCTGGCCAAAGTGGCTGACTGGGAGACCAGTGGTGTCTGGGAGCCTCAGAAGAACCAAGACATGAGTGCATACAGGCTGGACCAGCCCACAGCCAAGAGGGATGAGGGCCCTGCGGTGCCCTGTGGGGTAAGAGACTCTTGGTTACAGCACTCGCTTGGCTGGGTCATCACTGGGTTGGCTAGCTTGCTTGAGTTGGCAGTCCTCCATGGCGGAATGTAGAGAAGTCTTCTAGTGGGAGATTAAGCAGCGGCTCAGTAGTCAAAGGCCTTTTCCACGGTTCCACACGGTGGGCCCCAAAGACACGAGGAAGACCATGGTTTTAAAAGGTTTATTGTCATGGTGGAAAATAGATGTGGTTGTACCCCCACCCCCCACCCCCTGTTGCTCAGGGTAGGCCTGACTTAAAGGGAGGGAGAAAGGACTGAGGAGGAATGCTTAACTGGCTATGCCCTCTGGCCTTTAGGTATCTCATTAATATGGAGATCTATTAAGGCTCTGAGGCCTGTAGTCACACCCTCTACCTGTGCTAGGTGACACAAATCTCTCTTTTAGAGGGGCTGTAGGTGATCCGTGCCTTATGTGTCTGAAAGGCACGGATCAATGGACGTCTTCGGCTGCTTGTCAGGAGCCTGGAGTCTGGCGAAATGTATGCTGTCCCTGTTGGGTCTCCAGCCATCTCTAGCCAGTGCTCCACCAGAAACCAAGCTATCCTTTCATGGTCCCACACACAACAAGCTCTAGGTTTGCCAGGGCTACAGAGAGATCCTACCTCAACTCTCCCATACCCTCCAAAACAACACCAACACCATAAACAACTCAAAACACTACCTGTGGTGGTTTGAATAAGAATGACCTGCAAAGGGTCATATATTGAATGCTTGGACCCATTTGGTAAATTTGTTTGGAAAGGATTAGGTGTGGCTTTGTTGGAGGAGGTGTGTCACTGGGGTTTCAAAGCCATTTCTCTTTAGTATTTGTTCTCTCCTTTCTCCCCTCTCCACCCCACCTCTGTGTGTGTGTGTCCCTCTCTCCCCTCTTCCTCCCTCTCCCCTCCTCTGATTAGATGTAAATTTTTAGCCATGGCTCTAGTACCTGCTATGCTCAGAACTGTAAAACCCCATTAAATGTTCTCTTTTATAAGTTGTCTTGGTCATAGTGTTTCTTCTTAGCAATAGAAAAGTAAGTAAGACTGAAGTTGGTATCAGGTTTTTTGTTTGTTTCATTTTTGGAATGTGAAAGATTTGGCACTTTGGACCAGGAAAGCAGTTAACGTTTTAAGTGGGACTTAATGGGCCATGCTAGAAGAAAATTGGAAGACAGTACTGACAGGAATGTAAACTAAGGGTGCTCAGCTCAAGAGGTTTCAGAGGAGAACAATGCTGGCCAATGAATTGGAGACCATTCTTTTATTTTGGTTAAAAATATGGCTCCTTGTTGGATTTATCCTAAGACTCTGCCTGAGGCTAAATTGAAAAATTGAATGATTTCATTGGCAGAGGATATTTCAAGACAACCCAATCCTGACTATGTCATTTGGCTATGAGAGATCACTCTTCTTGCAGGTCTACAAAGAAACACAGCAAGCAGAAAAAAGTAAATACAAAATGTAAAACTTGTGGAGATATAGAACAGAAGGAAATTTAATATTGGAACAAATCTTGTGCTCAAAAAGATGAAAAATTGAAAGACAGACATGATGTAAAATGGAATAAGGGGCATGGTGTCCTCAAGGCAAGATCCCAATCAACTAATTCAGCAACTTGCAAAAAGCAAAGTTTATGCAACAAAGAAAATCATCAACAAATCCAAGTTCATGCATAAGAAATTTAAGGAGGTAGCCAGGTTCCATCCCCAGCAGAACTTGGTAGCATTTGTCGGATGGCTCTGAGTTTATAGCCATGAAAACTACAAGAGTAAAAGAATTCTAGAACTTTCTCTGATGTTATGGAGAGTCATTGAGACCAGATATGTGGCAGGGGTGTCCCTGCTTACAGGCCCAAAGAAGCCATTGTTTGAAACTTAAGTCTGAATTTTGTTGGATATGGAGCTGTGATATATTTATCAAAGAATGCTCCAGACAAGGAGTGGAACCAGCTGAGGAGATGTGTGTTGTAGTTAGCAAATCTCAAAGGATAGAACAATCTAAGCCCTTAGACATCCAACAGAGAACTTCAGGATTTGAAGTTAGCCCTGCTGGATGTTGCCTTGTTTTGAACCATTATTTCATTATGCTCTCTTTTAGAATGGTAATGTTTATGATGTATCATTTTATGTTGGAAGTATGTAATTTGCTTTTATAGGAAGTTAAAAGATTACCTTGAATCTTAGAAAAAACTTTGGACTTTATAAGTATTGGGATTGAAAGACTATGGGGACTTCTTGATATGCCTATAGACTATGGGACCCAGGGAATGGAATGTAGTGATTTGAATGAGAATACCCCCCACTGGCCCATACATTTGAATATTTGGTCCTCAGTTGGTAGAACTGTTTGGGAAAGATCAGGAAATGTGGTTTTATGAAGATGGTGTCATATTGGGGGTGGACATTGAGGTTTTAAAAGCTAAAACCATTCCCACCCAGTTAGTGTGCTTCCCCCTGTCCCTATGCACTTATGGTTCAGATTAAGCTCTTTTTTGTTTGTTTGTTTGTTTTGTTTTTCGAGACAGGGTTTCTCTGTGCAGTCCTGGCTGTCCTGGAACTCACTCTGTAGACCAGGCTGGCTTAGAACTCAGAAATCCACCTGCCTCTGCCTCCCAAGTACTGGGATTAAAGGCGTGTGCCACCACTGACGGCTCTTTAGTTGTTCTTATTAACAACTCTTTTTCATGTTCTCAGTCTATCTTTTACTTTATGCCATGCTCACACAAATTTATCTTCTTCTGTCAACTTTGAAGCTCAATAATCAATTTTTTCTACTCACTTTATTATCGTTTAGGTTTTCTCTGAGTTCCCTACTACTATTGAAATAGATACTCTTTTTCAGATCTTAAAAGTCACTGTGGTGGTTTGAATAAGAATGGCTTTCACAGGTTCACATATTTAAATGCTTAGTTATCAGCACTATTTGAAAAAATTAAAAGGATTATGCGGTTTGGCCTTGTTGAAGGAAGTGTGTAACTGGGTGGGCTTTGGAGGTTCAGAAGCACATGTTGGTTTCTCTGCCTGCAGATCAGGGTGTCAATTTCAGGAGCTTCTCCAGCACCGAGTCCACTTGCTTGCTGCCATGCTCCTGGCCCATGATGTTAATGGATCAAACCTCTGAAACTATAACCAAGCCCCCAAATAAATGTTTTATTTCTTAAGAGATGCCTTGGTAATGGCATCTCTTCACAGCAATGGGACAATGGCCAGGACAATCATTTTCCCCAAAGCAATCTTTAAGTAATCACTTCAAATCAACTGTTTAGTAGCTGTTCTTGTCGTCAGAAAAGAGATCAATAAATAATGGACCCTGGGTCAAATGTAGCCTACAACCTTTGTTTAAATAAAGTCTGACTAGAGCTCAATCAGACTCCTGTTTATGCTTTATCTATTAATGACTGGAGCAGAGACCATAAGGCCTGAGAAACCTAAAACAGTAACTATCTGTCTGTTAATGGGAAGTTTGTTGACCTCTTCAGTAGACTTTAAGCCCCATGAAACTGAAATCATGTTTATAATGTTCTTTTTGTCTTTCCAGCCCACAGACTAATGCTCACACAAAAATACCTTTTGACTGCTTGTATTTAAATCTCTGGTTGTTGTTTGTTTTTAAATCTATGTTTGTGTTTTGCCTGTAAGTATGTATGTGCATCATGAGTATGCTTGGTACCCAGATGGGCCAAAGGAAGGCATCAGATATCCTGAAACTAGTTACAGTGACAGATGGTTGTGAGCCACCATGTGGGTATTGGGAACTGAACTCTGGTCCTTTGAAAGAACAAGTGCTCTTAACTAGTGCTAACTCCTTAGCCTTTTAAATCTTAGACTTTAATACATCACTGTGATGCTTACGGGATCAAATGAATCATTCAACATTTATCACATACTTTATAATCCCCTCTAATCCAGATGACTGCAGCATTCTAGTCCAAGGAAAGAAGTAAGAATTATTCAAGTAATATATAAAGCAGAATCACATGCCACAGAAAAAGTAAACAGTGCAACAAAAGATCTAACGATGGCTCATAATCAGAGTTTAGAAAGGCTTCCCTAGGAAAATGATCTTTCGGACGAAATTTTAATAGTTAACAGGTCAGAAAAACATGAGTGGGGCAGAGCAAACAAACTGGGCAAAAAGAACATGGCATTTAATTCTTGGGGAATATGGCAAGAGTCAGTCATTGGCATTCTTGTAAAATAATAAAACTATAATATGAATGTTTTAAAAACATTGAGATCATTCTAAATAGACTAAGGGTTTCACAACAAAGTTCTAAATGTACTACTTCTAACACTGTAAGGTTTGAACCAGTCTGTTGTCCAACAACAGAAAATAGGCAGGCTACCCTAGATCCAGACCACTGTGCATCCTACAGTCATTACGGTAACTGTGGTGGGTTGAATAAAAACGGCCCCTACAGGTTCATATATCTGAATGATAGTCACCAAGGAGTAGAACTGTTTGAAGATTAGAAGGATGAGCGGGAATGGGTGGCTAGACAAAGTGTGTCACTGGAGTAGGCTTTGAAGTTCCAAAAGCCTATGGCAGGCCCAGTGTCTCTCTGCCTCCTGCCTGGGGAGCAGGGCATAATCTCTTTTCCAGCACCATGCCTGACTGCCTGTCAGCGTCCCTAACATAATGTTATTGACTAACCCTCTAAAATTGTAAGCAGGGCTATGGGTTTCGATACTTTCCTTTATAAAAGTTGCCTTATTAATTTTAATGGGGCACCAGGAAGTGAAATGGAGCTAAATCCTGTGTTCAAGGAAATTAAATTGAATTAAAGGAGTAGTGACCTTGGGGCAAGATCCTACCCAGCTAAATTTATGTCCAGGCATGGTAGTACAATCCTTTAATCCCAGAAGGCAAAGACAAGCAAATCTCTGAGTTCAAAGCCAGTCTAGTTCTAGGTTAAAAAACAAAACAAAACAAAACAAAAAAAACCCTTAAAATCCAGGCTTGGTGGGCCACACCTTTAATTAATCCCAGTGCTCTGGAGAAAGGCATGCAGATCTCTTGAGTTCAAAGTCAGTCTACAGAGCAAGTTCCAGGACAGCCAAGCTTAGGCAGTGATGGAGCTGGAAAACAGAAAGCTGGAGATAATGTAACAGAACAAGGGGCTGTGTTCCAGCTCCAGGAAGCAGCAGAACTCGGCAGCTTTGGCCACGTGGCTCTGGCTTTAGAGTCCAGAATAAAAGGGACTCCTGGGACAATCAATGCTGGTTAGCTGCAGCTAAGAAATTAGTGGTGATTAGGAAGAGACCAGCATCACTGAGGTGAAATCTTCTGGGAAGCGTTTCTCTGAGAGCACAAAGAAGCTGTGTTCCAGAGACAGCCAACGTTGTACGTCATGCTGCACTGTACGTGGTAATGTGGAAGAGTCACTCAGGTGGTACTGGTTTTGAAGGCTTGAAGCTTTCATGAAGAGCAGCCAAGGCTTGGTACTGTGAGAGGTCATAGAAGGCCACTGGTGAAAGTACAGCTTCAGTTACAGTTGACAGCCCAGGACTGAAGGAGTCATGTAAAGGATTTGAGGCTTGGCACCATGAGGAGAGCCTATGAGAGGCTATTGGTGAAGCTTAGTTGCAGCAGAAGACCCCAGCGTATTAGAGATGCCAGTACCATGGGATGACCACCAAGCAGAGCAGCAGCAGTGGAAGGGATCAACCTGTGTTTAGAGTGCCACAGAGGACAGAGCTGGAGACATGACACCAGCCCTTTGGAGGATCGCAGACATTGGAGCAAGAAGCTGCAATGTTAAAGTTGTCTTGGAGGCCCCAAGATATTCCAGATGTCAGAGCCCTGAGATATCTGCTGAGGAAAGCTAACAGGGAGTGGAACCAGCCCAGGAAAAGAAGTTTGTTGCAGTCAACAAAGATGAAAAAGGAGTTGGAGATCTGAAGACCTCTTAGACATAAGATATGGAGATGCAGAGTTTGGAGTTTGCCCAGCTGGTTTCCTGTCTTGCTTTGGGGATTACAGTTAAGTGATTAGATAAATCTCAGAAGAGACTTTGAACTTTTAACATTGTTGAGACTGCTGTAGACTGTGGGGACTTTTGAGGTTGGACTAAATGTATTTTTTTTATTATGCTATGTTTATGTATGGCCCTCATAGACTCATGTGTTTGAACAAGCCTATAGGGGCCTGGGAGTGGAATGTGATGGTGTGTATATGCTAGGCCCAGGGATTGGCAGTATTGGAGTAGGTGTGTTACTGTGAGTATGGGCTTTAGGACCCTCATTCTAGCTGCCTGGAAGCCAATATTCTGTTAGCAGCCTTCAGATGGAGACGCAGAACTCTCAGCTCCTCCTGCACCATGCCTGCCCAGATGCTGCTATGTTCCTGCCTTGGTGATAATGGACTAGACCTCTGAATCTCTAAGCCAGCCCCAATTAAATGTTGTCCTTATAAGAGTTACCTTGGTCATGGTGTCTGTTCACAGCAGTAAAACCCTCACTGAGACAATTACTAAGTTAAGCCCAGTGACACAACAGAACATACATAAAGGCAAAGGCTATATATGTTTTTTCCTACTTGCCACCTATACAATACTGTCTGCATGATGCCTCCTGAGGACAACACAAAAATCAAGAGTCCAAGTGACAAGCATGTTGTAACTATGACTGAGTTAGTCGAGGTGCTGAAGATTCTAAGCTGCTATGCTCTTCATTTGAATTAAAATTTGCTGCACGTGCATAAAGAAGGTGGTAACATACAAGAAAGTGAGCAAAGAATCGTATTATGCTCCTTCTTACTCACGTTGCTTTCCTGAGACCAACCACTTACCTGAAAATAACATATGAAGACCAATCTAGACTTGGTCTCTTTTAGTCCTTCCTTACTCCTCAGTAAGCACAAGGTAGAGGATATTATTAGAATGTATGCATAACAAGAAGGGAAATAAGAAATAGTTGACTTCATTTTGTGCTGAGTTTATACTGTTGTGACATCACAAATACATATGGATGCAGAAGCCGTGAAATCCCAACCAGGTGATTTTGGTGATTCCACGTATTAGTGAAAGACTTACATTTACCTTTTAAACTGCTTTGTGCAATATAAGGATGACTGGTGTAATTCATCATAGGAATCTAAATTTTCGTTTTTTTTCTTAAAGTGACATTAAAAAAAATTAAACCAGGGACGGCATTGTATGCCTATAACCCTAGCACTCAGAAAGCTGGGACAGAGGATCATACATGTTCCAGGCCAGTCTGGGCTACAAATCAGTAAATTTAGAAAACATCTTTGCCAGTGGAGGGAAAAAGGGGAAGAAGGGAGAAGAGGAGTCAGTGGCAATATGATTGTTTAGTATAAAAAACGACATTTTGTCTCTGCACTTGAATCACAGGCCTATATTTTCATATTGCTCTCTGGCCCATAAATTAATGCAATTAGACATGAGTGGGCTAGGTTCTTTTTTAAAGTAGCAAGGGATTAATAGACACAATTTAGATCACACAAATTTTTCAAAGCCAGAGTCAGGTTTAGAAAGTATACAGTTAGAAAGAACTTCCAGGAAAAACAATGCTTAGATAAACGTACATCTCACATTAGTATAATTCTTGTGGGAACCCATACATACATGCACATTATCTACCAGTCATCATTTGTGATAAGAATACAAGTTAGCACTCCTCCCAGAAGAATCAGATACTCTCATCATGCTGTTTCCCAGAAAAGCTCATCTTTCCAAATGCAGGTGAATGGTTATATTGCTCACTTCCAGAAACACACCTTGAGTTGGTGTATTTGATTGCTAGAAACTAAACATGCTGAAGCCAGCTTCTGATTGTTAGCACCCTTTTCAACTAATTCATATTTAAGTAAAGTCATTCTAGTGGTTTGGGAGTAACTTTAGAAAGCTGAATACTAAATATTAGAGCCCAGCTTTTTGGCTGAAATTAACTATTTACCATATACCACTAATCTCATGTTAGTACCCTAAGCTGCAAGGGAGTCTGAAAACCAGTTTTTATTATTATATTTATATTAGTATAAAAGCCAGCTTCTAAAGTATAGAAGAGAAGCTAGAAGGTTATGATGGTTAATCTTCATTGGTAATTGGTTATATTTATAATCACCATGGAAATACAAGGTATATCTACCAGGGTATTTCTAGAATGGTTTAACTGATGAGGGAAGACCCACACTGACTGTGAACAGCTTGCGTCCCTGCATAAATTAAAGGGTGAAACTAAAGTGAGCATCTCTCTTTGCTTCCTGACTGGACAAAAATGAGCAACTACCTCACATTCCTATGACCATGCCTTCCCCACATTTATGGAGTTTATTCCTTAGAACTTTAAATCAAAATAAATTCTTGCCTCCTTATCTTTCTTCTTGTCAAGTGTTCTGGCCAGAGTGAAGAAAACCATTAATATAGAATGGGGTGGCTGTTGTTTACTAAGTCACCATATACGACACCCCCACCCCCATAGATGGTCTTTGCCTACAATCTCAGAAAATCAATTTTTTTTTTTTTTTTTTTCGAGACAGGGTTTCTCTGTGTAGTCCTGGCTGTCCTGGAACTCACTCTGTAGACTCAGAAATCCGCCTGCCTCTGCCTCCCAAGTGCTGGGATTAAAGGCGTGTGCCAGCACCGCCCGGCTTAGAAAAATCAATTGTTAAAAGCAAATGTTTTCAACTGATGTTTTAAAGTATTGGTATGGAAGGGTAGAAAGGCTTTGAGTAAATGGGTGAGGTGATAAATGTCAATGAGCTCGAATAACTGACAAATGTTAATTGCTATTATTAAAATATATTTCTTATAATTCTGGTCTATAAATTCTGTAAGGAGACCATGCTACCATAGCGTCCATTGCTTAGCAAATGATAGCCACTTAAAAATGGCATTTAACTTCACATCTGGCATTTCCCATTTCATATACAAACAAATTAATCCCAAGTGATTTTGGCTGTTTTAAAATGAGTAGTCATCTGGATGTGACCTTTCACCAACATTATTAAATTTTGAGTCTGATTACATGCCTGGAAAGTTAAAACAATTACTATGCATTTCATAGATGAGAAAATAAACTGATAGTTATCAGACAAACTCACATTAAAATTTAAAACTGAATTGCTAACTGAAAATGCTAAAACATTTTTTTCCCAGGAGGAATATATTTATAAACCACGATTAAATTGTGGTTAGGAGACTGTCATCAGTTCTTTTTTATTTAAACAACTTTGAATTACATATGATGGACACAGTGTTCCTAATCTTATGATGCATATGTGTTTCATGAGTGAATGAACATTACCTCCTTGGAGTTTTAAGAAGGATATGAAAAATGGTCCTAAGTGCCTTTTGAAATAGTAAATGTGCTGGGCAGTGGTGGCACACACCTTTAGTCCCAGCTCTTGGGAGGAAGAGGCAGGCAGATTTCTGAGTTGAGGCCAGCCTGGTCTACAGAGTGAGTTCCAGGACAGCCAAGGCTATACAGAGAAACTCTGTCTGGGGGGTGGGGGGTGGAAAGAAAAAAAAAGAAAAATTATGTATGGACTTCATCAAAATACAATAGTCTCAATTTTATACTGCTTGAGGTATACAGGGCTGGCTGATGGGATTGCTAAAAATACAGTTTTCCATGTTCCATCTCCCCAACATGTGATTTAGTAAGTGACAAAATATTAAAATTAATAAAAATATCCTAAGTGCTATAGGACATCATGTAAATCACGGATGTTGTCCATCTGACATTCTGATTGTATAAAATGTGTATTTGTACCAAAAGCACACGGTAAGTGCATTCATACACTGCAGATGAACCCAAGGCTTGTGTGTGGGAGTCATCTTTTAAAATCACTTCTATAGTCTTCTAATACTTAAAATCAAATTTTTAAAAATTTCCCTGTACTATAGCTGTTAGTAGGTTACATTCTAGTCTTGCCACTTATTATGATGGCTTTGAGGCTAATTTACTGTATTGATCAGTCTCAAATCACCCTAAGCATAAATTCATATTAACATTTATGTTATAGAACATTGCTTTCTGCGATGTGTCCCTTTAAGCCTTTTGATTTTATGTGAAAACCCACAATGACTTCGAACAAGGAGTTCTCACCCCACTCCAAATACAAGGCAATCTAACAAGCAGTAGGATGCACCTGTGCAATTTTGTAAGTGGGACAGAATGAGCTCTACTTTGGATGGATAATGATTGTCAAGTGTCCTAATTCCAGTGGCAAATTTCAAAGCTGAAACCGTAGTTTCTGCTTCCTATTAATCTTTTTTTTTGTTGGGGCTGGGCGGGGGAAGCAACGACCCACAAAGATTAGTTTTTAAGAGAGGCCCTCGTTTTACACGTTGGAAAAACGAGGCCTAAAGAAACCTAATAATTTGTCCGAGGTCACGCCCAATATTATTGACCAAGCCAGACAAAACCCATAGGTTTTAATTTAACATCCAAACCCCCTCAATCCCTAACTGTACCACTCCATCTCCGTTCAGGCTCCAAATAAAGTTGGTTCTTATTTAATTTTATTTTTGGCTCTACCCCACCCCCTTTTTCTTCTGCGTCAACCCGTAGTAAAATCTTGCACTACCAGTGAATGAAAACACTCCGACTTTCAGGAGCCTTTCCCTTTTGCCAACAATTTCTCTGAACGGCTCTCGGGGCTCGGAGGGCTGCCGTGGAGGGAGGGAGGGAGGGAGGGGACTGGGGCAGACAAGTCTTTCCGTGTCCCCGCTCGTGCCGCGTGCGTGGGATGTGCAGCCTGCGCGGCCGCGAGGGAAGCCACGGCGGGTGTCCTAGTGCGAGAGGGGCAGGTCGAACACCACGACGGTGGGAAATCCCTGTGCTGTGTGTAGCTGCCCAGCCTGGGCAAAGCTGGGCAGGGCCGCGCGTGAATAAATCTCACTAAGTGGCCGGGCGCAGACACTGCAGCACCGCAGAGGAGGAGGGCGAGGCGGGGCGCGAGGCTCGCCCGGAGTTGGGGGGGGAGGGAGGGCGGAGGAGGGAGCGAGCGCCAGGGCGGCCCTTTTATAGGCCGAGGCCCGCGCGCCCCCGCCCCTCGCGCTGGCCGGGGCTCCAGCTCCGCCGCCGCGTTACCTGAGAAGGGCCGGCACGTTCAGCGCCCCGCCCGGCCCTCCGCCCGCCCTCCCTCCCTCCTTCCCACCCTCCCGCGAGGCCGGGGCCGCACGAGATCTACGCCGCGCCTCCCTTCTCCCGCGGGCGGCTTCCCTTACCTTGTGGAAACAAAACAAAACAAAAAATATCCTCTCGGCGGCAGCCCCCGCCTCTTCCATAAGATGTGAAATGGCGGTCGGCGTGGCGAACTCGAGGAGCCGCCAAGACCCTGCGCCCCTCTGAGCCCATCCATGCTATCGGCGCTCCCCGGGCCCCGCCGCAGGCCGAATCATCGATTCCTCGGCGCGCGCCGCGCGGCCCGGCTTCCCGCCAGCCTCTTCCCCCGCCGCGCGCTCAGGGCGGGGAGAACACCTCGCCCCCCACCCGAAACCGTCCCCGGCTTCCAACTCCGGGGCGCGCGCGCCCGCCCGCCGGCCTCCTCCCCCGCTCGTCGCCGCTCTCTCTCGCGCGCGCGGGCGAGCGCGCGCACACACCCCTCCTCCCCTCCCCCAGTGGTTGCGTCCGTGACATCATCATCATGGCAACAAGAGCTGCAGCCTGGGACCGAGGAGCCCGTGTGATTCCCGGCGGCGGCGGCCGTGGCGGCAGCAGCAGCGGCACCACCCGACCCGACGAACGCGCGAGGGCTTCTCTCCCGCTGCCTCTCGCCGGGAGCGTCTGAGGAGGCGGCGGCCAGCACACAGCCCCCGCAGCCTCGGCGCGCCGCCGCCGCTCGTCTCGGCGTCCGTGCGAGGGGCGGGGAGCGGGGGGAAAGCCGAACCGAGGAGGAAGGGGAGGAGGCGCCTCTGCGGAGCCCGCCGCCGCCGCTGCTGCCAGGTCGCTGAGTGGAGGGGAGGCGGTGGCGGCGGCGGCGAACATGTTTTCTGTGAGGATAGTGACTGCCGACTACTACATGGCCAGCCCGCTGCCGGGGCTGGATATCTGCCAATCCCCCCTCACCCAGCTCCCTGTCAAGAAGGTGCCGGTGGTGCGAGTCTTCGGGGCGACCCCGGCAGGTAAGCGGGAGCGGGCGGGAGCGGGAGCGCGAGCGCCGGGTCGTCGGGGCTGCCCTCCCCGCCGCGCACTCGCGCGCACGCCGCCGGCCCTCTCCGGGGTCGCTGCGGCGTCTTCTCTCCTCTCGGCTTTGCTCGCCTTCTCTCCCGCGCGTGACAGGAGGCGCAAAAAAAAAATGTGGGTTCGCGCGAGCGCTGCGCCCCCTCCGCGGCAGAGAGGCGGCGGGCGCCGGGTCTCTGCGCGGCGGGCGAGCGGGCGAGCGAGCGGGCTGGAGTCCCTCTCTCGGTGGGTCGAGTGGCTGCGCCTCGTCCCAAGGACGAGTTCGCGGGTCCTCAGAGGTCGGTCACCGGTGGGGACCCCGCTCACTCGCTGCGTGTCCCTAGTGCCCCGTTCTAGAAATGGCTTTGAGGGCAGAGGGGAAGTGTCAGGCGTGTCGTCCGTCGCTCCCCGTTGCCTCCGTTCACCCTCGCTCTCCTCTGCCCCTGCCGGAGATGCTGTTGCTGTAGAAAGTGGCGCCCGGGGCCAGATAATCTTTCTCATTGAAGTGACCATGTGGCTCTTCTGTGGGTGCAGGTCGTGACTGCTTGGAGTTTAATGTCTCGGCAGGGACAGAGCGGCATCCTCAGGTGCAATGCTTTCAGGAAACGTGCATCCGTGGAAATAGGAACTACGTGTTCGTGTCGCCCAACATAAAATATTACCCTAATGGGGGGGGGGGGGGATGGATTCGTTAGGAAACACGGCCAAGCTCAGCAGCATAGACATTTTAAAATGCCTCTAGGCTGGGTTGCAGGGTTGCATTTTAAAAATAGATTAAAAAAAAAAAAAGCCATTTTGAAGAAATGGTGGGGGAAAATGACAAGCTATGTTCTGGAACGCTCTTTGGGATTTATAATATAAATAGGTTAGAGGCCAAATATACAAGGTTCTTGTGTTATTTTTCAGTTTTGCTTCTTGTTACATGCTTTAAACTGTTCACATGAAATGATAAAGCCGTATTCTGGAGGACGATGTTCTTACCAAGGTATAGCCCTGTGGGGTTTTAGATAGCATTTCCCACTTGATGCTCTTTGCCTTCGTCGCCATTCATCTTATTACTACAGTCAGCTTCTGTGGACTACCAAGATAATGCCACTTTCCAAAAAAACAGACACTCGTTCTAACCTATTACGTTTTAATGTGAATTCTCTTTGTTAACAATGTCAATGCCATAAATAAAGGCTGGGTAAAAGACTCCTTTTTCTAATAGAGTTTGATGCTGCGAACCTTGGAAGATAGAGAATCCGAATGCTGGTAACAGTTGGTAGAAAGTATAGCATTTGGGACGTGGAAGACTGGAAAAGAAGAGGCATTATAATGTTCTGGAAGATAGGTTTTCTACCTTTTTAAATATTGTGGTGCTGTCTTTGTTTTGATTTGGGATCTCAGGGCAATATACTGCCTGTTCTCGATTCAGCTGCAGAGGATGATAGTGAAGTTGATTGTCAAGTTGTAGACCAACATGCTAATAGGAGATTGTTGTGATGGTCCAGTTTGTGTGGTGGTCGAGTTACAGGTTTTCCTGCTATGCTCACTAAATATGTATCCCTGAGAGATTTTAAAACTATTATGTAGGAAAAGCTTTGTTTGTGGAAATACATGATTTTTCACTTGCTATCAGCACGATTCTGTGAAAGTGTCTTTTACAAATAGACTGGGGTATACACTTGTGTTTCTGAATGTTGGAATGTGAACTATTTCATAAGAAATACTTATCTCTCCTTTTCTTCTTGAATATCTTACAATAGGTCGCCAGCCTCCAATTAAAAAGAGAAAACCCTCTGTATTTTTTTGTGGTGTACTTGGAAATGTATAATATAAATGAAGAAAAAAATAAGTACTTTTGATACAGGCAAAAGCAAACATCAAGTTGCTAAGGATTATCAGGTTAAAAGGTATAATTCACAGGTTAAAACAAAATTTCTGTTTCAAGCATGACACATAGATGAATGTAAATGTCAGTTTAGGACTCAGTAATTGGTTCATTAATATGTGGTAATAGTTACTAGCTTGTAAGGTACCTTGGCGCTGAGGTCAGAGAGAAAGCAGTAAAATAATTCCTTATATATAGTATAAAACAGATCTTGTTTCCTCAACATGAGAAAAAAATTGAAGTCCTTGGCATACACTTAAGTTTCCAGTTTTTATAAATCAAGCATTTTTAATGTCAGAGACCCTCAGTAGAATTAATATTAATCCAGACTCAATGAAAACTACGCTGCAGAGTTTTCTGCTTTAAATTCTCTTCCCAAAGAAAACTAGCCCAGGCCATGTAGAGATTTAAAACTTGGAAATAATTAATGTAATAGAGAGGCCAGAATATTTTATTAAAAACCAGCGCTTGCTGGGTGTGGTGCTGAATGCCTATACTCCTTGGTGGCCAAGGCAGGTGGATCTCTTGAGTTCAAGGCCAGTCTGGCGCACTTAGCTAGTTCTGGAGAGCCAGGACTACACAGAGAAACCCTGTCTTCAAAAACCAAACTAATTACCCAAACAAAAATCTGAATGCTAGAATTTTGAATGAAAACAAATTTACTACTACAAAATTCAGATACATTACTAATGTGCAAACTATGTTAATGAACATTTGTAACACGCGTAAGTCTTCACCCTGTAGGTGTTAACTTTTGGAAGTCTTTAATTCTTTGATTTGGAGAAAAGATTTTTTTTTCTTAAAACAGAGTTTGCTATTCAAAGGAGATCCTAAAAATATCGTCGGAAGAAAATTTCTCGAAAAATGGCAATTTGAATTATAAATTCTGAGTCAATTGGATTACTGCTACTGCAGGAAAAGTAATTTCTGCTTTAGGAAACAGTCCAGTTAACTTTTGTTGTCCTGTCTTAAGGACATATTTGGAGTAATGTAAATAAATGTCTGGGATTTAAACACCTGTGTTTTGAGTTTGTGAAATTTGAAAATATTTTTTTAAGTAGCATATTCAAACTTGAATGTGAATTTTTGACTGGTTGGTTTGATCATTTGCTAACTAAACATACTGATTCCGTATACAAGTCACTTTATTTTTTTCATGTGAGTGAGGGAGTTACTTTTTAGAACCCTTGGTTCTTTCAAACTCAGTAATCTTTTTTTTTTTTTTTTTTCTCATCTATTTGGGTGTGTGTGTATTCAAACACCGTGTTGTGAGTGCTTATGTATTCAAGCACCATGGTGTGAGTAGGTGTGTACTCAAGCACCATGCGCTCACTCTCCTCCTCCTACCCCGCCGTGTGTGTGTGTGTGTGTGTGTGTGTGTGTGTGTGTGTGTGTGTGTGTACATGACTACTATGTACACACGTTTGGTGGTCAGAGGGACTCCTTCCACCTTTCGGGTTCCTGGGACCAGGCAGCAAGTGCCTTTACCAGCTAAGCCTTCTCATTGGCACTAAACTCTTTTGTTGTTGTTGTGAGCCTGTCCTTTGATGGCTGAGCATCTCTCCAGACCCCTAAACACGTTTTTAAACAGTCTTTAACATTACTTTGATGCATTATTATTTGAACATTATTTGATGTGTATCAAGCATTATTATTGTAGGAAAACATTTATAGTAACATTCTAGTAATTTGTGGGGAAAAAAGCAATATGAATAAAGTATGGGATAATGTCTTTTTCACTTATATCTGCATGGGTGTGACTACTCAGGAAACTCATTTCACGTAAAATCCTTCTGAGGACCTGACTCAGGTGAGGAACTGGATGCTGCCCAGAATCCACACCTCAACTTTTGCTTCTTTGCTTGATGTAGCTCCCTTCATGCTGAGCTTAGTTGAGGCTCTCCCCTGTTTTCTCAGCACCAGGTGAAACAATTACCTTTTGAAAGAGATTCCCCGCTGAGATGCGGAGTAGGCGTAAGTAGAAGAGTAAGGTGCTCACATTCTAAGTCATTGAACAAAGTAGGCCAAACAGACTGTAGAGGGAGCTGCTTGCTTTCAAGATTACTTACTGTAAGGAACTTTAACTATGACTTTCTTGTACATTTTCCTCCAATTTGGTGAATAGTTGTACAGATTGTTGTAGATAGCAACATGAAATCAGGTGAGTTCTTTTTTATATAATTCTGGAATTCTACATGACTTATAGGTGCTTATTTAGTTGATTTATTCTTATATTTTATAAACCTCGTAGTGAACTATTATAATTGGTATTAAATATTTTGAAATGATTATGATTTTGTAAACTATAGCACTTAACTCAGATTATAAAAAATGAGAATCTTGTTCATTCTTTTAGCTAAACATTCAAAAATATTTTAAGATTGTGTAAGACCTATTCAATTATAATTGTTAGAGATTTCTGGTCATGCTAATCACAAACAAAATTGGCCACTTTAATCCATATTTGAAGTCCTGAATAGAAAGCCTTACTAGTTTTATGTATTATATTTGACTAAAGTCAAATTAGCACATGAGGAACAGACAGGGAACCTCTCGTGTCTAGAAGAGCCTGGAGAATCTACCATGTGTGTATCAACCTATTCTATGTGCCCTGTTAAAGCAGGAGTACCCTCCAGAAACTCAGAAGGCAAGGAGTAACACATATGTAAATATAAATTGAACATAAAATTATTAGGCTAATGCAGAAATGTGTGTAAGATATAATAACAGCTTCAGAAGGAGGATGTGATGGCCACCTCAACAGGGAAATCCAGGGAAGGCTTCAAGAAGGAAGTATGGATCAAGTAATTTAAAATATTTTAAGAATTAAAATTTTTGAATAGAGGAACAGTTACAAAGTAATTGACAAGTGAGAAAACCTTCTCTCTGGAGGGCAGCTTAGCAGTGTATTGCAGTACACCAAGGAACTGGTGCATTGAACTGTTCCTTTTTGATCCATTAATTCTAGTTTCAGGGATTTTAATCTATGAACATAAATCTTTTTGGCAAATCTGTTTATCTTTTGAATCCATCTACTTTTCATTATCTATCACCATCCTGGTGCAAGCTCCTAGCATTTTTGATAGCATTTACTATAATAGCCTCCTAATCTTGGTTTAATCCCAATCTACTCTGCCCCTTCTAATCTGATTTCTACACAGTAATCAGATTTTTTTTTCAAAATGCAAACCTGATTACATCACCCTATATACCTTCCAGTTATACTTAGACTACAGACAAAACTCCTTGTCTTACTGTGGTGTCAACCACCTGTCCACAAGGTTTTGCATAGTGTGTCCCTACCTTTCTGTTCAGTCATGGTTTGAGCCGCCATATTCTTCTTGCCTTGCTCTTGTATTCCAGCCATGTTAGCATTATTAGCCCCTTCTTGCTATGCTCCCTCCCACAATGAGGGTTGTACTTGCTGTTCCGTGTGAGTAGAATATTTCTTCAAATCCCCAGTTTATCTTTCCTCAGGGAAGCCTTCCCTACTCAGAAGTGTAAAGCTCTTTTGTAGCATTGCTGTAGTTACTATTCTGCATATGTTGGAGATTAATGTTTAGTTTTTCCTCATTGTAACCTCCAGAAACGCTAATGGTGCTTTTGTTGTTGCTCACAATCACAGACCTATACATGCCAGTGTGCTTGAAACATGAGCATTCATTGCAAAATAATCAATGGATGATAGTCATCACGGAAAATCTGACAATTGAGAAGTAATTTCATAAATGGAGCATATTCCAGCAAAACATTATTCATCCCTAAATCACGTTTTAGATTATATAACTGTTGTGAAAGTATCACTTACAAAATAATCATTTAAGTCGAGAAAAATTTATTGAAATATAAAGGTTGGTTCTCTGTAGAAAGTGTTTTGTATTTTTCAGATTTTTCTGCAGATAACGTATATTGACTTAATATTTTGTAAAAGACTCACACACTTGTAAAGAAAAAACCAATTTCCTAGATGTGTTTCAGAAGCATAGTAAGAAAAAGGTATGAGAATCATTAGGGTTTCCAAAATAAATATCCACTAAAGTGCATAATTTCATTTATGGTGTTTTGATCTTGATTATTAATTGAGAAAATGTCAAGAGCTTTTTTTTATAAAGCAAACTAGCACTTTTTAGTTCCATTTGTTTGTGAAGTTGTTTTCATTTTAAAGTGTGGAGTGGGTGTATGAAGATGTGCTTTCTTGTAATGAGTGTCAAACTCTGGAGCTTGTATGTATTAGGTGAGTGCTCTGCAGCTGAGTTCTAGCCCCAGGACTTTAAGTGTTTGTGAACCTGGCATGATTTTGACACAGTGTAACAGTGTAACAGAGTAAAACTCAGAAATAAACTCATATATGTTAGCACTTTAGACCAAAGACACTACTTTTGATTTATAGTTGAGAAATGATTGTTTAGTAATGATCTTTTTAGATAGATTGCTACTATTCTGGACAAAAAAATAAGTTGGCTTCCAGAGTTGTTAAAAGCATGTGAAATAAGAAACAGGAAAATGTTTTTGATGTTGTTTAGTAATAATAAATGGCTTTCAGAGCATGAAAAAACAGCACTGACGTTAAATTCTGAATTTTGTAACACAAGTAAAACTCCATTTGTGGAAAAAAAAATCACAAAAGGTAAATAAAACTAGTAAGCGCATTTGTACTTTTGAAAAGGGCCTACTTTCTCCCCAGTAAATAGCTCCTACCAATAGAGAAGTGAACAAAGACAATTTATGTGAAAAGTGTTATATGTAATAGTATGTCTTATAGGGTTATAATTATAGCTACAGCATATTCCATCATCTGTCATGTTTGCAAAGCTATTTAGGATAAGTTGAGAATGGTGAAGAAAGAGAATGCCAGTCTCAGACATTGTTGCTAAGATTACAAAGCCCTCGTGCTCTATGTAAAGCAGTTTGGAAATGTTCAAAATTAAAAGTTCACTTTGAATCATCAATTCCACTGAAGGCTTTTATGCTTCACATTTTGCATATGTGTCAAATGAAATATAAGAATATATGTGGCAGCATTGTGATAGAATAATGTCTGTACAGCAGTGGTGCCATGTCTTAGGAAAAGGGCAAAGTGAAAGACTGGTGTGTGTTTTAGATAGAGATAACAGAATGTAATGCATATGTACTATTGTCTTCAGACATGGAGGAAGATTTGGTGGCAGTAATTGCTGCCAGTGATTAAAATCGGTTAAGTTGTAGTTACAGGAATTAGTAAAGCAGAAGAGAAGGAACAGGACCTAGTAATTGCTGTGAACAGTTGCAAAATGATTGTTACAGTACTGTTTAGCGTTTTGTTTTGTTAATGATCTTTTAATCAGAGCCTTTAATTGATGGGTGTGGTTCTTTGGAGGGTGGCCATAGTGAATTAGAGAATCCAAAAAGGAGACTTTGGGGTGGGGGTGTACCAATGACTACCAGGGTGAGTAATACTTTTATTAGATATCTTAAGTGCATTAAAGTGCTTTCCTATTGGAATGACTTCAGCCATCAGCCACAGCTGTTTCTTGAGGAATAGAGATTTTTGGAGCTGCTCTGAGTTTGTATTCAAAGTACCTGAGGAGCATGCCATCCAGTGCAAGGTGCATCTCAACTGATTATGACAAGGAAGCAGAAGGTGCCTGGGGAGGCAGAGACAGGGCTGGGCAAAGACCATCTCTAGGTCCAAATCTCAATCATGCTTGCCATGTGCATTGATTGACCATCTTAGATGGCTGCAAGATAACTATCTAATAGAATATGTATGTCCCTTAAAAAACCATTCTTGATGTAAAGTTTGGATTTAAAATTCATACATACTATGAATATTTGCATTTTTGTACATATATCAGAGACTATTGTAATACTCTAAATCTTAACTTTTCTTTACGTATATTTTCCACTAGCCACGATGCAGATGTTCTGTGTATTCTTCGGTTGTCCAAAGTGTTAAATACCAGTAACATAGTGAGGATGGAGAAACACCATTCTAGATGTCATTATACATATGTGTATATGTACATATGAAACTGTGGGAATATATGTGTATATTATATATAACACATAAATATTCACACATGAGTTTTAGACAGGCAGTTTCAGGCTGTGTCCAGTAGTTGGTTAGTATGGGGCAAGATATGACAACTGTGAATCTTGACAGATTTCTACTTCACATTGGCCCTCTCTCTCAAATCTGAAGGGATATAGTGGGATGATATTGATGACAATTGAAAGACAAAATACAGAAGAACATTGGAAGAATTACTAATTTCTTGTACATAGTTTAAAACGTGTCTAGAAGAGAGAATATAATTGTAGAATAGATTTGAGTAAGCTTTGTGTGTGTGTGTGTGTGTGTGTGTGTGTGTGTGTGTGAGAGAGAGAGAATATAATTGTAGAATAGATTTGAGTAAGCTTTCTGTGTGTGTGTGTGTCTGTGTGTGTGTGAGAGAGAGAGATATGATTATTCTTTGAGAATAAGTAAAACTTATATATAACGAAGAATCTAGGACAGCTATAAATGAAAACCAATATTAGAATTGTACACAATCAAAAATGTTTTAGACATCTCAGATTCCTTTGCTGGTATGCATTTTCCTCTGGCTTTTCATTGGATTAGAATCTATTCAGTTAATTCAAAGAAAAGTAAAATAAAATAAAAAAAAAGGTTGCAGTTTAAGTAGGTTGCTATCAGCTTTAGTTGTTTGAAAAGAATACTTACAAATTTAAGGAGTGTGATATATGATATGCTGTGGAGTGTCTGTTACTTTGGTACCTAGTTGCTATTTTAACACTAGAGTGGTATTAAATAATAGGAAATAATGTGAATTAAGATACAATGAACTTTTAATATAATTGTGTTAATTTGCAGTTGCCACGCAAATATAAAGAATACAGAAATGGGTATTTTAGACAATTTTAGACTCACTATCCAAACATGCTATAGATGCATTAGGAGACCAGAACAAATTAGAAGTAATTGAGACTCCCAGTTACAATCCTTTAACCTTTTGGTGATTTTTTTAAAAATTATTCTTTTGAAGATATCCAGATGATCCCATGCTTTTTCTTTTTTTTACAGATTTTTAAAAAAAGTATTTCAAATTATTTAAATGAGAACTCTGGTTGCTTAATTAGCATTGGCAAACTGGACTGTTTTCTGCAGCAGAAATTGCATATGTCTAGCAAAGTGACTTCTGAAGCACCTGAATAGTTAGCATCAATCAGAAATTATTTACACGTATTTCTGGCCAATTCTATTTTAGTTTTAGGTTAGGTCAGATTTTTAAGAATTTGAAGTCAGTTTCCTTGGGTAATTACTGAATTTTCTTTGGGTTCAGAGAACATTATCTATATTAACAAATAAATGTTACTTCAGAAATGCCTTGTCTAATATTTGACAATTTGTAAAAGTTTTCTATTTTTTCTTATACTTCTTACAATTGCCAAGAAAGTATAACAAGAAATAAAAGTATTTTAGTTTGCAAATACATATATTTACACTTAAAAAGTAACTTATATATTAAATTAGGTTTGTTTAAGATGTGAAATAGATGGCTTTGTAAGTAAGAATACATGTTGCTATGTGAAAGAATGTAAAGTTAAAAACATGTTGGCATACTCCTAGTTTCTCAGAACAAGAAAATGACTAATCTAAATTTCATTTCAGAATAAAATCCAAGACAAGCCACATAAAAGCAACCTAAAAATTAAACTGTCATCATATTATTTGTTTTAAAACTATGGAATAATATATCTGAGGAAGATTACTCTCAAAATTGTTTTTCTCAATTTCAAGTAAGTAATTTATTTTGGTTAATATATTGGGGGTAAGGGGGGTGGGTTATCCTTGGCATTGAAGTTGGTACTCATCCTTAAAATAACTCAGATATCAAGTTCTTTAAACCTCTGGCTCCTTCTACCACTCCCAAAGTTTATCTCCTTGGTTTTCTTAAGCCTTCCCTTTCCCACACAGCTATTAAAGGACTTACTGCCTTGAATATTGTTTGTAGAGATAGCCACGTTAGTACTATCCTCAGGTAAACCCTTCCCCTCTCCCAATAATCCCTCCATCCTACTGCCTTCTGTGCTGAGATACCCTGGGAAGTTAGTTTACTTCTATGTACCTTAATCTCCTTTTCTGCAAAACAAGTTTTAATGATTTCTACCTCACAGGATTATTACTGAAATAATAACCAGCAAGTGTCTGCCATATATAGTAGCCTAATGTTACCCTTTTTAATACTTGTCTCTAGAATCTTCTTGTTACCTCGTATGTACTAAATGCTCTTTAAAATGTTCAGATTGAAGGGAACTGGAAAATGTATGTGTAGCATTTATGTATTCCTCACACTAGTATAAAGTAGATGGATCCCGTGCACACTCGTGCGGTCAGTGACTCATGTCTATAGATGAGATAATTACCTATTTAAAACACCTCTTAAAAGTTGGCCAGTTTTTATAATCACCCATCCAGGCATAACTTAAAACAACCAAAAACTTACTTTTAGGGCAGGGAAATGTCCATGTCTGATCTTTTCCTTGAAAGGGGTCAGTGGTAAATCATTGGTTAGGGAGTAACTACAGTTTCCCAATGCTGCAGATTAGGTTGAATGTATTATTTCTTTGAAGGAGCCTTATTTTCCAAAACCATTAGCGTAGTGCTTTAAAAAAATACATAAATTATGGTAGAACAAAGTAAAAGCATATGCCAATGTCACAATAAAGGTGACTTGTCAAAAGGGATTTATTGCTTTGCTTGTTTTTGCCTTTTATGAATTTATAGTACACATACAAAAAAAGAAACCTCTGGTTTTACAACCTGTGTAAGATTGTGGAACACAGGCCAAATGATTCATTACTCAATAGTGCTTCAGTTGTCTTCACCGTATATTTGTAAATATAGTTCTAAGTCCCTCCACCCCTAAATCAGAAAGATCATATTTTGGTTGATTACACTTAAGGTTTTTAAAATTGAAAACATATGTTAATGAACTGTTTTAATATTATTTTCAGTAACAGGTTTTGGGCTACTTACTGATCTTTACTGTATACCATTTTCCAAGTAATTTAGTCTCTGTCTGCTTTCCCACTTTACACTGGAGGAAATGAGATGTGAGGAGGCTGATTGCCTGCCATCTGAGAGTGTAGCATGTTTGCCTCCTAGCAGGTGAGGAGGCATGAGAGAATGAGTGGGTACTAACGTATTACCCACTAGACAAAGCAAGCACCAAAGCAGGATACGAGAGTTTTCAGAATACAGTAATAGTTATTGTTGGTACATGACAGTGGGTGTGAGCATGTTCTTGGTCACAGTAACAAGTCCACTTGTTATTCCTTCCTATTGACTCATTTTTTTCTGAACAATACTGCCCTCAGCATTCCCTGATCGTTTAGACTGAAGTACTTTATGTAAATTTTTTATAAGGAAATTGGACTTTACAGTTAATCAAATAGAAAATATTTTTATAAGTTTAGTATAATTACTGCTTCTCTGTGGGCTTGCTTATATGTCTGCCATCAGTGGATAGGCCAAGTGGTTAGTCAGTAATATCTATTTGCTGTGGAATTTGGTACTGGCTGTTGGCTAGGGTACCATAGAACCTTGTGTTTCTAGGAGGCTAGAAATGTCACCTGAAGTTAACACCAGAGTTTACAGGAGCAACAAGTAAAGGCAAGTCCCATGTTGTTTTTTGTTTGATGGTCCAAAGCAAACCACAGGGTTTGTCTTTAGGGGTTTTCTAAGGATGTATGGCTCATTAGGGGTCATTATTACAATTTGTTATACTGTTTCTGGCTGACTCATTTTTCCAAAGTATGCTAACAGTATGACATTACCACCTTTTAAAAATAAGTAGTACTGTAAAATTTTTTGAAAATAATACTTGGGGTTGAACCTTGTGTGTGATAGGCAAATGTTTTATCACTGCGCTGTACTCTCAGCTGGAGGTGTTTATATAAGTAATGTATTCGATGGTTCATGTAATTCTTTCTGTTGCTCACTTCTACTCTATTCTGTGTCCCATTCACAAACACATCATGTACTAACCGGACAGAAAGTATTAGATAGGCAGTAAGTGGAATAAGAAAGACTACTGTGGTCATCCACGTTTCTTAAAGTTCCCTGTTTGCTTTCAGAGACCTGAGAAAGCAGATACTTACTGATTCTAAAGGTGACCCTAGACCATATATATCTTACGTGCCACGTTTTTAAAACATGTTTTACTAGGCATTCTTAAATTATAAAAATTGTAATACAGAGGTTATTTAATCTGTACTGCTACCAGTAATGAGGCCATATGCTAAAGAGTATGTTCTCAAGTGTTTTATCATCAGTCTGATGGGTAAAAATATGGATCTCAGTACAATATAAATTTACATTTCCTCTTCCTCCTCTTCTTCCTCCTCCTCCTCTTCTTCTTCTTCCTCCTCCTTCTCCTTATTATTAATATTAATATGTATGTGTTTGACTTAGTTAGGGTTTTACTGCTGTGAACAGACACCATGACCAAGGCAACTCTTATAAGGACAACATTTAATTGGGGCTGGCTTACAGGTTCAGAGGTTCAGTCCATTATCATCAAGGCGGGAGCATGGCAGCATCCAGGCAGGCATGGTGCAGGAGGAGCTGAGAGTTCTCCATCTTCATCTGAAGGTTGCTTAGAAGACTGGCTTCCAAGCAGCTAGGATGAGGATCTTAAGCTCACACCCACAGTGACACCTACTCCAACAAGACGACACCTCCTAATAGTGCCACTTCCTGGGCTAAACATATTCAAACCATCGTGGTGTCTATGCCTATGCATTTTGCACAGCATGTATGATGTAGGTTGGAGGACAGACAACTTTGTGGAGTCAGGTCTTCTCTTTCATTTTTACATGGGTCCCCAGGATCTAATTTGAGCACCAGGCTTGCATAGCAAGTACCTTTACCTGCTGATCTGTCTCTGTATTCTTTCATTATAGTAAGATTGGCTTTCCAGATGCTTGAGAATCATAAGTATGTTTAGACAGTGTTTCATATAGCACAGGCTATCCTGGAATTTGCTATTTAGTGACCCTGAACTTGATTGTCCTGCCCCTACCTCCTAAGTGCTGGAATTCCAGCCATTCGCCACTAGACCTGGTTTATGTGGTACTGGGGGTCAAACCTGGAGCTAGTTAAGCATTTTGCAACCTGAGGTACATCCTTGGTTCATATGGTTTTTATTTTATGGTTTTTTTGTTTTGTTTTTTTCCTGGCCAAAACATTTTCAGTTTTTTTTGTTTGTTTTTTGTTTTTCAAGACAGGGTTTCTTTGTGTAGTCCTGGCTGTCCTGGAACTCACTCTGTAGACCAGACTGGCCTCGAACTCAGAAATCTGCCTGCCTCTGCCTCCCAAGTGCTGGGATTAAAGGCGTGTGCCACCACTGCCCGGTAACATTTTCAATTTTATTTTATTATTTTTTTTTTATTTTTAATTGTTTTTATTGGATATTTTATTTACATTTCAGATGTAATCCACTTTCCCCATTTCCCCTCCCCTCCCACCCCCCACACAGGAACCCCTTATCCCATCCCACCTCCTCCTGCTTCTATGAGGATATGCTCCCCGTCCCACCTCCCCACCCACGATCTCCCCCACACTGGGGTGTCCAGCCTTCACTGAACTGAGGACGTCCTCACCCACGTATGCCTGACAATGTCATCCTTCCCTACATACACAAGTGGAGCCATGGGTCCCTCCCTATGTGCTCCCAGGCTGGTGGTTTAGACACTGGGAGCTCTGGTTGGTTGGTATTGTTGCTCTCCCCATAGGGCTGCAAACCCTTTCAGCTCCTTCAGTCTTTTCTCTCAGTCTATTGGGAACCCATGATCAGCTCAATGGCTAGCTGTGAGCATCTGCCTCTGTATATTTCAGGTTGCTGTTGTTTTTTAAATATACTGTTTCTCTCTTGCTCATTTTCTTGTTGGGAGTTCTGAGATGTTCTTTACATGTTAGGAAAATTGACTTGTATCTGTTAGCTGTTCTTACAGCAAATGCTCTTTATTTAAGTAGTAATTTTTAAAATTTTATAAATTTGTGTGAATGTGTGTGTGTTAAATGAACCTTTTAAAACACATTTTGATGAAGTTATACCTGAATACTTGGGACAGGAATGAAAAGATAAAAGATCCAGCATGGTCATTTCTCATTTGGAGAGTTCATCTTAAAAAGTCTGTGATTTAAAATTTTCAAAAATGACTTGTCTTCATTTTTTTCCTCTTCTAGATTTGTTTTTATTTTGAGACTGTCCTTTTGACATTATAGTCAAGAAATAGGGCCATCTTCTAAAGGACTATTTTTAGGTGATCAGATTGTATAGCATAGATAGAAAATACTTCATATCAATTAGAATAAATGTTCAGAATGTTATTTTGAGTCTTGCCTATTTCACATTGTATATACAGTTGTGATTTTAATACAAAAATATACAGAATTTGTACAAAACGTTCCTTTTGGTCCTTCCTCTAACCAACCATGTAGACAACACTAGAATGACTAGATTGTTAGTCTCCCACTGATCACATAATAAAAATGATAAATAAAAATATGGCAATTTTGAAGAAAAATAATAATGGTCCCACTATCAAATAAAATGCAGAGATCATGTAAGATTTCAGAGAAGCATGGAATGAGAAGTGTCTGTCTCCTATGAGATTGCATCCGGCATGAAGCATTTGACGCTCCTGGACTCTGCATCAGAGGGAATCCAAAGCTGTAAAAGTAGACAGATTAGCATGTTTTGGGTAAATTAATATAGTTTCAAGCATTCTTATGGTTGCCAAACCGTTTCTCCATAGTTAATTTTACTTAGTAGTATAAACAAAAAATTAAAACCAAATAGTAATTCTTAAGTGACATGGTAGAACATGGTTGAAATCCTTTACATGGTTTTTAACTTTTCAAATTACTGAAGTTTCTTTTTAGAATTTATTATGTCACCAATCTATATACATTTCATTATAAGTAATTTCTCACTTATTTGATACATATTATTGACAAATAGTTCCTTGATTATTCCTTTAAACATTTAAAAAAAGCATTTCTGAGGTTGTAATGTAGCTCATAGTGTGTTCTTTTGCTGCAATAATTTTCCTTTCCAAAAAAAAGCTGATATTAAACTAATGGGATATCTTAGAATGTAAAACTACATAGGGAAAATATGACATTTAAAAATTGTTTTTAAATGTTATATATTCTATATGTTTATTTTTGTCTCATCTGTTATGAACAGTTTGTTTTCCATTTCTGTTTTGCTTTACTTTGAATCACTACTGTTTTCTGTGTATGTTCTTTGGCTCACACACAAAAAGCACTTCTTGACTGATACGACTTTTATAGCAGTCCTTTAAACTATTTATAATGAAGAAACTTATTATCCTGGAACTCGAAACTACAATAAGTTGAATTACTAGAAAAAAATCAAGTTGCATTTAAAAGTTATTATATAACAGTGATGGAATTGCTGTTAGGTTGTCATGAAGTTCGAAGTGGGTTGTACGGCTGCCTTCTCGTAAATCTGTAACAAGCTTACTTGGATAGCATTGTAGATAGCTCTTTAGTAATTTAAAGGGTTCTTTAATTGATTCCCTCTTGATTCCTATTTCTTGTCCTGTGTCATTATTTCTGCTTCTTTTAAACGTGATTGCTTCTGTGATGCCTCATGTAAATCATGGCCTGTTCCTGTATTTTAATTCTGTTATGTCACTTAACCCAGACGCTTTGTTCTTGTGTTGAGTGAAAGGAGAAGGTTAGCGCTCCCCTTGACGGGTGAACGAGCCCCCTGAGCCTTCCAACACACACATGGTTAAGGCATCATTTTATACACTTAACCTTAGTTTCCTCTTTTAGTTTTGGCTTTTACTGTGTAAAATGTCTCAGGTATTTTTTATCTTAGCACAATCCAGGTGGTGGTGGCGCACGCCTCTAATCCCAGCACTTGGGAGGCAGAGGCAGGCGGATCTCTGAAAAACAAAACACAAACAACAACAAAGCATGAATATGGGGAGTGGGGGGAGCATATATACTGAAATATAGTTGTAGTTATAAAATTCAAGAACAAGATAACATATTTTCTCATGTAATACAGATTTGTGTTTCTCACTCAGAATGCATGTGGCCATAAATGTTTCAGAGTTTGTACTATCTGCTTGTACATAATGAAATATCTTAAGGACAGGCCTCATGAAATTCATTCATGTTTCATAATACCTTACTCATACAACCTGACAATGTGACTCCATCACTATAGGATGGGTGTGAAATTTTCACACTTAGTGTGCGTGCCAATGCCCAAAATGTTTTGGGATTGTGGAGCCTTGCAGGTTTCAGGTTTAACAGTGGAGATACTGAAGCTGTACAAACAATGGCAGTTTTTGGTACTCCCAGCTTTGTAAGCCTGTAAGTATTCAGTGTTCTAAACTATACCTGCTCTCGTAAAAATTAGCTTTTTTAGCGGATACAAATTTCTTAAATCTGCCTTACATCCAAGAATTTTGAGTTAACACAAATTGACTTTGATGGGGGTTGAGGGGGAAGGAGGGGGATTGGGGAAGGAGGGGGAAGGAGGACACAAAGTTGGGCGTGAAGGGGGTGTGGCTCCTGGGAGTGGTCAGTGGAGGGTGCAGACGATCAAATAAATAAGTGTAAAACTCTCAGGTAGTTTTTAAAAAAGATTATTTCTTCAATAACAATGAAGATAGCTTACATATTAGATGAAACTAATTTAGATTCCACTGTACACACTGATTTGCTCTAGAGCAGCACCGCTGTTCCCATTTGTTAGGTTTCAGTTGCTTTCTTGGTTTATCTGTAGTAGCAAGTTGCCCTGTCCACAAGCCTGGCCTTGAATTTGATGTGTTGCCCACGGTTCAGCTTGCTCTTCTTCATCCTGACTCTTCAGCTAAACTGTGCTTGGGCTCCAAGTTTATTTTTATTGCCTTACTTTCTTCAAATAATGTCTTCAGATACTATTTTGAGGTGACTGTGCATGTATGATGTTTTTCTGAACCCTAGACTGTCTGAGAATGACGTGTTGCGTGTGCATATTACTGACTGGCATGGTTAAGAATGGCAAGCTAATGTATACCTTAGTGTGCCTATGTCCTAGAGATTTTTTAAAAAATTCTCTTGAATATTTTTCTGATATCTTTACTTTTTCTTTTTTTTTAACTTGTGTGTGTGTGTGTGTGTGTGTGTGTGTGTGTGTGAGAGAGAGAGAGAGAGAGAGAGAGAGAGAGAGAGAGAATGAGAATATAAGTAGTGAATCCTGGGGATTGATCTGAGATTATCAGTATTGGCAACCATCTCACTGGCCTTTTAATTCTGACTGGGCTAAAGAAACTCCTTTTGATACAAAGATGCAGGTAGTTTTTAGTTTGGGATTCTTTTATTTTTGTGATATTTATTCCTTTCATTCCTTTTCGTGATATTTTAATATAAAAGTAAATAGTAAGTAGTTTTAAAAGTACTATGTTACCTATGGATTGGATAACAATTTTTTTCTTTGTAAAAAAATACTGTGCCATTTTCACTGTCTCCTTTTTTAAATTAATTAATTAATTTTTGAGACAAGGTTTCTCTGTGTAGCCCCAGGTGTCCTGGAGCTTGCTGTATACACCAGGACAGCCTCAAACTTAAGAGATCTACAGTAGGATCAAAGGTGTGTGTCACCATGCCAGGCCTCACTGTCTTATTTTTAAGCATTTATCTTCTCAGGTTTCTAAATTTTTTATTTATTTTTTCACTTTTAATATTTATTTATTTATTTAGTTAGTTATTTTGTTGTTCGAGACAGGGTTTCTCTGTGTAGTCCTGGCTGTCCTGGAGCTCACTCTGTAGATCAGGCTGGCCTCGAACTCAGAAATCTGCCTGCCTCTGCCTCCCAAGAGCTGGGATCAAAGGCATGTGCCACCACCGCCCGGCTTTTTTTTTTTATTATATTTATATGTGCACAAGTGCCAGGACACGCATATAATTCAGACCGAAGCTTGCTGGAGTTGGTTTTCTTCCATAGCGTGAGCCATCTCTTGAGTCCCAAGTCCCATTTTTACTCCTACTGCTAGTTTTTAATTTCTGCATAATTGATAAGCACTTATTGTTTACTACATTACTGATTTAGTTTTCACCAATCTGTTATTTTTCATTCCTGATGTAGTTTTTCATTTATTTTTATTCCTCTCTCTTTCATGGCATTTAATTTTTATATCTTAGTTCTACATGTCTGTTGTCTTGTAGTTCTCCTTGGCCTTTTCAGTTTATTTGCTTTCCTCATGACAGATAATTAACAGAAATCTTAAAAATTTTACTTATGTGCGTGTATGGGTGTGTTTGTATGTGTACCATGCTCATGTGTGTATGTGCATATATGCATGCACGTTTGTGTGGGTGTGAAGGCCAGAGATCAACATCGTATGTCTTTCTTCATTGCTTCTATTTCTGTTTGAGGCAGGTCTCTGAAGGATCTGCCTGTCCCTCCTCCTCTCCTGCCAGCACAGGGGTTATACATGTGTACAGCCATGCCTGGCTTCTTAAGTGGGTTCTGGGAATCTGAGCTAAGTTTTTCATGCTTATGCAGCAGGCACTTTACACACTGAGCCAGCTCTCCAGCCCAGTTGGATTGTGAACAGAAGGCAGGCACATTCTGCATTT
Source organism: Rhabdomys pumilio (assembly GCA_030674055.1). Taxonomy (NCBI): domain Eukaryota; kingdom Metazoa; phylum Chordata; class Mammalia; order Rodentia; family Muridae; genus Rhabdomys; species Rhabdomys pumilio. The sequence continues at coordinate 15,629,122 of JANHMN010000019.1, read as the reverse complement.
CTTTCTTCTTTTTTTAATGGTAAATTATCACAATTCTATGTGTGGGGGCGGGGGTGCAGATGTGTGTACAGTGCTCATTCATGGGCATGCACACCTTTTTATTTGTATAGCTGAAAGCCAGAAGTCAGTTTCAAGTGTTCCTTAGGAAAACTGTCCACCTTGGTATTGGAGTTGGCGGCATGTTCTCACATTGAGACCTGAGGCTGGCTGGTTAGGCTATGATGGCTGGCCATTGAGCCAAAAGGATCTTCTTCTTCTTCTTCTTCTTCTTCTTCTTCTTCTTCTTCTTCTTCTTCTTCTTCTTCTTCTTCTTCTTCTTCTTCCTCTTCCTCCTCCTCCTCCTCCTCCTCCTCCTCCTCCTCCTCCTCCTCCTCCTCCTTCT
>JANHMN010000019.1:15582251-15625536 GCA_030674055.1 Rhabdomys pumilio | reverse complement strand
TGAGTATATGTCGTGTATACAGATCTCTGCAGAGGCATTGGTCATGAGATTCCTCTACGCCTACTGGATAAGGAAGAGTTGATTAAGGCTAAATAATAATCTGAATTGCTCTAAAATCTCTTGAGCATGATTTAGGTACTCAAAAAGTTTAAGATTTTGTATTTTCTGTTAAGGAATGAATGCTCAACTTATATATAATGTTATGGCAAAAGACACTGATGAACTAAATGTTCAAATGTATTGATTATTTACAATACCGTCTGTACGTCACCAGAAGATTTAAGAATCAAAGGAGGGGGCTGGAGAGATGGCTCAGCAGTTAGAGCACTGACTGCTCTTCCAGAGGTCCTGAGTTCAATCCCCAGCAACCACATGGTGGCTCACAACCATCTGTAATGGGATCTGATGCCCTCTTCTGGTGTGTCTGAAAAGAGTGACGTTGTATTCACACACATAAAATAAATAAATAAATCTTAAAAAAAAAAAGAATAGAAGGAGGAAATGGTTTTTTTCATGACTATGTGAAGAAGCAGCTTCAATAATTTGTGTAGCATGATCCTTTTGTTTAAAAAATGTATATATTGTAACATACAGACAAAAATAATAAAAGCATTAAAAGGTGGGTGATGTTTCTACTTTTGTGCTGTCGATTATTTTTAAGATAAAAGCAATATCTTGTGATTAAAGAAAATATTAATTGGACTGGAAGAGGACTCAGTTGTGTAAATGGTGACAACCTGAGTTTGATCCTTAGAATCTGGTGGATGGAAATAGAGAATCTGCTCTCACAAGTTGTCTTCTGACCTCTAGGTATGAGGCAGTCACACATACCACACACAACACACACACACACACACACACACAGTATATCCTCAAGGCTTTGCATATGCCCAGTGTTTAAGGAACACAGACCTTGGTTGTTTTAAGTGTGTAGATTACCTATGTTACCCCTCAAATAAATTTGAATGAGTAAATGCTGTTTCTATGTTTGGTAGAACTGCTTGTGTAGATTCTTCATACAAGACAGTTTTGAGACATTGTATTTGTTGTGAAGCCTTTCTTCAGTCATTTTGGCTTTTGTGCCGTCATTGTGTTTTATACTTGTTAGAGCAAACAAATGATTTGAGAGTTATGATGATAATATTATCAAATGACTTGAGGGTTTTTGGTTGGCTTCCCTATTGTAGTATGAGTTCTTGAGAGTAGTACACTGTGCATCTCTGTGTCCTCAATGTAAGGTGCCTAGACATGCCACAATTAGGAAAAAAATCTTGTGGAGGAATGATAGTGCATGATCCATTTATGAAATAATTAGAATAGTCAGTTCTATAAAAAAGGATAGTAGTTACAGAAGCTGGGAGGAGGAAATGGAACCTTCTTGTTCATTAAGGACAGTCTCAGTATCAGGTGATGAGAAGGTTCAGAAGGTGGTTAGTGATCATGGTTGATCAACAGGGTTGTTGAATTGCACACCTAAAGAAGGTTAAAATGATAAATTTTGTGTTATATGTTTTACTTTTACTTTGTGTGTGTATATGAATATTGGGTATGATGTATATGTATTTGTGTGTGATACATGTGCATATGTGTATGTGTGATGGTAGAGGTCACAGGAGGACATGTTGGCAGACAGCAAGCCCTAGCAGTTGGCCCTTCACTGTGCTAGACTTCCAGGAGTATGTGATCTCGCTTAGCTGTAAGCATTCTTCTCTGCTGAGTCATCTCTCCAGCCCTGACAGGTTTCTTTCTTACGTGTTCATTTTTCCATATATTTGTGGGTGTGTATGTCCCATAGCAAGAGCATAGAGGTCCAAAGACAGTGGGAGCTGGTCTACCCTTCAACCATGTGGGTCTTAGGGATTAGATTTGGGTTATTGGAGCAGCTCTCTGGCCCCAACAATTGTTTTAAAAAATAAAATTCATAAAGATAAGGATCTTGGTCTATTTCATTCACTTTTGTTCTCCACAGTTTGTAATGCTGGTTCCTTTAGCTTTATTGCTGAAATTATGTTTAGATATTTTAAAAATGTTTAGTCTTAAAAAAAAAACAAAATACAAAAACCAGAAATGTTTTGTCTTTGAAAACTTCATACATGTGTGCAGCGTAAATCTTGACCACATCTACCCTTCGCTCCCAGATTATGTTTTCTTTGACATAATACTTGATCACAGAGAAATATTTGGAATTAAATTGTATATAAAGAGCAAGCCCATCAGAAATAATATTTAAAAAATTATAAAATAGAAAACATAACATGCCACATATAAAATATTCTTGTGATTTTTTTTAGTAGTAAATAAACTTAATGATTGACATGATTGTCACTTGCTAATGAGACTACCAGTTGATAACTAAAACTGGTAGTACTAAACCACATACGGACTATATTTTTCATTTTTGTACATGCAAATCATAAAGCTTAATTTTTAAATCTTATAATAAATTAATAAAAATTTAATAACATAATAAAAGGTACATGAATGTAGTCTTGTGTTTCAATATTTTATTGTACAATATTTGATTTCCTTTCACTTCAAGGAAGAAAGCTTTTTGCAGTTTCTCTTTGGCGTATCTGAACTACTAGCATCACTATTCGCCTGTGTTGGGGTCCTAATGAAAACTGCAGTTCCTTGAACACAAGCACTAGGATACTGGGAGACATCTAAGACAGCAACTCAGTGACTAATGGAGGGGAGTGCGTCAAAGCATGTATAAAGTCTCATCCTGCTGTAAAGAGTGGACGCAGCTTCTGAGTTGTGGGTCTGTAGAGATGGCTCAGCAATTAAGAGTACTTACTGTTCTTGGGGAGGATCCAGTTTGAGTCCCATCACTCTCATGGCAGCTCACAACCATCTATAGCTCCAATTTCAGGACACACAGCACCCTGTTTTGTCATCTATGGGTATCAGGTTCATGTGAATACAATAAGGCTATATAGTCACACACTGAAATTTTGTGTGTGTGTATATAATATTTAATATATATTTACTATATGTTATATATTTACTGTCTATTATATAATACTATATATGTATGTGATATATATATTTGACTTTCCACTTACTGTTTTCAGACTACCCAGTGTTTAACTACAAATATAAAGGGATTATCATTATGTATCATAGCACAGATGTGGTGGTCAGAAGACAACCCTTGTAAGCTGAAAATGGTCTGGCCTTCAATTATGTGGGTCTCAGAAATTGAATTCAGTTTATTAGGTTTGGTACCAGGTGCTTTTATTCACCGAGCCAGTTCTCTGCTTCCTGAAACTTGGATCTTAGTCCATTGTTAAGGCAAATGAATGTACATGCATACCTGTGCATATTTGAATTTCTAATGCATAATAAGTTCTTCAAGACTTATTTATAAAAGAGTTTCTATGGGATAGTTTTAATTTTTTCATATATTTTAAGTTATTTAAAACTTTTTAATTTTAAGTATATTTCGATCATATTCTTTCCCTCCTCCAAGTCTTCCAGATCCTTGCCCCCCTCCCTCTCCGCCCAACTTTAAGTTATTTCTCAAAAAACCAGACTGTCATAGTTAGGGTTTTACAGCTGTGAATAGACACCATGACCAAGGTAACTCTTATAAGGATAATATTTAATTGGGGCTGGCTTACAGGTTCAGAGGTTCAATTCAGTATCATCAAGGCAGGAACATGGCAGCATCTGGGCAGGCATGGTGCAGGAGGAGCTGAGAGTTCTACATCTTCATCTGAAGGCTGTTAATAGAAGACTGGCTTCTAGGCAGCTAGGATGAAGGTCTTGTAGCCCACACCCATATAGTGACATACTTACTCCAACAGGGCCACACCTTCTAATAGGGCCACTCCCTGGGCTGAGCATATACACCCTATCACAACAGACAAAAACCCAATATAATAACATCCCTCCCAAAACAAGAAAACAAAGCCACTCCCAAGATGAGAAACAAATTCCCAAAACAAATCAATGAAAAATCCCACACCAAACTGCAAGCAAATAAAAGTGCACACGCGCGCACACATCCCCCCCACACCCCAACACTCATCCCCCCCAAACCTGGAGTCCACTTGGCCTGTCCAGGAGTGGTTTAGATACCTAGTGTCTCTATTGGAGAAAACTAATTTTCCCTCAGCCAGCAGCTGGAAGGGACAGTGTAGTTGTTAACCTTTACTCTTAGTAGTTAGATATTTCATTCAAAATATATAACAGTATCAAAGGGAAAAAGATAAAAACCATCACGTTGAAGTTGTACTAAACCAACCAGCAGGAAAAGAGCCCAAGAGATAGCACAAGGAGGAGAGCGGCTTGTTCACGTGCTCAGAGTCCATAAGACACTTACACTGGGAGCCTGCACTTGCTGCTTCCGTCTCGCTGAGACAGTTTCAAGAGTAGATTTAGGTTCCTTTCAGTGCCCAGGAATATGCTGGTGCTTCTGAGTTCGATGGCCCTGCCTGAGAACCTACCATAAAAAATGTCATTTTGAGCTGGGCAGTAGTGGCACACACCTTTAATCCTCGCCTTTATGAGACAGAGGCAGGGAGAGCTCTGAGTTGGAGACCAGCCAGGGCTACACAGAGAAACACTGTCTCAAAAAACCCAAAAAAACAGAATGTTATTTTAAAGACACTATTGATACTTTGGTGTCATCTAAGTGTTGCTTAGAAGAAGCATAGTCTAATTACTCAAATAGTTAAAATGTAACTTAAGTGGAGCAGCCTCTTTCTCTTTGTGACTGAATCTTTCCTGCCAGCTGTTTTTTCTTTTTCTTTTATTTTTTTGTCAGTCACTGCCACATCTCTACCTTCCTACCTGTTGCTTTTATCTGTCAAGTGTTAATACATCTTTGTGAATGAAGTGAAATGAAGGGCAGGTGCATTCATTTTTCTGCCTGAACTAAATTAGCTCTTACTGAGGTGTGATTTGCACATAGTAAGATGAGCTGCGGCAAACCTATCTAGTCATCTCAGCGTGTCGGCTGCGATAAAAAGTTTATGTACCATTGTGTCCTCATCTTGACCCCTAGCTCCTGTTGATCTGCGGCATTACTAGGATTCTTACGGTTTTACCTTTTCTAGAATTTCATTTAGATGGGATCATACAGGATATGTGTCTTCCATTCTCTTGCATGTATCAGTAATATGGTGGTAGTGTTTTAATTTTTCAATTAGTTTTCCGTTACATGGCTGTGCTAGTCACTAAACTGTTGGTATGTGGGTTGTTTGTAGTTAGAGTTGTTATGAATAAATGTGCTGTGGGCACTGATGTTATGTTTTTACAGGATTATATACTTTCATTTCAGAAGAGGAGGTTTACCAGGCTTCCCCCAGTCCCCAAATAACTATAATTTAGCATTAGCTCTAGCAATGTGTGGGTGGCCAAGTTTCTCCATATTCTTACTAACATTTGTTTATATACAGTCTTTAGATTGTACCCCTTTTCATACAAATATAATGACATTTCATTGTAGTCTTCAATTTCATTTCCCTAAGGACTAAGGACATCTTTTTAAATTTTTGTTATATATTTTTAAAGTGTGTATGTGTTTATGTACATGTGTTGCCATGATACCTGTAGAGGGAGGGAGAGAGGCGGGGAGGTTGGAAGAGGGAGAGAAAGAGGAGAGAGAGCGAGAGAGAGCGCATCAGATCCCCCTAGAACTGGAGTTGTGAGCCACTTGACATGGGTGCTGGGAGCTAAACTTGAGGTTCTCTGCAGACCGAATGTGCTTGTAATTGCTGAGCCGTTTCTCCGGCTTTGGTACTGAATATATTTTCATCCGTTTCCTTCTTTGATGAAGTTATTTATGGTGGGGTGTGGGACTTTTAAGTTATTTCCTTTATCATTAATTTGAAAGTGTATTTTGTCCAGATCTTTTATCAGGTACCTGTTGTACAATTATCTTCTCTCAGACTGGAAAGTCCAAGCTTTTCTTCTATGATTAATGCTTTTTATGATCTACCAAAATACTTACTGGGTAATGGAAGGTACCAGGTATTCTCTCCTGTGTTTTTTAACGGGGTGTAGCTCAAAACATTCACATTTCTGAGTTTTTAGAAGACTTTTTTAAAAAGTTTGATTTTGTTTTGACAGGGTCTTGCTATGTAACTTTTTTTTTTTTTTTTTTTTTTTAATTCATGGCGTTTTCTGTCTTCTTCCCTGAGAGTTGCTTATAGGCATGTGCCACTATGTCCAGCTAGCCAGTTAGGACAATTTTTGGTCAGGCTCATTTTGACTTTGATGTATCTTATAAAACCATCTTTTCTATATTTGGCCAAACGTTTGATTTAAATTTGGGCAAGGTGTGAGTGAGTCTACCACAGTTACTTGTGCCCTGGAACTTACATTGTGACTTTCTGGGAAGTGTTAGTACCTCCCTGGGAATAGTCACACTTAATATTTCATTCACAGTTAAGGCAAGATACATATCTAAAATTGCTATCTCATCGTGTGTGTGTGTGTGTGTGTGTGTGTGTGTGTGTTTATTCAGACCTAAGGAGATTGTGAATGAAATCAAATGCCTTTCTAAGCAACTTTACAGTTTAGAAGTCGAAAAGTAGCCAGCTTGTATGAGTGGCAAAGCTACTGGTAAGGTACCCTTAACTAAACGCAACTCTTCATTGCCTTTTCCTTGTTGGGATTCCACTTTTGAGTCTCTTTTTTTCTGTAACTGCTAGAGACCTGGCTCCTTACACTTCACATTTCCAGCTCAGGTCCAGGCATCTACTATCTTCATGTAACTGATTTATACAGTTTAGTATGGGTCCTATTCATGCTTCTGTCTCCTCTGCTTAATTGCGAATAAATTTAATAAAAAAGTAGTAATAAATCTTCAGTTCCTCTTGTGAGCTAACTAATATCTTTGTTGGCAGTATTCTTCTACGTTAAGTAAGCTGGTTGTGTTTCTCAATCAATATAACATGAACAAAAGCAGATACAGAAAACCTGCTTTCTCTTACTTATTATACCAGACATAAGAGTTTTTAAAAATGTAAATTTTTTTGTCTCATCACTTACTCTTTTTTTATTAAATTTTTTATTGGGTATTATATTTACATTTCAGATTTTATCACCTTACCCCACTTCCTCCCACCACCCAGAAACTTCCTATCCCATCCCCCTCCTCATGCTTCATCACTTATTCTTAAATGACTCGTATATACAGCTTTCCATAATTCTCTCGTCATCTCCATAGTAGTTTTGTCATATGTGCTACAAAGACCTTATCATACACCCATTCCCCTCCCTGCTTTTGGGTAGTTTTCTGTAGCACTTCTCTAGAGGCTTCAATTATACATACCATATGCGGGCTGTTTAAATTTGTCGTAGTTTACACATGCTTTGGTGGAACATTTTCAGGTTTTTTTTTTTTTTTTCATGCTTTAAATAGTTTCAATTTGTTGTGTCTTCAAGTTTATTGATCTTTAAATCTGACATTTCTGTTGTATAATTTTATTTATCTTAAATATGGATTTACACCACTAAGTTGAAATTTTTGATTGTATTCTTTTTATATAGTATACATCTTTACTTAATTTCAGCAATTTTCTAATTTCTTGTTTTGTCTTGCTTTTTAAAGACAGGGTCTCACTGTGTATCACTGGTTGTCCTGGAACTTATGTAGACCAGGCTGGCCTTGAACTCACTTAGCCTGTATCACTGGTTGTCCTGGAACTTATGTAGACCAGGCTGGCCTTGAACTCACTTAGCCTCTACCTTCCCAGGGCTAGAATTAAAGGCATGAGCCACCAGACCTGGCAATATCCTGAATGTATAAATAATGTTTAACTGTTTTGAAGGCTTTTCTTGATAAATCTGTATACTTTGACTCACCTGTTATTACTAGTGCTAGTTTTTTTCTGATAGTTGATTATACTGTTGTTTTTTTTAATACGGTCTCAATATTATTATTATTATCTTTTTGTTGTTGTTGTTGTTGTTTGTTTGTTTGTTTTTGTTTTTTGAGACAGGGTTTCTCTGTGTAGCTCTGGCTGTCCTGGAACTCACTCTGTAGACCAGGCTGGCCTCGAACTCAGAAATCCACCTGCCTCTGCCTCCCAAGTGCTGGGACTAAAGGCGTGCGCCACCACCGCCCGGCTAATGGTCTCAATATTAGATGGGCTGTTTTTTCTTTCTTTTCTGTACATCATTTGTTAGATTTTTCTCAAGTCTTCATGCTAGTAATTTTTCAGTAGATATCAGACACTGGACTTCACTTTGTTCTTCTGGTTACTGTATTTCTAGAAATGTCCTGAGTTGTATTCTAACATATTGTTAATTTATTTGAAATAGTTTAATACTTTTAAGGTTTATTTTTATTCTTAGGTAGCAACCCCTTAGAGCTAGTTTAGTGAAACAATAACATTATGATTATTTGACCTAAGAGTCTGTATGCTTGCCCTCTTTCTGGATGTTTCAAGTATACTCTCCTAGGATTATTCTGTCTGATTACCACATGACAGAACAGTGTCGTCAGAGTCAAGGAGTCAAAACAAGAAAGGCAGCTTTATTCACAGAGCTCACTAAGCAAGATGGACTTTTGTTGGAAATTGTTTCTTGCTTGGGAGCTGGGTGAGGGGTTGTTCTCTGTATGATTGATGAGCATTGTCAACCTAGCGAGTGGCTTCTTAGACTCAGTGATGAAAGACTGGGAGGCTGCCTTTTCAAAGCAGGTACTTCAGAGAATGCACATTTGATTCTGATCACCTCCTCAGTAGCCACTTTTCACTTTTGCATATTTCAAGAACTAAGATCATTATTCCCTTGGGCTGTTCTTGTTATTGATTGGTTTGCCCATAAATAGTTTTGGACACAGGCTAAAGAAGGTAGCAGCAGCTGCCCTAAGGTCCTCCTCTTGTTGATCATCAAACTTAATGATAATAAAAGAAAACATTTCATATGGTCATACCTAAATTAATACTTATTTGACTATTGGAAGATAAGAGGCAGGCAGGTTTAAATAGAGAGTACTGGGCAAGCAGTCTGCTCTCAATGACTGCCTTTACTGTGGTTGCTTTCTGTTTGAGGGAGACTCTGCAGACCCTCTATTCTTACTCGACACTGCTCTTCCCTCTATTAGTCTGCCTACCAACTTCTAACAAGCTTGGCCTTTGGACTTTGTTTCTTCCAACCAGGGAGATTCCCAGTGTTCATGTGGGTTTCTTTTCCCTGTACTCCCTAGATACTGTAAGTGGGAAGCTGTTGGATGTGGGACTTGCTTTCTTTTCTTTCTCTAAGTACTGCTTTCCCACATAGCCAATGTCTAGAACCATTTCGGGGTCTGGAGAGATGGTTCAGCAGCACTGGCTGCTATTCCACAGGACCGATGTTTGATTCCCAACACCCACATAGCAACTCATGATTGCCTGTAATTCCAACACCAAGGAATCATACCAGATATTCATACCTATAAACAAATATATTTTAAAATAAAAGTTTATTTACCAAATGTATGTGTATTCCTTTTTCCCTTCAATTATTTTAGACAGAAAAATCCATTCCATATTTCATCTATACCCAAAGCCTTTTCTACTCAGTTTTTAAAGATTCAGCTCAAATTCTCTCCAGAGTATTTCATACTATATTTTCTAGTCAGAATTACTTGATTGTAAAGAACAAAAGCAATTTCAAAGAAAATTCTGGGTGTTGGAGAAACGGCTCAGTGGCTAAGGGCTTTTATTGCTTTTACGGAGGATTCAAGTTGGATTCTTAGTATCCTTGCCAAGTGAATACCTATAACCCCAGCTCTAGGGGAATCTGATGCCTCTGCCCTCTGTGGACACCTGCACTCATGTGCACATATCCGCAGACAGATACACACATAAACTACTTAATAAATTTAGACTTTTAAAAAGGAAACTCTAATTTTAAAAGTACATTTATATTACATTATAGAGAATCTTACAGATGTTAGTTGCATTGTATAAACAGGGTACAACTTCATTCTCTTCTGTATATCTGTATATTGCTTCACAAAATTCATTCTTTCTTTTTTCTTTTTTTCTTTTTCCTTCTTTTTTTGAGACAGTTTATTGCTGTAGTCCTGGCTATCCTGGAACTCACTTTGTAGACCAGAGTGTCCTCAAACTCAGAGATCTGCTGGCCCTGGCCTCTTGCTGTACCAGTGCTGGGATTAAAGGTGTCAGTACCACCTTTGATTCACAAGATTCTTTTGACACTCAAGATATTAACAACTAGTGGACTATGACTTTTCAGCTTTGGTTGTTTTTCAAATTAAAAACAGTTTTTATTGGTGTGAGTTCAAGGCCAACCTGGTCTACATAATGAGTTCCAGGCTAGCCAGTACTATGTAGTGAGACCCTATCTCAAAAACAAACAAACAAAAAACAAAAAATAAAATTGAATTTCTTAGTGTGTATATATTAGATTAGATACGTATCCTATGTATGCATGTGGAGGTCAGACGACAACTTAGGAGAGTCTCTTTGCACCTTGCTGAAGCAGGCTCTTTCTTGTCTCTGCTGCTGCTTGCATACTGCAGGCTAAGTGGCCTACGGGCTTCCAGGCATTTCTCCTGATCTCGCCTCCCATCTTACTGCAGGAGTGCTGGGACTACAGATGTGTACCACTGCATCCACCTGTTTTTCTTTTTGACATGGGTCCTGGGGGTTGAATGTAGATGGTCAGGTTTGTGTGACAAGCGCTTGGAGCCATCTTGTCAATCCTTGGCTTTAATTCTTATAAAAAATCGTCAGATTGCCCAAGGGAGTCAGAAAATTAATATTACTGTTAAATGGACTTCAGTTTTGGCACAGTGATTCATTATAATTGATAGAAGTGATTTTTTTTTAATTTAAAACATCAAAATATTTGAGCTTGACTGTTTAAAAATTTTACCAAAAGTTTTAAATTCTTAATAATGCTTGATAAATAATGTTTATACCAAGGTAACAGGTGTTTTGTTTAAATTCTTTGCTTTTTTTTTTAAGGTAAAAACATCTATAAACATTTGCAGAACGTGTGTTTTGCACACCAGGCCTTAAGATGCTTGTAATACAAAGGAGCTTCTGTCAGGAGGGGCCAGCTCATTTAGGACCTGAGGCATCTGTGCATAAGTCACCCGTGCCTCACACCCGTCTGTGAACTCGGTAGTAAGCCTCACCGTATCACACCGCCCCTTTCATTACGTTGTTGTCCGTGACGCACTTCCATGCTCTCGTCAGACTGCCTCCTCGATCCTAAAATAACTGTTTGTCCTGTTATAGAAAAGTTTGCCAGCCTCTGACATTGCCTAAAATTAAATTAATTAATTTACAATGCCCAGACTTTCTTTAATTGGGTCTTAAATTTGAATCACAATAATGTGAAATGATCAAATTACTTTCCAAAGTTCTCAGTTTCATTTTCTCTTTATGTCATAGGGCTATTTTGTCTCTTAGTTAACTTCGGGCTAGTGTTACTAAGATTGCTTTTTTTCTATAGAAGGGTTTTCTAGCATTTGAAAGTGGGCTTTGAAGAGTCTCATACAAGGGTATCTGGGTTTATTGGTGATTCAGAACATATGCGTATGCTGGTTGGCAAGAGACTAAAGGCCAACTGTTGCAGCCACCCATGTAACTGCAAATTGTGAAGGATCTTTGCAACTTCTGCAGTAAATACAATTTCCCCCAATATGTTAACACAATGGGTATTGTACTTGAAGGTTGAGTAGAGTTGAAAATTAACCCTCGTGCCCCTGAAATGTAAAAATTAAACACAGAAGCTCAGAAATTACCATTCTGGATCTAAATGTGCTTGAGAGTTACGCGGCCAGTTCTTCTGTCTTCATGGTTACTATTGATCAAAGCAAAGAAGTCTCATGGGGTTTTCATAAAGGTCCTTGTATTTCAGGTCTCTGCTATGTGAAGAGCAGCGTTACAGCCATCTTTAACACTTCTTCACTCTTAAATGCTATAGCTGGCCAGTGATTGTGCTCTAGAAGACAAGAGCCCTTCTGACTGAGGGCCCTCAATAGCCACTGCCCCTCCCCCGTGCTGTCCAGCCCATGTCCCTGTTACACGCTGCACTGATCTTGAAACCCCTGGCCACTGCACTCCTGGCTCTGTGCCCTTCCTGATGAACACCCTGAGGAAGTCAGTCCAAGGACTGATGCTTGGTTTTGGATTCGTGTTGACTATTGGTACTTATTTACTGCATAAATGTAATGTATCACTCATGTAAAAAATGCTGTAGGCAATGGTTTTCACAGTGGGAGATTCCTGATTAGAAAGTGAGGGAGTCTCAGAAAAAAATTCATGTCCCTGTGATTTGGGAGCTTGCCACAGATAGATTCCCATCCCCACCCCAGCTACATGCAGGACACACACGCCCGCCTCCACAGAGGTGATGATAGGGCAGTGCAATAAGTGAGACACAGATTTTGAGATACTTCCAACATACAGCTAACAACTTTTCTATGTCTAAACAACTCTACACTAAATTATAAAAGCAGCTCATTAAAAACAACAACAACAACAAGCAAAGGACTGTAGACATTTCACTAAGGAATATTCTTGAATGTCCAGAATGCAAGTGTGGAAAAATACTTAATATATTTCTGTTATCATAGAAGTGCAAATTAAAGCCACTGTGATACATTTCTATACAACCATTAAAATGACTACAACAAATTACCCAGCTCCAAACCCTGGCGTGAATATGGTGATGTGACTGGAGGTTTGGTGCACTGCTGCTGAGAATATAAAATGAGGTAAACATGTAAGAATAGACTTCCTCTTGACTTTAAACATTGGACCCACTGTGTGACAAGGTAAATGAAAACGTACAAACGACAACACAGATGATGGAAATGTTGTACAACATGACAGATGTACTTGTAAAAATTCAGGGTTCACTTAATTTTGCATTTTTAGATTTCACTCTATTGGAACTTTCTACACTCAGAAAAGTAAGCACAAAATTGTAGTTTTTAAATAAAATTTTCTCAGTGGTGAAGATTAGTAACTCTGAGATTGTGTGTTTATGTGTGTATGTGTTTGTGTGTTCTAAGCTTGTACAAAGCCATATATTTATACATATATAGTTATAAATAAACCATATATTTAGAATAGCTGGAACCAGGTTTCTTGCTATTGATCAGGGGAGGAGCATATAGAGACCCAGAATGTGTCTAGTATTGGGTTGAGATTGCTCCAATCATTTTGAGCTCATAGTTTTTCATAGAAGGATAAAAACAGAAATATATGTAGGTGAAATTATTAGAAATTGTGCCAAGTTTGATGTCCCACACCAGCACTTGAGAGACTGAGGCAGGATCGGGAGTCAAGATCATCTGAGCTACATAGAAAATCTGATTAGGAAGAGAGGGAATTTTCAGACAAATCTCATGTAGTCCAGGCTGGCCTCAAACTTGCTATGTCGACAAGGGGGAATTCTTGAACATCTTCCCAGTGTTGCGATTATACTGTTTCCAGATTCTTTTTCTAAACATCCAATTTTTAAAAAGGGGGGTGGTGTCTCTAGAGAAATCACTTATTCTATATCTGGGGCAAACAAAGTACAAGATGAAACTAAAGCATCTTATTCCCAGAAAGAGAAATTCAATTAGATATTGCAGTTTATGATTCAATTTAGCTATATAAAGAAATTAGAAATTGTGCCAAGTTTGGTGGCACACAACAGCACTTGAGAGGCTGAGAGACAATCTATGGTTCAAGGCCATCTGAGCTCCATAGAAGACCCGATTAGGAGGAGAGGGAAAGAGGAGGGAAGTGAAATTGTTATACTTGTTCAATAATAAAAAAAAATCGAACAACCTGAAAATCTATTTTTGAAAGGAAACCAAACCAAAGCTGGCACCTTTGACCCAGCACTTGGGAGACAGAACCAAGTAGATCTCTCTGAGTTTGAGGTCAGCCTGGTCTGTGTAGAGAATTCCAGGACAGCTAGAGTTGCATATTGTAACTCTTGTCTCAATAAAAACAATCAATATACACATAAAACAAACAAACCAAAATCAAAGTCACAAGGTAAATGTCCAAAGTAGAAGACAAGTGAGTACTGACAGTCATGTCTTGCCAAAAGAAGCCGGTAGAGCCAAGTGAGGAAATGAAGTCTACCAAGTGGTTGGGATCTGAGCATGAACATCCGTATTGAAAATTGCTGGCTCCCAACATTAGGACACCCCACCCTTCCATTAGACTTTTCTTTAAAGGTGGTGGCGGTGATGATGGTGGGTTACCTTTGAACTTGTAGGAGGGAAGCTGGAAATGGGAAACTACCAGAGTCTAGTAATTTACAGAAAGAGAAATCCAGTTGCAAACACCACTAGCATTCTTTTTTTATGAAAAAGGGGAGAAAAGCTGAGAAATGCTTATGAAATCCTAGCCTAGGCTACAGGGCTACTTACCAGCTAAAATCTAGCTACGGAACTGTAGAACACACCCTCTCTCTCAACTTGTTTCAACAGTTCTAATGTAACTATAAGAACTATAAGGCAGCTGTGTGTGTGTGTGTGTGTGTGTGTGTGTGTGTGTGCGCGCGCGTGCGCGCGCATGCGTGTTAAGTAGTTCCCAAACATGACATACAAAACAAGGACATTACCTATATACACAAAATAAGTCTTAAAATGTTTCCAAAAACAACTCCCTTGGAGTCCTCAGCAGGAGGTGTGGCTCAGTGGTAGAGCACTCACTCACTCTGAGTTTAATTCCCAGAAGTAGAATAAGCAAAAACCAAACTACTCACCTTGCCTTTTTTGTCTTATTTATTTATTTAGTTTGGAGGTAGGTAGACTCAGTTTGTTAACCAGACTTGTTCTTGTAGCAGTCCTCCTGCCTTAGTCTCTCTACTGCTTGAGCTATGGGTATGAATCAACACATCCCAGTTTTTATTTCCCTGATCTTAATTGATAGATTTCTGTTAAAAACAGCAAAGGCACTGATGTAGGCAGTGACTTACAACTTACCATAGTCCAGTGAGTGGCAGCACTGTTGTGTGGGCAGGAGATGGGAAGGGATTTAGAACACCGTCATAGGGTATTCGCACACCTTGCAAACAGTGGAATGTCTGAAGGTGGGTCAGACAAGTTGTTTACTCTAACTTTAGGATAGCACTCCCTTCCCCCCAAAGGACAGCTTCTCTTTAAAAACAATGAAAAAACACAAAAAGAAAACTTTAAAGGTATGGGTCCCTGACTTGTTTGCATTATATTTAGCAGGTTTGAGTAGTATATTTCTGCCTAAAACATTATTCTTTGAATTTTTATAATTTTTTTTATTCTTCTCATTTTCTTTATTATTTCTTTATTATTCTTATTCTTGTCTAGTAGAAGTCAGTGGACTATCAGTTCAGTGCTCTAATTAAATGTAGTTCTAAGAAAACTTCTTTTAAATTCATATACAAAAGTTGCAGAATATTAAATATGAGTCGAGAGTTTGAAAGAATGGGAGAATCTTGTTTTGTCTTGACAGTAAACTGTTAAATACTAAAACAAGTTAGTTTTTCTTGGGAAACCTTTTCTCACATTCATAATTTCTGATCTTTACCTTTTTTGTTATCTAATGGTAATTAAATCTTTATAAAATGACAAAATATAAAGTGACCTAAGGTTTACTAGTCCTACATTTAATAGATCTCTGTAAAGAGAAGTAAAGATTCATAAGTGGCTTTAGTGCCTAATGATTATTATTTTCCCAATGTATTCATAACTTCTGTTATAAATCCAATAGTTTTGATAAATACATTTATCTAATGGCATATTCAAAGTTAAAGCCTTCTCATTAGAGGCTTCAAAAGGAGACAGTATAGATAGATGTAGACTTATTCTGATAGCTTTGTGAGGCTGTGATTCATGTGCCATATGACTCACCTAATCTGTTGAAGTCCATTCAGAGTTGGGCCACCAACACCACATTCTAGAGTATTCCTATCACTCAGATAGCCTGTGTACCTAGTAGTACTTACTCTTCATTTCTATACCAACTTCCTACGTATGAGCAACCATTGATCATGTTTCATCTCAAAACATTTGTCTATTCTGGGTGCTGGAGAGATGGTCAGAGGTTAAGAGCACCGGCTGCTCTTCCAGAGGTCCTGAGTTCAATTCCCAGCATCTATGGTGGCTCACAACCATCTGTAATGGGATCTGATGCCCTCCTCTTTCATGTAGGCACACATGCAAATAGAGCACTCATATATAAAATAACTGAGTCTACAAAAACTTCCGTATATTTCTTATAAATGCAATCATATGATACATAGTTTTTTGTGCCTGACTTTATTTAAGGGTCATCTATATCATATCATATATCTACACTTCATTTTTTTTTTTAAATCAATGAATAACATTTCTTTGGATGAGTATTTTGTATTACGTTAATCTTTTTGTTAGTTGATGGACAAGTGAAATTCTTTCTACCTTTGACTCCTATAATGTTGCTGTGAATGTCCATATACACGTTTTTGTATTGACATGCAGTGAGATTTTCAGTTTCTGACTTTCATATGTTAGCTGTCCTGGTGGGCAGTGAAGTAGTGTTCATTGTGAGTTTGATTTACATTTCATCGCTGGTTGCTGGGGTTGGACATCGTTTCATGATTGTCCATCCGTGCGTTCTTTTTGGAAAATGTTTCTTTAGATTCTTTGCTCGTTATGCTATTCATGGTTTTCATTCTTAGGGGAAAAAAACCCGAGGAATTTATTTTCAAGGAGTAAGGATGTATTCTGGCTCACTGTTTAGAGGGTAGAATGGCTGCTTGCACCATTCACTACCTGTAAACTTGTGATGAGGAAGTACATGTTAGAGCTGTGTATTGGAGAAAGCTACTTACCTCAGGCCATCCAGGAGGGAAGAGGAGGAACTGGGATCTCATCCCATGAATGAGGATATTTGTTCAGTGACCTAATTCCTGCCACTAAGCCCCACCTCCTAAGAATTTTTGTCATTTTCCAGGAGTGCCATAGGCTGAGGCCCTCACTTCAGATGTGTGTGAGCCACCGTATGGATGCTGGGGATTGGACTGCAGGTCCTGTGAGAGAGTAGGCTGCTGCTTTCCCCCTGGCCCCTGAGTATTCGGGCATTTACAGAAACAAACTTAATTAGAGACATCTTTCTTGTTTTCTTATTACAGTTGTTAAGATGAATTTTCTTTTTTTTTCTTTTCTTCCCTCCCTCCCTCCACCCAACCATCTCCCCTTTCTTTCAAGACAGTTTCTCCTGTGTACCCCTGACTGTCCTAAAACTTGCTCTGTAGACCAGGCTGGCCTCGAACTCACAGAGATCCTCCTGCGTCTACCTCCCCACTGCAGACATTAAAGGTGTAAACCCAGCTGAGTTTTCAGATCATAACCGGAATATTAATTTTACTTTGAAATTCAATTATTTCTCTTTCGATTGAAAGACCACAGAAATTAATGTGTGTGGTCATTCTGCCCAAAACATCTGAACAAAATGTTTGTTTCACAAGCTATAATTTTACTTTTATACAAGGTTTATAGATACTAGTTATTTTAATAACATTTATTCTGAAGTTTACATTTTCTTAGAGATTCAACCTTACAACTGCTGTTAGCTGTTTAATTTTTTTTTTTTTAAGACCAGGCTTTACAAAAAAGAAAATGGTATGTCACAGTGTAGGGCTTTTGGCAGTATGCAAATTGAGTTTTGTAGTTACTAGAAGTCAAATTATTAAATTAAATAAATTTTTGGTATTATTTCAACAACTTTATGATATAATCATTAAAAATATTTGTAATATATTTTTCTATTATAGTTGTTAATCTAGAAGGAGACCTTAATTCACTTCATTCTAATTCTCTTACAAAAAGAGGAAGATACAAGGACATTATAAGTATTTTCGCTGTTAGCATTTGAAAGGAATTATAAGGATATAAGATAAGAATAAAACAATTTTCTCACAGGTTCAGTTGCAAGTTCTCCTCCCAGGCCTTCCACAGTTTATTTTGGCTCACAGGAGAGTGTAATGGAAGGAGTGTGAGCGGGGCTCATCTGTGTTCGCAGTAAGGAAGAAGAGAGATGAGTGGGTCTCAGTTTCTTTCTGTTGTTTTCTGGGGTCCGCGGTCTGCAGAATGGTGCTGCAGAGTCAGGGTAGACCTTGTCAATTCAGTTACGATCCACCTTCAAAGACATACCCAGAAGTTTGTTTCTTAGAGGATTCTAGATCCTGTCGAGTTGGCAGTCAGGAGTAACTGTCACAGCCTGAGTGGAGTGGACTGAACTGAGACAGGGCGTGTCTTAGCTACCATCGTGACTCGGTAGTTTCACAGCTCCCCTCTTGTTTTTGTACCTCCATTACTTTTATATTGGTGGGGTTTTGTTTTTGTTTCTTACTGTTCTCTTTTATGTCCCTTATTGTTTTCTATGCAGTGTTTTGTTTTCTTTGTGGTCATTATACTTCCCCATCTTAAAGTGCTGCTACTTGGATTAGCTCCTATGTAGTTTTATTGTATAGTCTTGGTCAACTGTGGGCCCATTCTCTTCTTTCTTTGTGCTGTTGCCATCATACGAAGTACATCTTTCTACCTTAAACCCCTTAGTATGATTTATAATTATGCCTTTATGTTCTTATCTTTTAAATGACAGAACAGTTATAGTCAAAAGTGTATTTGTGTGTGTGTGTGTGTGTGTGTGTGTGTGTGTGTGTGTGTGTGTGTCTTTAGTTCTTTGAAATATTATTAGTATCTGGCCTGAAAGCTTTTGTCCAGTAAGTTCTGTGGCTAGCATACGTCAAGCACAGTTTCTCTGAAGTGCTTTTTTACCCCTTCTATAAAACCATAGTGTTCTGTCTTGTTTGTAGTATTTTCTTTGAAAACTAGACATTTTCAAGATGGTAGCAGTTTTTGTTTTGTTATTTTTTAAGATTCATTTATTTTTATGTGTATGAGTACACTTCAGACACACCAGAAGAGGGCATATGATTCCATTACAGATAGTTGTGAGCCACCATGTGGTTGCTTGGGAATTGAATTCAGGACCTCTGGAAGCGCAGTCAGTGCTCTTAACCACTGAGCCATCTCTCCAGCTCTGGTAGCAGTGTTTTAAAGTCAGATTTTCCATACCTTCAGTGTTTGTATTTGTTGTTTTTATTTCTTTAGTAATTTTGCTGGCTAATAGTTGTAGTCTCCATTCTTAGATCTCTGCACAGCTAGCCTACTACAGTTAATGATTGACTAGCTTTTTTTTTTTTTTTTTAAAGGCATTGAGCTAGCTTTTCTCTAAGCTTTTAAAAAATGCTTTTATTTGTTTGAGAATTTCATACAGTATATTTCGGTCATATTATTTCCCCTTTCCCAGCTCCTCTCGGATCGCTCCCTGTTCCCTACATACAAACCCAACCTTGTGTTCTTTCTTTCAGACTACCACAAACCCCACAAAGTACACAGAGTTGGATCTGTAGTGACCACTTACTCCAGAGCTAGGCCTGCCTTGTATATGGCTGATATGCCCAATATCATTGCATTGACGAGAACTGACTCTCCCTCCTCCAGCCAGCAACCGTCAATTGTGGATAACTTTTTGGCTAGGACTGGAACTTTTCACTGACTTTCCATCCTCCTAGCTTTGTCCCAGCTTGTATGAAAAAATAAGAAAAAAATTAAAATTTGTTGAGATATTACGTTTTCTTTTGAATACTAAAATTCTTATCACAAAATAAGTATACAAGGTGATGGATATATTAATTAGCCTTCTTTATTCATCTTATAACATATGCATATCAAAACACTATAAAATTATTCTGTTTTTATTATAAACTACATCCTAATAAAATTTCTGGAGACAAGGAAATAATTTTTTTTTTTTACATCCACATGTTACCTAGCAACAGCTAATACCCTAAATCTAAAGAATTCAAAACCATTTATTAGATTAAAATACTTTAATTTTTATTAATTTTGCAAAAATATTCTTAAAAGAACGCTCTCTCCATTACCTCCATCACATCTTTTCCTGTAGCTGGTGGATAGGTCTCTGGACTGAAGGCAAGGTTCTTCACTAGACTGCAGCTTTCTGTAGGACCTGTTGTCCAGCTGTACATGTCTTAGAATGCTCGCTCTGTGAGCCTGATCTGACTAGTGAAGTCGCATAGTTTATCTCTAATAAGATGCTGCAGCTGTGTCGTCCCGTGCACTTATATGAGGTAGTGTTGTCATAAGGCAGTAGATATGGTCCTACCTTGTAGAGATAAAAACAGTGCCACTGTGGAGTTACAGAGTTTACAGTGAAAACTGCTGCTATAAATCAGTTGGTGTGCATATTCATTTTGTAAAAGTCTCTCACTTTTGAGTTTCTTATTTTAGTTCTCATTTTTCTTTCTGTGATACCCATTCCATATTAGGGTTGTTAGTATTATGTATGGCAGGAATTCATGTGCACTTGTTTTTGTGGGGGGGGGGGGGGGGGAGGGGATGGGATGTTTGAGGCACCAAGCCATCCCCATGGACCAGAGAATGGTAGGTCTGTGTTGATGCCATCGGTATGAATGAATGGAGTGAAGAATTCAGAGCAGGAAATTAAATGAATGAGAATTCTTAGTAGACTCACATGCCCATCTCCTCCTACATCACAGTCGCTGTTTTCATGGATGACCTTCACATACATTCAGGCTTTAACTTCATGTTTTCCCCTTGATCAATTATTCTATTTTGTTGAGCATTCTTTCATTTTGCAAGTATTTAGTAAACACATTGCATGTATTTGTACATGAGTCCTGAAATTGCTGTGTTCTTCAAACATAAATTCCTTTTGGGTTCCAATGAATTTGTCATCAAATGAGTTAAAGAAACACAATTTTAATACAGATCACGAACTGAGAAGTTAGATTAAGGAAGCCAACATTGACGTATTAGAAATGGAGCATTTAATTAATGTTGAATAATAAAATGCTTGGTTTCAGATTTGTCAGTCCGCCTTCAAGTCTAGCTTCAGTTACTAAAAAGCCAAAGCTTAGACCGCAGGTTGCAAGCTGTGGGTCTCAACCCTTTTGAGGGCTGCATATCAGATACTTACATTACAGTTCATAACAGTAGCAAAATTACAGTTATGAAGTCACAATGAAATAATTTTAAGGTTGGGGTCCCCACAACATGAGGGAACTGTATTAAAGGCTCTCAGCATCAGGGAGGTTGAGAAGTGCTGCAGAGTTAGCAATGTTGTTTCTAGGTTTTAGAAAGAAATAGATGTAAAACATCCAGCCTGGTACCTTCTTCATAGTTCCTGTCTTTTCTCTAAGTCATATATTCTCAGATTTTTGTAATTCCAAAGCTTATGAATAGAAGAGTAGTTTTCCTGACTCCTACTAAGCAGACAGTGTAAAAGGTGTAGTATAGAGTTGTTTTAAAGTCATTTTTAAAGATACCTTATCAATGGGAGTCAAATTTGTAATTGTTTCTCTTAAGCATTTTACCCAACATTTCATCAATATACATTGATCATATTCTTAAGTCTTTACAGTGCCTGCAGGATGTTAGTAGTGAGTCTCTAAATCACTGGTCTTGAATCTATTTGCCAAATTCTGTCTGTCTGAATTCTTCAACCTCTAGTTCAGTATATTTGCCATTAATTCAGTTATGGCTTATATCTACCATGGTAGTGTTTAAAACTTTGATTTATGAGATATTTAGAAAGCATGTAAGCAGGTCATCTGTAGATGATATCTTTTCTTAAGATACTCATTATTTCTAGAATTTTCTTTATTTGAAGAATTTCCTTAAAGATTTATTTATTCATTTAGTGTATGAATACACTGTCGCAGTCCTCAGACACACCAGAAGAGGGCATCCAATCTCATTACTGATGGTTGTGAGCCACCATGTGGTTGCTGGGAATTGAACTCAGTACCTCTGGAAGAACAGTCAGTGCTCTTAATCACTGAGCTATCTCTCCAGCCCTATTTGAAGAATTTTAAACTATAATTTTAGGAAATAATTTTGTTTAGAACTCAATTTATTACACAATTTGCTTTTAATTTAAAATGGTTTTTTATTCCTCTGAAATTAAGTTTCATAACTGTTGGTCTAAATAGAAACTAAATTTCCAGTGCAGTGACAACGCACTTTCTACGTTTTCAAAACTAGGATGATTGGTAGTTCAGATAGAGTGTTTCTGCTCACAGCCGATGGGCATATAGATCAATGAACCAGGACTTCCCACACACATGCACTCCTAGGTAGCGAGTTTGGTTCCAGCACTGAAGTAATAATTAGAATACTGTGGCCTAGGAGTTCTAGAGCTTACTTATTATAAAACCAACCTTTCTCGTTTTGCTAGATGTGATCACTTTTAGATCTGCCATTTCTGTTTGTAACAGTACCTTAAAAATAAGGTGGGTGGATGTGGTGGTGTGCACCTTTAGTCCCAGCACTCAGGAGGCAGAGACAGGTTGGGTCTCTGTGTTTCCAGGACAGAACTACATAAAGAGACCCTGTCTCCAATGTAGGGTCTATGTCAGGGAGACCAATGTTTTTATGATAAAATGTCCACACTGTTTTCTGTATGTTTTATATAAGTCAGAAATGGGAAATAGTGATCAATAAAATAGCCACTTCTACCAGAAGAAAAGGCCAGCTGGTCAGAGTGAGGGATACATGGTAACAGGTAGAAAGAAACTTGGACAGTTTTCTGACAGAAATAGTGCAAGGGAGTGGAGAGCAACGTGAGAAACACACGAATGTGTTCTTCTTCTCTGCTGTTCTCCCTGTTGGAATCAGACAAGTGGCATGTCCCCAGGAGAGACTAAGGATAGTGTTCTGAGGATAGGAGCCCTGCCAGGCTCAGGGAGTCTTGGTGCCTCTGCTTTTCATCTCTGTTGTTGTGGGCTTTGTTTTGTGGCCTTTCCCCCCTTTCTTTTCCTGTTTTGAGACTTATTGTTTCTTTCCTTTCAAAAAAGACTTCGTTTTACTTTATGTGTATGCAAGAGAACCTTATGAATTAATGTGCACCATATGTGTGCAGGAGCCTCTGGAGGCCAGAAGAGG
Source organism: Rhabdomys pumilio (assembly GCA_030674055.1). Taxonomy (NCBI): domain Eukaryota; kingdom Metazoa; phylum Chordata; class Mammalia; order Rodentia; family Muridae; genus Rhabdomys; species Rhabdomys pumilio. Next base: position 15,602,597 of record JANHMN010000019.1, on the reverse strand, counting down.
GTGGCTCCTGAGAAGTAAACCCAGCTCTTGAAGAGCAGTAAGTGCTGAGCCATCTCTCCAGCCCTTCATTCCTTTCTGTATTGTGACCGTGTCCAGGTAGTGTGCTGGTTAGTCAGTCTCCTTTTTGCATCTGAAAAATGTGCATTCTTTTTATTTATATATATACTTTTGGGTCTTCCACCCCATCAATTGTTTCTCCTTATAGTTCCTCTTCATCAAACAGGAGTTTTAAACATGCAGAAATCCATTTCTGTTACATTCAACTGATCTATACCTTGGGATTTTTTCCTTTGTAATAGCAAAATTTTATCTTTACTTTTCTTCCTGTCCCCACTGGCAAAATTTCATACACAAGAACTCCTTTTTGCTATTTTTTTTCTTCTAGGGCTATCTCAATTTTAGAGAAAGTTCTCAATAGAAAACATTGATGCAAATAGGTATTCATTGTTTTACTAAGTGTTGAGTGAGTTTTATAAGCTTTGTTAACACTGATTCAGTGAGATACATGGAACTAGTCAGACCATAATAATAATAAAGGAGCTACATATCCTTATGTATGTGAAACTATACAGACTTGAGTAATATAGCTAATGATTACAGCATGCCTCCAAATGTTTTATTGTAAAATATGCTTAACACAGTGGCTATGGACTAGTTTTCTTCCACCTTACATAAGCTATATCACCAGTAGAACATTTAAAAGACTTGCATTCTGAATGTTATATTGTTGCATGTGTCTCGAGACTAAACTTTATAATGTGTTACGTTTTAGGTCAGAAGACATGTCTTCATCTACATGGCATCTTTCCTTACCTCTATGTGCCATACGATGGTTATGGACAGCAGCCAGAAAGCTATCTTTCTCAGATGGCATTCAGTATCGACAGAGCACTTAATGTGGCTTTAGGCAATCCATCTTCCACTGCTCAGCATGTGTTCAAAGTGTCATTAGTATCAGGAATGTAAGTATGATAATATCTTTTAAATTTCACTTCTCTGTATTTTTCTTATTTTAATTAGAAGAAAACACTCAGGAAATATATTTTGTTCATATTTGTTTTACTGTCATAATGAACTATGGTGAATTTCTTTTTGAAGCTTTACAGAGTAAATTTTTACAGGAATGAAAAATAAATGGCTACCAGTTGTTCTTATTTTAACCCCTTTCCATTTTTTTTTTTTTTTTTGCTTCCTAGAACTGTAAAAATTCATGTAATTCATACTTACTTTATAAGACCTCTTTGTCTTGTATATACTATTGTAGGTCCTTGATACGCTGCTCTCCTTCTTGTCACTGTATCAGAACACCTGAGACAATCAACTTATAAAGAGAACATACTTGATTTGGGTCACATTTTACTAGATTCCATTTATAGTATGATCCATTGGTCCAGTCACTTTGGGCTTATGTTAACAGAGTACATCATTACAGGAAATTGTAGCTGAAAAAAGTACTTGCCGTAGTCCAGGAAACGTAGGACAGGAAAGGGAAGAGACCTGTTTCATAAATCCTTTTGAGAACATGCTCCTAATGACTTAAAGACATGCCCCCCGTTATACCTTTTAAAGGTACCTAGTGCGTTTAACTTGTGGACCTTTGGAGGATATTCAGATCTATCCTGTTTACTTGTATATTGCTAAACAAAACAAAGTTTCATAGAGGTTCTAGTCTAGTAATGAGAAAAGGGTAATGGCCAGTACGTATTACACGAGATAGATTTACTTTTTGTCACGTGGTAATTGGTATATAAGGAAAGAAGATGGGAAATACTGTAAGAAGAATATACCACCCTGTACAGTTTTAGACTCGGTGCTCAGGAAGGGTCTCATTGACAAGATGAGTGGCATTAACTACCTATGATGTTAATGATGTCCGAGGTAAAAGGGTACAGTGGAAGTGAGGGGGAAGCAAGAGTCCAGGTGGCTGGGACAGGAGATGGAGAGAATGACAGACAGAGTGGGCATGTGCGTATGAGAAGAAAATCATGTAGACCGCTAATTTTCAAGGTACAGTTTTCACACCAGTTTCTAGTATCTTCTGCATTAGCTCTGTATGATTTGACAGTTGAGGTTGTGGTTCTCAGATCTCTTAAGGACCAGGATTGTACCTGAACAATGGCATGATGAAATCCAAGGCTTCTCATAGGCTCCATTAGCCAGTCTCTGAGGACAAGAATACTAAGGCAGTCTCTTATTTGAAGATTGACAATTCTGCAATAGTTTGCTCTATTCTTTGTTTTGAATTGAGCTGCAGTGGAAGATGACTCCCAGCTCCTTCCTCCTTTGTCTTAAGATCAGATCAGAGTCTAAACCTGATGCCATCCTAGCCTTTTGTATCTCTGCTTACTTCCTTTCACACGGGTTCTCCTTAGCACATTTCCTACATGGCGTTTCTTTCTCAGACAGATTAACTAGCAGGCCTGATAACTTGAGTCCCAACTCGGATCTACTAAATAAGAAACTGTGTTGATTGGGGACTAGCAATCTGTATTTTAATAAGCCTTTCTATCAATTCTGATGCATACTCAAAATTCGAGACTCACTATAGGCAGCTATTCTGTGGACTTTGAATTTTCTTCTGAGCTGTTGCATGATACTGAACAGCCAGGGTCCGACTTAAACTTACTAGGGTTGCTTTAGCAACTACGTAGGTGAACAAAGATGTGGGAAGACATGGGTAGAGAAGCAGGAAGCTCAGTATGGCTGTTTCATCAGTCTAGATAGTCTACAGTAGTAGCAAGGAAGTTGTGCAAAATCACCAGCTTCTGGATGTATTCTCAGGGTTAAGTCAAGACTTGCTGTTCAGTTAGTTGAGAGTTGTGAGATGTGTCAAGAATGACCACAGGATTTTTTTTGTGTTACTCAGAAATTTGAGTGTGTTGGTGGAGCACACTGGAGGACAGATCTGGAGCCCATGCTTGGATGTTTCAGGTTTATCTGTGTACACTCAAAAGTACAGACTGTAAACGTGTCTGCTTCTTACATCTTAATCTAGACTTTCCTTTGGATAGTATTTTTCAACTGAATTATTATTTTCCTATTTTTTGATTCCCAATTAATAAAACTTCTCTTTATTTATTTATTTATTTATTTATTTATTTTTGGTTTTTTGAGACAGGGTTTCTCTGTGTAGCCCTGGCTGTCCTGGAACTCACTCTTTAGACCAGGCTGGCCTTGAACTCAGAAATCCGCCTGCGTCTGCCTCCCAAGTGCTGGGATTAAAGGCGTGCGCCACTACCTGGCTAACTTCTCAATTTTATAATGTAATTGGATCAGCTTAGAATTCTTTCCTAATGTTATGGAACAACATTTAAACTTTGATCTGACTTCTGTTTACTGCCAGTTTACTGTTTCCATCCAAAAACGCTGATCTTTGCATTCAGTTCCTGCGTATAGCAGACTGTTTCCCACCTGAGTTCTTCGTACAAGCACGACTGCTATCTAAACAGGATATTGTCGTGATCATCATGACATATATTCTGTATATTAGCTCATTTTTGTCTACTTTAGCATTTAACAGAACTTGAATTATTTTAGTTTTCCTTCTTCACTAGCTAATATAATAGTTCAGTTGAAGAAATAACCACATTTACTTGTTTATTAGTACACACCAGCACCTTTTCACAGTGTTGAGCACTGTAGTAGGCAAAAGAGAGACAAGCCTAGGATCCAGATGTAGCTGTGGTAAGAGCACAGATACAGATGTTGAGACAGTGTTTGTTAGGGATTATGTCACATGGTTAGAGGCTGAGAAGCTACAGTAGTCAGTCTTTACGTTGAAACCCCTTGGATGCTGATAGCCAGTCCAAGTCTGAAAAGCCTCAGAACCAGAAGGGTTGATGGTATTATTCTCAGCTCCAGGCTGAAGGCATGAGGTCTTGCACACTTTTGATACAAATCCTACAAGCAGAATCAATATGTACAGAAACTGGAGGCTTGAAGCTGTGGTCAGTAGGAGCAGGAGGACAGTTGCATCCCACTTGTAGGAAGAGGAGAGAAAATCCCCTTTGTCCACCTCTTTGCTCGTGCTGAGATTTGGATGGTGCTCACCTGCATGTAGACGGATCTTTCTTATTCCCCAACTTAGCAAGATACAATTATTCAGAGACTCTTTTTTTTGGCTAAAAAATATTAGAAGACAATGCATAGAATTTCTAAGCTATATTTTAGAGCAATATATATAAAACCAGAATCACAGATTTCCAAATAATTTTTACTTAATAGTTAAATATTTATTCAGTGTCTGAAACTAAGAGACTAACTGGAAAAAAAAAAGGCACTAAAGATTACTAATAAACCAAGACAAAGCAAAGACAGTATGGACCACATAATGTAGGTTGTTTCCCTGTTTATTTGAGTAAAAATGACCTGTCTCCTAAGAGCTGCATTTATGTATATGAAAAATATCATAATAGCGGGAAAAGGTTGAAATTTACCATTAAGAAAATGAGATCCCATCTATATTAGGCAAGGCTTTCTAGGGAAACAAGAGTTGATAGAATGAATCTGTATACACATATAAAGGGGGTTTATTAAGAGTGGCTTATAGGCTGTGGTCCTCCTAGTCCAACAATAGTTATTTCCAAACAAAAAGTCGAAGAATCCAATAATTGTTTGGCCCATGATGCAGAATGTCTCAGCTGATCTTCAGTAAACATTGAAATTCTGAAGAAGTAGGGTACAGAAATACCTCAGCAGCAGGGTAAATGAACTTGTCAGTGAGACTGAGGGCGAGCAGGCAGAAAGCTTCTACCTGCCTTGTCCTTTCCATAGATTTAGGGTGCTCTTCCTACCTGGAATGGTCCAATCAAAAAAGTCCCTTACAGACATGTCCAACTGCTTGGGTTTGTAGTTAATTCCACGTGCAGTCAAGTTGACACCAGAGAAGAGCTATCTCAGCACCGCACATTTTATCCTTTTCTTCATGGAAACATTAGCAAATTATAGAAACAATATTATTACACCTTACATTGAGCTCTGGCCTCTACAGGCATATGTGTGCACATATACTATACGTGTGTATCCTGCACATGTGTGTACATTTGTGAGCATACGTGCCACATACATACATAGGATGAAGTAGTAAGTATTATTTATAAAATGATGGGAGTGGGATGATGGGATGCCTTGGTAGTTAAGAGCATTTGTTGCTCTTGCAGAGCACCAGGTTTTGTCTCCTAGCACCTAAAATGTGTGGCTAACAACGTATAACTTCAGTTTCAAGACAGCCAGTCTTACACTTTGTTCTGGCCTCATTGGGCACCAGGCACATATGTAGCAAACTCATATATATATATATATATATATATATATATATCTTAACATAAAGGGTGAAAGATGGAGAGAGACAATCAGAGAATACAATTCTGAGGGCATTAGTTAAGCTGAGATGTGTATCTATGAGAATGAAAGGAAGCTATGCAAGCCAGGGACAGGGCTTTCCAGGCTGAGAGAGCAAGCATGGGAATACATGAGGAGGGATAAAATTAGAAGGCCTAACGAGGTGAGTGGCCAGGGGAGAACAGTGAGTGATGATCAGGAGACAAGGATGGATGTGTGCACATTCCAGATGTTGGGAACTAGCAAAATAAACATTTTAATGGATGTGTGCTATGGTACATACATGGAATTAGAGGACAACTTCAGTTATCGACTTCACCTTCTGCCTTGTTTTGAGATAGGGTTTTCTTTTCTTTCTGCTGTGTGTGTGAGTCTGCATATGCTGGCCCATGAGCTTCTAGGCATTCTCTTGTCTCTGCTTCCCTCTTTCTTGTAGGAACAGTGAGATGACAAACACTTGTTATGCATCTGGCTTTTACATGCATTATTGGGATTTGAACTTAGGTCCTTGTGCTTCTGAATGGCAAGCACTTTTACCCTTTGAGTCATTTCCCTAGCTCCTCACTAGTGTATTGTTTTAATTACATCATATTTGAAAAACCATAGTCAGTGTATCATAGGTATAGGAGTTTTATGTCCTCCTAAAATTATATGGAAACCTCAGCTTCTTAAGCCTTCATTGAATACTTCTTTCCTTAGCATAACCATCTGCATCTCCCTTTCTCTGTTCAGTCTCATGTCCTGAGATAACATAATAGGGTTCTTAAGCCTCTAATCATGCATAGATACATCCACTCATTTGTTGATTTTTCTATCTATTTATTTATTTTATTTTGGGGATGGTCAGAGGATAACTTGGGGGACTTAATACTCCTTCCGCCATGTGGGTTCCAGGAAATGAGTGTTGGTCATCATTGGTGGCAGACATCCTTAACCACGAACCCATCCTACTGTCCCCATTTCGAGCTCTTAACCTCTGATCTGTTTAATTTTCACTGGATTCATTTAGTATGTATAGATGTTAAAGACATCAGCCACTAAAATGTGTCATGTGTTGATACACACACTTATAAACACAACACATATGAGTACATATGATACATAATTTGCCTCTCCATTGTAAACTTGTGAAACTGATAACAAAGCTGATTAAGAAAAGTCGTATAAGTGCTGTTAAAGGACACAGTCCAAGAGAAATGGCAGTAGTCTATATTGTTTCAGGACCTCGTGGACTTTTCATCTAACCTGAAGGGAGGTGTCAGGTACTGGGGTTTTTGTTACTCTGTGGCTTCCGAAGTGCAAGGCATTGTCCCCTCTGGTGTCACTCAGTTTTTGCCTTTGTTAAAAAAATATTTTTTGGACTAGGAGAATAGTTGAGTGAATGAGAATGGTTGTTGTCCATGCATGAGGACGTGGGTTCGGATCTCCAGCATCCACTTAACAATCTTGGTGTGCATCTCTGTATTACGCTTATAACTCCACTCTTAGGGGCACAGGCGGCACGGGAGGGCATCTGCTGGGACTGGCTGTCAGACTGGCTCCAAAGTCAGCAAGTGTCTTAGTCAATGTCCTATTGCTGTGAAGAGACACCAGTTTCCCTGAGACTTCTGCTGTTATTCCTATGATGTCATACTTTTCTTATTTCAACCTTTTACTTTGTCTTTTGTGTTTTCAGAATTTTGACTATAATATTCTTCAGAAAGATGCATTTTAAATGAAATGTTTTAGGAGTGCTTTGAGCTTTCTGCATGTGAATATCAATTAATGTAACCAGGTCTCCTGTGAGCTCCTGACCCTTCTGCCTTTAACCTCAGCAATTGCCTGGCCAGTCATAGCAGTTTCACTCACGGGTCTTGTTGGCTAGATTTTCTAATGCCCTTTCCATTCTGTTCTGAAATCTCATGAAGTAAACATTGACCTGCTTAATAGAGTTCAGTAATCTGGGTAGGTTATTGCGGAAGACTGTCTTCAGACCCAGAAATTCTGTAATCAGCTCGATACCTAACTTCATTCATTATGTGTTTTATCTTCAAGATTTTTAATGAGTTCTTTTTGTATGATCTTTTCTTAGTGAATTTCAGTTAGATCTTGAATTCTCTGTTTTTGAATTGTCTATTTTCTTTAATATTGCACTAAGTTTTTCAGAAAATTCATTCTCTCGAATTTTGCCAACTAATTTATATCCTTTTCTTTGTGCTCTTACTCGCAATGACTGTGCTTCCTCATAAGCACCATATTACAGTTTTAGTTTTCATGCTGCTTTATGCTGCCATTCGTGCATCTGGTGGTCGATTAGTTCCTCCTACCAGTTTGTAGAGTGGCTTTGTTAGTAAGAGGCTTACTATTGTTTTGATCGAATATACCATGTTGATCTGTGTTCCTCATGAGGTGTGTGTGTGTGTGTGTGTGTGTGTGTGTGTGTGTGTGTGTTCATTCAGCTTTTTCAGTTGTAATCAACACTAGCAGTATCAGCAAGTTTCTATAGCCAGTGGTTGGTTGGGGATTATATTGCCAGCCAGAAAGTAGTTTTCTTAGCTTGGACCCAGCTAGGTTGTGCTATGAGTAAGTTGTTCTAGGCCAACAGAGGGATGGACCATTCTCTTGTTCCATCTGGGTGTAACGTGCCTGGTCAAAGATGCTTGTCACTGTTCAAAGGCTACACAGAGATAAGTGTACTGTCAGTGCCTGAGAGCTACATCAGTGACTTGGTTGGACCCCTGAAGGATGATGACCTTCCTAGAAAGCTATTTTCTAGAGTTAAGGATAGACGTGTGAGATCAAGCTTTTAAGAATAGGCTGTTCCATTACTTCTTGGCCACAGGAGAACTACCAGGTTTGTCTAGTTGATCCCCAGGGTCCTCAAGCAGGCCAAGCCAAACTAAACAGGAAATATTGTAGGGACCTCAGTAGACTGAACCAGCACAGTTGTAAAGCTCCTCTTCTGTGTCTAGAGGTATTGCTTGAGAGGTTCATTGGTTACCTTTCTATTACCGTGGTGAGACCCATGACCAAAGTAACTTAGAAAAGGAAGAGTTTGGGAGCTGGGCTTGGTGTGGGCTTTTGAAACCTCAAAAAAAAAAAAAAGCCCACCTCAATGACATAGCTCCTCCAAACAGTTCCTCCAAGTGAGGACCACGTATTCAAATATATGAGCCTATGGGGGCCGTTCTGGCTCAAACCACCATAGTAAACAAGAATAACTTCTTTATAGCATTGGGTGATTAAATGTAAGGTAGAAGTGGTTCGCTGTCCCCTTTGGTCCCAAGTTTTGTCAAAGGGAAATTTTCAAAATCTTAAAAATGCTTTAGTGTTTCTTCATATATAAATCTTTAATAGATTTAGTTGAAAGCTCTTGGGGTATTTCTAAATGTTTTTTCGGTAATATTAAATGTAAGAAGACTGAATTAGGCCAGCAGAGCCTAATTAGGACATTAAGTTGTATTATTTCATCTTTGAATTACAGAAATGTTTTAAAATATGTTTTTCTTGTATTTCAGGCCTTTTTATGGTTATCATGAGAAGGAAAGACACTTTATGAAGATCTATCTTTACAATCCTGCAATGGTGAAAAGGTACAAAGATAAACAAAACCAAAATATGAATAGACATGACTTAAATGATATATTAATAAAGAGAAGATGATAGAAGAAAGGCTTTGTCGTTTATAACACCATGACAGTAAAGGATGTAAGCTGTCTGTATATATGAGTAGAAAGAGCACTGCCTAGGTTGTAGTGAAGGATATTTCAAAGGTAGGTCATTTGTTTATAGCCCCTGTCTATTTTTCTGTTTTGGACGTTGTGAGTTTGTTGAATTTTTGGTAGGAGAGATGATAATGGTCTGATACAGTGTTAGTGGCCTGTTGACCAGTCCATATGCTCAAGATTAAAAACAAGATAATCTTGTCATTTCAAAATAAGGAGACTCTTGAGGAAGTAAGACCACAGTGAGAAGACTCTTTGTTGACTCCTTCCTAGCTGCTTCAGATGTTGACTTTTGTTTTTGTTCTGCCCTTAATCAGTCCTCTGCATTTAGTATTTTATATTCTAAAAATAAAATTGACAGCCGTGAGGCTTGGGGTCTGGGGGCAGCCAGATAATTCAGTGAAAAGCCACCTGCTACTAAGTCAGACACCTGTGCTTCATCCCCAGGATACACATGTTGTGAGCAGTGCGCCAAGTCCTTCAAGTTGTCCTCTGGCCCCCACGGACATACATAACAATAAATAAATGCAATACAAAACTCTTTTTAAGAGTAAATTGTCTAAGTTCAACGTCTGACACTTAGGCTTATTAGTTAAATGACTTTAAGGCTTTAAGTCTTTCTTGATGTCGAGGTTTCCCATGTTCCATTCTAATGTCTGTACCACCCCAGACTGATTTGCTGCTCCTTGTCAGCAGTGCCTTTGTCTGTATCAGTTGGCTTCATTTCTCTTCCTCATGCCATTTAAATGTGAATAGTTGGAACACTCACATACACAGATTTATACATATAAACATGCCCATCTCTCACATATCCATTCTTCTTGAAAGATTTCTCTCTCCATATCAAATGTCTTTCCTCCCATCCATTCTTTACTCCTAATGGTTTCTACCCAAACTAATTCACAGAAACTTTTGTTCACTAACTGTTACTAAATTCATTTTATGTCTTTATTTTTTGAGCTTGTGCTACTATTTAGGAGACCATCAAGTAACTAACTGCAGATGCTGGTTTCTGAGACTTTACCCCTCCTTGGTTATCCGCATACTTGCGTGATCATTCATCTTGGGGCCGCTGTGCATTGTTGCTGTTTCTTCTTTAATATTGGTGATTGTTCCTTAGGGACTGGCTCTATGTCTTCTTCTCCCTTCCATATTTACATTATGTATTCATTTTTATGCATGTGACCTTTAAGTTAGTATGAATAGTCTCAATTTTTCTCTTGTTCCCAATCAGTACATGAAACCATTAACAGCAAATAGACTAGCTGTGTGGTTAAGCATGAAGACTCACAGAGAAGACTTCATTTGTGTGTGTGTGTGTGTGTGTGTGTGTGTGTGTGTGTGTGTGTGTGTTTTAAAGAATACATTGTAGGCTGTGCATGTGAGCACAGGCACCTGCAGAGGCCAGTGTCATTTGGTCCTGTGAAGCTGGATTTACAGGGAGGTGGTCGTGAGCCACTCAGCATGGGTGCTAGGAACCGAACCTGTGTCATCTGCAAGACTAATATGCCTTCTTAAGTACTGAGCCATCTCATGTCTCTGATTCTTATAACATTTAAAATCTCTTGAGGATTCATCACTTTGTAAAATGTTAGCATGGGCTTGCAGTAAGGTTTGCCTGAGGATAAGCATTTGTAACACACAACCTATTCAGTCTCCAGGGCTCAAAAGTATGTTAGTATTCTGCAGTATTAAAACATTATTATGATCTTTCCTGTTCATTTTCAGTGTGTAAACCTCCACCAGGATGTCCCACTATGCTAAAACTCAGTATGCTTAAAGCTGTTTGTTTTTATTTTTTCTGAAAACAAACTGACAACCAAACCAAAACTACTTTTCTTTCATTCATCCCATTTTCTATAAACACATCACCACTAGTTGGCCTAAACTCAATTCCTCCCTACCTCACCGGGATCCATCTCCATTCAGTTCTTCAGGTGTGACCACGTCACCCTCACAGTTCTCCTGACTCTGGCAGATTTTTGTTTCACAACCATCACTCTAGGTTTTCCATCATAGCCTCCTGATATGATTGTTTTGTTTGCCTGCTATTTACCTCTCCAGCAAATTCTACTATTGCTTCATATTTTAGTAGGCTGTCTGTAACCTGACTTCACATTGTAAGTAGGCTGGCTGTGATCTGACATCTGGCATTTGTCTTTCAGTTTTGACACCAGGCTACATACAGTATCTGTGGCTTCCCTTCCTGGATATACTGCTTTCTTAGGACCTTTACTGAACCCTATTGTGTTACTATGAAGCCCTCTTTCTTCCCTCTCTTCAGAGAGTTGAACCTGTGGGTCCTTGAGCTTACTGCTTAGACTCCTCGTGCTCTGTGAAGGTTTGACAGTGGGGAACACCTCTGTACCTCAGTTCTTGGTACTCTTTCGATGTGCATTGCTGCTGTTGCTTATGTCCCTAATAGGAAGGAGAAGACCTTTCAATGGGAACACAGTCTTGAGTGGTGGAACTAGGATTGGTATTTCTTTGGGGAACTTTTAGTGCTGTTTATAAAGTTATTTCTGTATTTTTTTTTTTTTAATAATAGAAAGCAGAAAATGACTTATCCAATGTGGCCACATTGGGATGAGGGACAAAGACATCTAGCTAGGCACCCTCTCCCTTACATACATACCAGTTTATTTTCAACATCCTGAAGTAAGAGTAAACTTCAGAAAGCAAATATACACACATTTAAACAGTTTTGCTCAAGGTGTGGTGCCGCCCACCACTGGCCTCATTGACCAGGCCTGAGTCTCGTCCTTTAAACTGGTCGGACAAGTTGTTAGAATTATGTGAATTCTTTTCTAGAGACAAGTATTCCATACAGTTGGTGCCCTTTTTCTTGTCCCAGCATGACATTTCTAGGGGACCCCCTACCCACTTTGAGAATTCTTTGTTTTAGTAGTTTGAGACTCACAAGTGTCTCTTTAAAATGTCTTCATTTGTCCAGAGCAGTTACAATTCCTCATTTTCTGTTTGACACTTATGTCTGTAACAGAATACAAGTAGGAACCAAGGTTAGACCATGTTTAATTAGTGCCAGGTAGCCATGCATAAGAACCATTTTGAGGGGCTAGAAAGATTGCTCAGTAGTTAAGAGCCTGTATTGCTCTTACAGCAGACCCAGGTTAGGTTCCAGGCCATCCACATGATGGTTTGTCAGTAACTCCAGCTTCATGGGACCTCCCCTGGCCTCCATACACTTAGTAAGCAAAAATACATGTAAGGAGACACTGTGCGCATAAAATAAGTTAAAACCTCCTTAAATAAAAAATATTTGAAAAAAAGAACCTGTTGGCTTTTAGTTACCTTTGGAAGGTCTGACATAAGCAACTCCATCCTGGTGATTTGAGACAGGATCTTGTTGGGAAGCCCAGGCTGGCCACAGGCCTTCTGCCTCCTGCTTTGCCTTGCCAAGTGCTTGGATTACAGGCAAGCACTGCCATGCCTAATGCGAATTTCTCTAATTTTTTTCTTATATGGTTTTAAATTTTCCCCCATTTAATCCATGAATTATTTTTTTCATTGAGAAAAATTCATTTTCTTTACTTTAAAACTGTGGTTTAAACTTTTAACTGGAAATAAAATACATATTTCTAGAAAACGTGAAATGAAAATTTCTGAGTATTAGTAGGTTTTTTGTCCACTATATTTCTGTAATCATTGCTTTATTTAATGCTTTAAAGAACATAATCCTATAACTTTCTTTTTCTAACTAGGATATGTGAACTTTTGCAAAGTGGAGCCATAATGAATAAGTTCTACCAGCCTCACGAAGCGCACATCCCCTACCTCCTACAGCTCTTCATTGACTACAACCTTTACGGAATGAATTTAATAAATCTGGCTGCTGTCAAGTTCCGAAAAGCGAGAAGGAAAGGTACGCTTCATTTTCAAGTTCGGATTAAGGGTGCTCTGTAACCAGTGGCTTACAAAGTAGCATGCACAGTGGATAAAGACTAGAGGAATGCTGAGAATGGGGTTTGAGACTATCAGGAAGAGCTTTGCAGAACTTTTTTTGGAGCTCGAGGGGTTAAGAGTTCAGCGGTTAAGAGCACTGGGTGCTCTCCCAGGGGAGCCAGGTTTGATTTCCGCACCCACATGGTGCCTCACAACTATTTTTAATTCCAGTTACAAGGAATCCAGTGTCATCTTAAGGCACCAAGCACACACATGGTAAATAGACATTTCTTACAGGCAAAATACCCATATACATAATTTCCTAGTTGATGGAGATACGCACATGCTGTGTAAATCACCCACTCCTAAGAAGACAACTTGAAGATTTTTCGACTGTTTGGAACTATGTAGACAAGGTCATAAATTTCAAATATTTACTCACTTTGAAAGAAACTTTTTTATACTTTGGAACTGTGAACTTACCAGCCCTGCAACTCTAAGCAATCAATAATAAACTTTCCATTTCCACATAGGTACCTGTAGCAGTGAATTAGTTAAACTGCCTTGGCCCTCCAAAACTCTCTGGATTTGCTAATGACACACACACACACACACACACACACACACACACACACACACACCAGCTAATTTTGATATTCCTTGATTAACTCAATGACTAGGCATTTCTAGTCATCCCTGCAGTTATCATACATTCTTCTCTTCAACTTTCCTGAGTCAACTTGCTAAATCAACATTTTATCGGTGCTACTCCAGACCCAATGGGGAAGTAGCACTTTTTCAAATTATTTTTTTATTTTTTTATAATTACACTTCTGTGTAATAGAACACCAGACTTGTTCCCTGCATCTGGCTGTAAATTTTTTCTTTTTATCGGATATTTTCTTTATTTACATTTCAAATGTTTTCCCCTTTCTAGGTCTCCCCTTCTGAAACTCCCTATTCCTTTCCCCCTGCCCCTGCCTCAAGGAGGGTGCTCACTCACTCTCCCACTCACCCACTTCTGTCTTCCTGCCCTGGCATTCCCCTACACAGGGGCATCAAACACCCTCAGGCCCAAGGCCTTCTCCTCCCTTTGATGTCCAACAAGGCCATCCTCTGCCACATATATGGCTGGAGCCATGGGTCCCTCCATGTGTACTCTTTGGTTGGTGGTCTAGTCCCCAGGAGCTCCAGGGGTTCTGGCCAGTTGACACTGTTGCTCCCCCCATGAGTCTGCAAAGCCCCTCAGCTCCTTCAGTCCCTTCTTCCAACTCCTCCATCAGGGACCCTGCTCAGTCCAATGATCGGCTGTGAGCATCTGCCTCTGTATTTGTCAGGCTCTGGCAGAGCCTCTCAGGAGACAACTATATCAAGTTACTGTCAGCAAGTACTTCCCGGTATCCACAATAGCATCTGGGTTTTTGACTGTATATGGGATGGATCCAAGGCAGGGCAGTCTCTAGATGGCCTTTCCTTCAGTCTCTGCTCCATACTTTGTTTCCATATTTCCTCCTGTGAGCATCTTGTTCCCCCTTCTAGGAACCACTGAAGCATCCACACTTTGGTCTTCCTTCTTGGGCTTCATATGGTCTATGAATTGAATCTTGGGTATTCCGAACTTTTAGGCTAATATCCACTTCTCAGTGAGTGCACACGATGTGTGTTCTTTTGTGGCTGGGTTACCTCACTCAGGATGATATTTTTAAGTTCCAGCCATTTGCCTGTGAATTTCATGAAGTCATTGTTTTTAGTAGCTGAGTAGTACTCCATTGTGTAAACGTACCACATTTTCTGTATCCATTCCTCTGATGAAGGACATCTGAGTTGTTTCTAGCTTCTGGCTACTATAAATATGGCTGCTATGAACATAGTGGAGCATGTATCTTTATTACATATTGGAGCATCTTCTGTGTATATGCCCAGCAGTAGTATAGCTGGATCCTCAGGTAAGGTAGTACTATGTCCAATTTTCTGAGGAGCTGCCAGACTGATTTCCAGAGTGGTTGTACCGGCTTGCAACCCTATCAGCAAAGCAGAAGTGTTCCTTTTTCTCCACATCATTGCCAGCATCTGCTGTCACCTGAGTTTTTTGATCTGAGTCATTCTGACTGGTGTGAGGTGGAATCTCAGTGTTGTTTTGATTTGCATTTCTCTGATGACTAAGGATGCTGAACATTTCTTTAGGTGCTTCTCGGCCATTTGAATTTCCACAGTTGAGAATTCTCTGTTTAGCTCTGTACCACATTTTTAATAGGGTTATTTGGTTGTCTGGAGTCTTAACTTTTTGAGTTCTTTGTATATATATATATATCAGCCCTCTATGGGATGTAGGATTGGTAAGATCTTTTCCCAATCTGTTGGTTGCCGTTTTGTCTTATTGACAGTGTCCTTTGCCTTACAGAAGCTTTGCAATTTTACAAGGTTCCATTTGTCTATTGTTGATCTCAGAGCATAAGCCATTGGTGTTCTGTTCAACAACTTTCCACTGTGCCCATGTGTTCGAGGCTCTTCCCCACTTTCTCTTCTATTAGTTTCAGTGTATCTGGTTTTATGTAGAGGTCCTTGATCCACTTGGACTTGAGCTTTGTACAAGGAGATAAGGATGAATCGATTTTCATTCTTGTACATACTGACCTCCAGTTGGACCAGCACCATTTGTTGAAAATGCTTTTTTCCACTGGATGGTTTTAGCTCCTTTGTCAAAGATCAAGTGACCATAGGTGTGTGGGTTCATTTCTGGGTCTTCAATTCTATTCCATTGATCTTCCTGCCTGTCACTGTACCAATCCATGCAGGGTTTTTTTTGTTGTTTTGTTTTGTTTTTAATCACTATTGCTCTATAGTACAGCTTGAGGTCAGGTATGTGTCAGCTCCTTAAGCTGGCAGGTCCAGGCAAGAGGAGAGAGATGTCCTGGTCCAGCTGGGTCTCTCCCAGCTGAGCAGGATGGTGAGTGTTGGCACCCAAAGAAACACACCTGGTTGGGAGTCTTGTCAAGGCAGGAACTCAACTTCAATGTAACAACCTCTTGTTTCAATAAACTTGGAGCATAGGGAGGAGGGGTTTTGGTAGGGTGAGATGACCTAGGGGGTGGGAAGGGTGATGGGGGTATGAGGTGACTGACAGTGCCAATTGCAAAGCTCTACATCGGCAACAGCTGGGCAGTGCCCCATCCAGCAGGGCATTGAACAAGGTCCAGGGAGATCACCTGAAAGAGAGAAACAGGCAAATGCAAAGAGCGGCTTGTCTATAGTCTGATCAATCCGCTGATTTTTACTTTTTCACATGGGGTTTATAAACACATAAAGGCAGGATGTGGGGAAGGGGATGACGCAGGATCATAGGTGTTCAGGAGGAGTACAGATATCTTCCAGAACAGAGTATTGGCTGTGTGAAGGTTCAGGGAACAGGCCACTATGACTCTGTCTATGAATCACTTGTCCTTATCTAAATTGTTACTATCCACCAAGGCTTCCTATCTTACAAGGTCTATGACTATCCGGCTGGTAAATTTCCACCAAGGCTACTTGTTTACAAGATCTTATAGCCATCTGTTCAGTGTTTTTCCACAGAGACCAAGACTTTGTGTTAGCAGGCTGACTTAGGCCTGTGGCCTTCAGTGTATAAGCAAGGCTGCCTCTGACAGAGCAGAAGCAGGGCTTAAACAGGTCATGTTGAGCCACTCCAATACAGAAGTGACTAAGACAGGTCTCAAACTTGAGCCAGGCTTAGACTCTCCCACAAGGCCACAGAAACTTGAGCCAGGCTCCAGTTTGTTCACAAGGCCCAAACCAGGCCCGAAATGGGGCCCAACAGGGATGGTGATTCCTCCAGAAGTTCTTTTATTGTTAAGACTAGTTTTTGCTATCCTGTTTTTTTTGTTGTTCCAAATGAATTTGAGAATTGCTCTTTCTAACTCTATGAAGAATTGATTTGGAATTTTGATGGGGATTGCATTGAATCTGTAGATTGCTTTTGGCAAGATAGCCATTTTTACTATATTATTAATCCTGCCAATCTACGAGCATGGAAGATTTTTCCAAATTCGTTCTTTGAAGCCACAGTTACACTGATATCAAAACCATACAAAGACCCAACAAAGAGAACTTCAGACCAATTTCCCTTATGAATATCGATGCAAAAATACTCAGTAAAATTCTTGCAAACTGAATCCACGAACACATCAAAATGATCATCCATCATGATCAAGTAGGCTTCATCCCAGGGATGCAGGGTTGGTTCAATATTCGGATATCTATCAATGTAATCCACTACATAAAACCACATGAAAAACCAAACTCAAAGAAAAAACCCACATGATTATTTCATTAGATGCTGAAAAAGCATTTGATAAAATTCAGCATCCCTTCATGCTAAAGTCTTAAAAAGATCATAGTAAAAGCAGTATACAGCAAACCAGTAGCCAACATCAGACGAAATGGAGAAAAACATGAAGCAATTCCAGTAAAATCAGGGACTAGACAAGGCTGCAAATATGTACAAATTGGAAAGGAAGAAGTCAAAAATGTGAGCATTTGCAGAGGTTATGATAGTTGGCTGGTTGCTTTTTTTTCTGTAGCGCTGTCTAATCCCTTTGCTTTCCCATCATGGTGATCCTCCTCTTCTTCCCCTCTCACTTTGTCTCCTGCCTGCACAATCTAAAAGTCCCGCCCCGGCTCCCTGCCCAGCCAATGCTTTATTATTATTATCGATCAAAGCCAGCTGGGAGCAGGGATCCCCATGTCTGAAAACACAGGACTTTGGGAGCTGAGATCGGACTAAGCACTAGAACCAATCCCCATACAGGATAGGTGCCATCCTGCACATCTAGTGTTAATGGAATTGTACCCTGTGTGGGAGCATGACTTCTCTACTTCATTTCATATCATATATCATATCATATCATATCATATCATTGTTAATCCATGTGTGCTGGACTAGTACTTCATTCCTTTTAGTGACACAGTACTAGTCTGCTGTGTGTATAACCTATATAGTTTTGTCTTTTTCAGTTGGTGGGCATTTGGAGATTTTTTTTTTTTTACTCTTGTGTACACTTGTATACAAAAGTTTTTTTTTTTTTTAACATATATTGGGAGTAAAATTTCTGGTAAAAAAAAAGATGATATTGAACAATATTTAATAGGAAAATTTTAATTAAAACCAGAAAGTTCTACTCCTGCACACCTATTATAAAAGGCCACAATTCAAAAGAGTTATGATAACCTACCCAATGCTGTCCCATGTGTTATACCATAGCAGCTCTCATTGTTGATGGCAGATGTGAAGTAGTCTCGTGTGTGTGTGTGTGTGTGTGTGTGTGTGTGTGTGTGTGTGTGAAGTTTTCTTTTTACCCATTTACTTATTTATTTACTCACTCACTTTACATCCCAATCACAGCTCCCCCACCTGTCTCCTCCCACTGCCCCCTCACACAGCCCCTCCCTCCTGTCATCTCTGAGAAGGGGAAAGTCCCTCCTGGCATCTTAGTTCTTTATTTTTTAATGAGGCACTAATCATTTAGATATACTTATTATGAGATTTTTATAAGTGCTTCTTACTCAAATCAATTTATCAGAAATACTTTTTTTCCTATTCTTAGTTTAGAATTATTGCTCCCAACTGTGTGTATGTAATCCTGTGTATCAGTGAATCTTTAAAATATATTTGGGTGTTCTTACATGATTTGTAAATTATTTTACAAAGAGGATAATTTTGTACAAATTATAAATATAATTTGCTAGATATAGTAGCTCGTGCATTTAATCTTAGTGCCCAGGATGCAAAGTCTGCCTGGTCTATGAGTTTGAGACTGCCCTAGTCTACACCATGAGTTCTAGGTTAGCCAAGGCTGTGTAATGAGACTCTGTCACCAATAAATAAATGGTAGATGGATTAATTAGACAAAATAAAATATTTACAAATATAATTTATTTAAATTTGCCTTTCTTTCTCTAGGTGATACATCACATGCAACTGGATTATTCAAGCATCAGTTGTCAGGAAATTCTCCTGCTGGCACTTTATTTAGGTGGGAAGAGGATGAAATACCAAGGTTAGCCTCTGTTGTCAACAAAATGAAAACTTTATATATGTACATTTGTGATCAGTTACCAGTGGTCATTATAATTAAAACTTAACCTTTTACTACCTTGGGTCTTCTAAACGTTTATATTTAAAATGTATCAATAACATAACATGGAATCGTGGGCTTCGTGGACAGAGCGCCATGGTGAGGGCCATGGGATGGTAGCAGTAAAGGCACTTGCTGCCAGATGTGATGACCTGATTTGACCCTGGGATCCCCATGGTGGAGGGAGAGAATGAGCTCCTATAAACTCGTCTGACCTCTCCATACATGTGATGACACGCACCTGCACACAGAGACACAGGTACACAAGATAAAATTAACTATAATTTAAAAATAAATAAAAGACATCACAGAAAGACATAGTTATTACCTAATTAATAACAAGAACCTGAAGTAGGTTGTTAAATTTCTTGCTGTTATTGTTATCACACAGTCTAAATATGATTTTACAAGTTACCAAGTTACAAACTTAGTTATTATAAAATAGCAATTTTAGAGTAGCATACATTTTTAATAAAATAACTCTTTGGGTTTCTAAACATTGAGTTATGGAAATAAGTACTCGACAAAATACAACTTGTTTCTTTTAACTATTTTGTTGATTATGCTTTTTGTTAAGTTGTAGCATATTCCAAATGCTTAGGTTTTTCTATCACAAAGCAGACACGTAATCCCCACCTTTCTCAGTCATCAGTCAGTAGCATTATCTCTATAAAGTTAATCTTACACAGATGATGTAGACTGTCCTATGTAACTTTGCCCACGGCTTTCTTGAGCCTCTTATTACAGTGGTGTTGGCAACATGGGTATAGTTTTCTTCTTTTTAACTTCTTGTATTTATCCAATTTTAAAAGGTTTAAATTACATTTATTTATTTATTGTATACATGCACACATGCACAGAAATTAGAGTACATTTTGTGGGAGTCAGGTTTTTTTTTTTCTACCAGATAGATACTGGAAACAGAACTTAGGTCATTAGGTTTGATATCAAATGTTTTTACCCTGTGAGCCATATTGCTGGCCCTATTTTTTTAAATTTATATTTCTTTTAATTTATATTTATGTAATTATTTGGTGAGCGCATGTGTGCATATGCGTTATGATGCAGTGTTGGGGCCAGAAGACGAATGTCAGGTTGCGTCTTTCCTTCTATCTTATGAGATCTGGGGATCAAATTTAGGTTATAGTAGGTCTTCCTGCAAGCACTCTGCTAAGCCATCTCGCAAGCTCACTAATTAATCTTTGTGGGGTTTGTCTGTTGGTTGGTTGGTTGGTTGGTTGGTTGGTTGGTTGGTTGGTTGGTTGGTT
>JANHMN010000019.1:15541878-15569600 GCA_030674055.1 Rhabdomys pumilio | reverse complement strand
ACATACATACATACATACATATATGCATGCCTCCCCCTGGGATTAAAGATGTGTGTTACAATGTCCAGCTTGCTTGTTTATTTTTACTTTTTAAAATACATGTGATTTATGATGATATTCTTTGGGCTTTTTATTGCATTTGTATTGCATTTTTATTTAGTATATTTCAGTAATATTTCAAAGTTTTAAGGTGAATTTACATTGTAATATTCTATAATTTATACAAATTCTATATTATTTAAGCTGCTAAGTTTTAGAACTGAGGCATTGCCTTAACGCTCGTCTTCTTTGTCATCTTAAGGTAATACCAAACATAAAATAGAAGAAGCACTTATTAATGAAGAAGCAATTTTGAACCTCATAGAAAATAGTCAGACTTTTCAGCCTTTGACTCAAAGACTGAGTGAGACACCAGTTTTCAGTAAGTAACAACACTACCTTAAACGTGTCATGTTTTAAAAGTAAGTTTCTGGGTTTTTTTTTTTCCCCTTTGATTTGAAGAAGTGAACATTTCACATTTAGTAAATGCTGAGTATAAAAATTGTGTATCACATTAGATCAAGTAATTGTATGCTTTCTTGTTTTTCCTTAAAAAATAAATAAACAGCTATGAAAGAAAATTTTTTTCTTGAACTATATTGGGTGAAAGCATGTTACTTTAGGGGTAAAACAAATTTATTTTATTTTATTTTTCTGTTTTCCATGTGTAGTATGCCTACAGTTGTACATGTTTTAACGTGTAAGGTTGGGCAGGGGTGTGTGTACATGCATCTGGAGGCCCCAGAACAATGTCAGAAACATCCTTAATCGTTCTTCAACCTTACTCACTGAGATAAGAGTCCGTCAAGCCCACAGATCACTGACAGGGCTCGTCTTGGTAGCCAGCCTGGTGTGGAGTCCCCTTCTCCACCTCCAGAGCAAGAACTGCAGGGGGCTGCTCTGCCCTCCTGTGTTTATCAGGGTTCCTGAGGATCTGAACTCCGGTCCTTACACTTGCAGAGTAAGTGTACATTAACTACTGAGCCAGCTCCCCAGCAACCAAACACACTCATTTTAAACAGTATCCAGATGAAGCAGAGTAATAAAGTGGTGGGCGCTTTGCTGTAGTGTGAGGAAGCTGAGCTGTAAGTCACGACTTCTGAAGAAGCGCAGAGCCCTACGGTGTTTTCTGAGTGTTGTTTACCCCTTCGTGCACTTCAGCCTCAACATTTATACGTTATGCTTCTCATCATCAGCGTTACGCTCTGCTTCGTTTCTCCTTTTAAGTTTTTATATTGTGTATTTGAATTCTTTATATATTCTTGGTATCAATCCCATTATATAAATTACTTAATTGAAAAGATATTTTCAGAAAAGCTAATGTGGAAAAGAAATGGAGATTCCCAACATCAACTTTAGACCTCTATGTGCACACACGTAGACACCTGCACACACATTTGCACCCATACCATGCACAAACACATAAAAGAGAAAAAATGTATATATGTAATGAAAGCAGGTGTGCCAGTTGATTTGGGGAGGCTCTGAGAGGAAGGTAAAGAAGGAGGAAAGGTAACTGAGGCACAGTGGAGTGTATAAATCCATCGAAGTGACTGAATGAAGCCATCGGTCCAGATGCTGATGTACATAGTGGAAGTAAAAAGTGTAAGACCATCAAAATACTTCCTTTTCTTGCATATGCATGTGGTAGTGGAATGAGTCGCTATGTAGTGTGGATATAGGGAAAGTGAACTCAGTTTCTCCTATATTCCTTACCACAACAGCCAACACAGAGCATGTCTGTGACTGGATGTCTAGGCATTTTCCACATGCCAAGCAATCAGTCAGTTTTGTAATGGATATCTCTTTTATATTCTCTAATTCAACCCAATTCTAACCCTCATCAACCTGGAGACGATATTAGACTCCACGGTGAGGGCTCCCAGACCCTCAGGCTCAATACATTTGGTTGAGCAGATCACCAAACTAGGACAAGCAGACTTATTACTGAATTAAAATCTATTACAAAGGTTACCAATAACAGCCAGAATCAGTGAGTAGGGCAAGGGATAGGAGAAGATGCACAGAGCTCCCATGTCCTATTTGTGTGTGTGTGTGGTGTTTATTTAAACTTTCTGAAATGTATATATTGAACACTGAATATATCCTCCTCATTCTTGGTAATTCCTTTTTGTCCCCTCACCTTCCCTCCTCTAAGTCCTCCCTTAGTCCATTTAGACCAGCAGTTCTCAACCTGTGGGTCACGACCCCTATGAGGTTGAATGACCCTCTTACAGGAGTCACAACAGGAGGAGCTGTGTAAAACGGTTGCAGTACTAGGAAGGCTGGGAGCCGCTGGTTTAAACAGTTTTACTTTTATTTTCATACTGTGTGTGTGTGGGGGGGGGGGGGGGGGGGGGGGGGGGGGGGGGAGAGGAGGGAAGATTTCAGACTTTCTGTACCTGTATGAATCTGGGACCACAGATGAAGGAAGTGCGCACTACTTTGGGTCTGTGAAGTCTCATTATGTGGGCGTGACTGACTGACCAGTGTATTAGTCAACTGTCAGTTACTCTGACTACCTGGAGGCTGGGGGATGGGACTGAGAGTCAACTCTAATCTTGCCTTTCTCTTTCTGGTTGTCAGCACCCATTCTGTCCTATTTAGTGTGTTAAAAGACACTTTGCTGATTACAGGGATTTTTGATGTATGCCAGAAATCGAGGAAATTTTCAACCTGAGCAGTAGTAAATTAAGATCCAGTTTCATCACAGCCTCGTCAGTACTTGATACTATGTGACTTTGTCACTTTAAGAATCTTAGCATATATAGTATGGTTTCATAAAAATTGAACTATTAACTATTTTTAAAAGCAGTCTTATATATCTAAACTAGGTTTTATTTGACTATCCTGTGAGTATAGTTGAAGTAAAAGTTAAAATGTTTACATGTGTCTTTCTTATACTTAATTAGCTATTATTGCTTTGAATATATTTCATTTTGAACACTCAACGACCATATTTTCTTTAGTGCTCTTCATACCTAAGTAAGCCTGGAAAAATCCTTAAAAGCACCAGTCCCTGAGTCTTGCCCTCAGACATTCTCATAATAGATGAGAGATGGAATCTGGAAATCTTCTTTTAAATAGTCACTACATTCTTGTCGTTCAGATGATGGAAGGCACTGCTTTTGATAAGAGAGCTACAGCATTAACACCCAAGCCTTCGCACTGGTTCTATTCCTTTAGCATGTGTCAGCATCTGTTACACTGTTTTGGGATCAGTCTCAATTGTTAGAGCATTTAGAAATCTTATGGTATTTTTGGTGATTGATTTGCTTGTTTTATAGTGGACAGTAGTCCTGATGAGTCGCTGGTCCATCTTCTTGCTGGTTTGGAAAGTGATGGATATCAAGGAGAAAAGAATAGGATGCCATTACCATGTCACCCCTTTGGAGAATCTCAAAACCCCCAAAATAGTGACGATGAAGAGAACGCACCACAGATTGAGAAGGAGGAGATGGAGCTTAGTGTGGTGATGTCCCAGAGATGGGACAGTGATATTGAAGAACATTGTGCCAAAAAGAGGTGATTTCTCTTAAAAGTTATTTCGGTTACTCTAACACATACCTTTTCTCATTGCTGCACTTGATTAAAAAGTTGTTATTATCATACTGTAAAATGCCCCATGAACTAAATTGACTTTCAAAATCCTCTTTAAATAATGACTTTTTTCATGTAGCATACATTTAATATTCCAAGAAATATCATGTTCTGCTACATTTAAAAACCTAACCTAGCAACCATGTGTTTTATATCCAGTACTGACGCGTAAGGACAAATGGGTAAGACTGTGACTCCTCCTTACCACAGAACTCGGAAAGTGTCATTCCCCTGAGAGTAACTGTTAATGGAGCCAAGTAGTCCTGTGCAGAGTCCGCTTAAAAATAAGTGACTCTTTTATCTGATTAGCCTGAGTTAATTACACAGTAAACAGAAGCAAATAGCTGGCCGGGTGAAACATGCCTGTAATACCAGCCAAGGCTACAAAGTGAGAACCTATCTCAAAGTCTCTGAAGCAAGCAAGCACTGTTACTCTGGTTTAAGGTCAGTCAGTAAGAACCAGGTGTGATGGTGCACACCTTTAATCCCTGCACTCATGTGGCAAAGGTAAATGGGTCTCTGTGAGTAAGAGGCTAGCCTGGTCTACACAGTAAGTTCCAGGCTAGATAGGGCTACAGAATAAGACCTCGTGTCTCAGAAGAAAGAGCGGAGCTGATGTATTATTAGCCAGGGTTCTCTAAAGGAGTAGAAATGATAGCAGGGGTGCATGCTTATGTTTATAGTGAGTATATATAATGTATAATATATATTAAGGGGAACCCATTGGATTGGCTTACAGGATTTAAGACAACAATGGCAGTCGTACAGTGGAGAAGCCAAGAGTCTGGTAGTCACTCAGTCTTTGAGGCTGATGTCTCAGCAGCCCCATTCTGTGGTTGAATGCCAGGAGGCTTCCTGGACACTCTACATTGGAATTCCAGAGACATCATCTCTAGTATTGGTGAAGGGATGCCATAGCAATGGGATAGATGGACATGCCAGAAACAGCGAGGGCAAGCAGGCCAAAAGCAAGTTCTCCTCCATATCTGGGCTGCCACCAGAGGGTGCTGCCTGCATTTAAGGGGGGACTTCCTGCTTCAGATAATCTGATCAGGACAATCCTTCACAGGATGGCCCAGAGATACACGTTTCAGTGGATTCCCAGTCAGGTTGGCAACCAAGATTAGCCATCGTGAGTGGCATTCTGGTTAGCTGAGCAGCCTCTGTGAGCCTGAGTCTGCCTCCGAAACTCAAACCTTTCATAACCATGTTAGAGAGCTTGAATAATAGAAGCACAGAAAGAAATTTGTTAAATGTATATTAAATGTTGTTTTGTCATGTGTATCACTGCTTAAGAAGACAGAAAATAAAGGGAAAGAAAAGGAAAACTAGAAAGATCCAGTGAACACTGTCATTTAAAGAACATTTGAATAGAGACTGTTTGGTCTAATTAGGTAACTAAGGGAGAAATGACCAACATTTTTATATTGAAGATTAACACATAAAATGGCACATATCCATTTCTTATGTGACAGAGGATAAAACATGAATACAGCACTGAAATTGAAAATATTCATGTGATTGTGATATCAAGAAGCAATTAGCTATTAAGAGAGTTGATAATAGGGTTATCCTGTGAGTCAAGACAGCAAGCTCCTGATGCAGAGAATATGAAAACAAAGATTGAGGCATTTATTAAAAATAAGATTTTTACATCAGCAAATTTGATTAAAGTCATTAGATGATGTCTGATGTAATATTCCAGTACATAACGGTGATCTTTATAACAAATTGAAATTGTAAAGAGGGGAAATTATTCTGTATATAATAAAGAGATATTTTCAAGCAACTGAGGCCAGAGAGAACATGTTGGGTATAGAAAGAAAGACTTCGAGCATCTATATAGGAGTGAAAGTATCAGACTAACATAAATATGAAACAGAACTTAGAGAATCTAAGCCTCAGCTCATCTGAAACTTTGAGTAACCTTGCAGCTCCGTTACCATATTGTCATCCAGCCCTTAGGAGACCATTGCTGCTTTCTCTGGAGAAATCGCTTGAGATTTGAATGCCCCATCTCGCCTTTCTTGATTTTCATTTCATTGTTCAGTGATCCCTATATGAACACCTTAAAATATATTAGGATGTTACACTTTTTGAAGTCACTTCTCATCTGTGTATATCCTATCCACAGATAGTTTAAGGGGAGAACATGAGCAAGTGCATGCCTAGATAGGATAATAACCCAAGACGCTGTGGCTAGAATGTAAGAATTATATGCTGGACAGTGGTAGCTCAGGGTCTAGTCCTAGTACTCAGGAGGCAGAGGGAGATGGATCTCTATGAGTTTGAGGCCAGCTTGGTCTACATAGTGAGTTCCTAAAGAGCCAGGGAAACACTATATTGTCAGAAAGAAAGAAAAAAAGAAAGAGAGAGGGGGGAGGGAAGAAGGAAGGAAGGAAGGAAGGAAGGAAGGAAGGAAGGAAGGAAGGAAGGAAGAAAATTGTGATGCCTTCTATGTCACATGAATGAGATTATATCTTTTTGTAGGTCTTGTAGCAGTGCATGTTAATAAAGCAAAATAAACCTGTTTTTTTTAAAATGGTACTTTTATATCTTTATATTTTTTACTGTCATAATCAAGTCAGAAAATTTGCATCTAAGATGCACCTTTTTCTTTTAAGATCTCATTTACTTTTATTTTATGTATATGAGTGTTTGCCTGCATGTGTATCTGTCCATCACATGCCTACAGAAACAGAAGGGAGTATTAGATACCCTGAAACTGGAGGTACAGACAGTTTTGAGCCACCATGTGGATGCTGGGACTGAACCTAGAGCCCAGTATGTTTAACTGCTAGGTCATCTCTCCAGCCCCAGATGCGCTGTTTTCTAATGACCGTACTCACTAATGAGTTGTAATGTCCTTTAGGTCACTGTGCAGAAATGTCCACAGAAGTTCTACTGAAGAAGATGACTCGTCCTCAGAAGAGGAAATGGAGTGGACTGATAATAGTTTGCTTTTTGCCAATCTCTCTATACCTCAGTTAGATGGAACTGCAGATGAAAATAGTGGTAAGAAAACAAACCTATTGTATTTGGTTATTTAGTGACTCAAAATGTATTTTACTTGTGACATATTTGTGTTGTCTTTAAGTAATTATAATTTGTCTTTAAGTGACTACAATTTAAATGACTATATATTGTAGTGTTTTTCTATAAGTGACTATAGCTGTGTGATTGCTTATGCTGAAGAGGGTAGGATATTTGTGAGTTGCTTGGTTGAAACTCTGGAAACTTTATTTACTTTATTGTATCATTGAAGTAGCACAAGAAACTAAGAAATATGCTGACATGAGGAAGCATATTATTTTATGAAAAAAACTTAAATATGGTAGTATTTTCCCACATTTCTTAAAGCTACTATAACATTTTTCTGATCCAAAAAATATATGTTTAAAATAATGACTACTATGGTCTCTTGATTGTTTAGATTCTATAATTTCTTTTTGTCAAGTAACTTTTTTAGACATACAAACTTAATATAAATTCTTCCTTAAGAAATTAATACTGTGAATGAGTACATTCTTTTTTTTATCTGATTTTAGACAATCCATTAAACAATGAAAATTCTAGAACCCACTCTTCTGTGATTGCAACAAGCAAGCTATCAGTAAGACCCTCCATCTTTCACAAAGATGCTGCTACGTTGGAACCTCCATCTTCTGCTAAGATTACCTTTCAGTGTAAACACACAAGTGCCCTTTCTTCCCATGTTTTAAACAAAGATGATTTAACTGAAGACCTTTCACAACCAAACAGTACAGAAAAAGGTCGAGATAATTCAGTCACTTTTACAAAAGAAAGTCCTTACTCCATGAAATACTCCAGCTCTTTAAGTGGTACTGTTCACTCAGATAATTCTCATAAGGAGATTCGTAAGAAAGACAAATCTTTGCCTGTTTCTTCCTGTGAAAGTAGTGCTTTTGATTATGAAGAAGATATTCCATCTGTTACAAGACAAATACCAAGTAGAAAGTACTTGAACATGAGAAAGATTGAAAAGGATGCCTCTTTCATACATGTGAACCGTCACACTAGTGAGAATACATTGGGAAAAAACTCTTTCAACTTTGCTGACTTAAATCATTCAAAAAACAAATTGCCCTCTGAAGGAAATGAAAAGGGAAACAGCACATCTATCAATAGTGTATTTCCCTGTTCACTAACAGAAAACTGTGACTTGCTGTCGTCTTCAGGGGAGAACAGAAGTATGGCTCATTCTCTCGATAGTATCACTGATGAGAGTGGACTAAACAAACTTAAAATCAGATATGAAGAATTCCAAGAGCATAAAATGGAAAAGCCAAGTCTCAGCCAGCAAGCAGCACATTATATGTTTTTCCCCAGCGTTGTTCTTTCTAATTGTCTCACCAGACCACAGAAACTCTCTCCTGTCACATACAAACTACAACCTACCAATAAACCTTCCCGGTTAAAATTGAATAGAAAGAAGTTAATAGGTCTTCAGGAAACTTCTACCAAAAGTAGTGAAACTGGAGCCACAAAAGACAGTTGTACGCATAATAATCCATACAGCAGTACTTCTGAGAAGGATAATGGATTGAGCAGTGACTTGATTAAAGCTGCTCATGGGACATTTGAAAATAAAACACCTGCAGAACATTGTATAGACTGTCCTTTTGGAGATGGATCTTTAGAAGCTGAACGGTCTTTTGGACTATATGGAAATAAATATACTCTTAGAGCCAAACGCAAGGTGAATTATGAAACAGAAGATAGTGAGTCAAGTTTTGTAACACAGAACTCAAAAATTAGCCTACCTCATCCCATGGAAATTGGTGAAAATTTAGATGGAACTCTCAAATCCCGAAAACGAAGAAAAATGTCTAAAAAGCTGCCCCCTGTCATTATAAAGTATATTATTATTAATAGATTTAGAGGGAGAAAAAATATGCTTGTGAAGCTAGGTAAAATAGATTCTAAAGAAAAACAAGTAATATTAACAGAGGAAAAAATGGAACTTTATAGGAAGCTTGCACCTTTGAAGGATTTCTGGCCAAAAGTTCCTGACTCCCCTGCAACCAAATATCCCATTTATCCACTAACACCAAAGAAGAGTCACAGAAGGAAGTCAAAACATAAATCTGCTAAGAAAAAACCTGGTAAGCAACACAGAACAAATAGTGAGAATATTAAAAGAACTTTATCTTTCAGAAAGAAACGGACACATGCTATTCTTTCTCCCCCGTCCCCATCATACATTGCTGAAACCGAAGACTGTGACTTGAATTATAGTGATGTCATGTCGAAGCTAGGCTTTCTTTCTGAGAGAAGCACAAGCCCTATCAATTCTTCTCCACCTCGCTGCTGGTCTCCCACAGACCCAAGAGCTGAAGAAATGATGGCTGCTGCAGAAAAGGAGTCAGTGCTCTTTAAGGGTCCTAGTGGGTATAGCACTAAGTCTGTCAGTCCTCGAGTGGGGAAAGCTAGTCGAGCACGAGCACAGGTTAAGAAGTCAAAAGCAAGACTTGCTAACTCCTCTGTAGTTACTAACAAAAGAAACAAACGGAATCAGACGACTAAACTAGTGGATGATGGAAAGAAGAAACCAAGAGCAAAGCAGAAACAGAGAGCCAATGAGAAAGGTCTGTCAAGGAAGCATGCAATACCTACGGACGAAAAGATGAAACCACATTCTGAGGCTGAGCTCACGCCGAACCACCGGAGCATGTCTGAGCTCACAACGAGTAGTGCTGGCGCTCAGACACTTTCTAAACAGAAGGAGACATCACCAACAGGCACTGCCCTGGATCATCCACTTCCTCCCTCCCAACCCACTGGAATTAATGCACAACAGCGGCTGTCTAGCTGCTTTTCCTCTTTCTTAGAAAGCAAGAAGTCTGCAGATTTGCGAACATTCCCCATTTCAAGAGATGATTCACATTCTTCTGTTTATAGTTCTATAGGACCTGGAATCTCAAAAATTAATATTCAGAGGTCTCATAATCAAAGTGCTGTGTTTACTCGAAAGGAAACAACCTTGATTCAAAAAAGCATATTTGACCTTTCTAACCATTTGACTCAGGTAGCACAGAGTACACAATTGTGTTCGGGTATAATATCTCCAAAGACAGAGGAGAGTTCAAATGCACAAAAAAACTGTGGGTCATCTACGGGGAAGTTAAATGAGCATCGCAGCTCCCAAGAATCAAAGCCAGAACAAGTCTGTGCCCCTAATTTTTTGCACTGCAAAGACAGTCAGCAGCAGACCGTGAATGTGTCAGAACAGTCAAAACACAGTGACACTTGTTCTCCGGGAAATGCAGCTTCTGAGGAGAGCCAGTCACCTAATTGTTTTGTAACTTCTTTGAGAAGTCCCATCAAACAAATAGCCTGGGAGCAGAAACAGAGGGGCTTTATTTTAGATATGTCAAATTTTAAGCCTGAAAAGGTAAAACAAAGGTCATTGTCAGAAGCAATTTCACAAACCAAAGCACTGTCTCAATGTAAAAATCAAAATGTGTCAACACCTTCAGTATTTGGTGAAGGACAATCTGGGCTAGCTGTTCTAAAAGAACTGTTACAAAAAAGACAACAGAAAGCACAAAGTACAAATGTCGTACAAGACTCAACATCTACTCATCAGCCAGATAAGAATATTTCTGTTTCTAATGAGCATAAGAAAGCAAATAAACGAGCACGACCAGTGACTTCTCCAAGAAAGCCTCGAACTCCCAGAAGAACAAAACCTAAGGAACAAACCCCCAGACGTCTGAAAGTAGACCCTCTAAACCTACAGACCTCTGGCCATTTGGATAATTCCCTATCAGATGACAGTCCTATCCTTTTCTCAGATCCAGGTTTTGAAAGTTGTTACTCACTTGAAGATAGCCTGTCTCCTGAACACAATTATAATTTTGATATTAACACTATTGGTCAGACTGGATTTTGTAGCTTCTACTCTGGCAGTCAGTTTGTTCCAGCTGATCAGAATCTGCCACAGAAGTTTCTGAGCGATGCTGTTCAGGATCTTTTCCCAGGACAGGCTGTAGACAAGAACGAGCTTCTAAGTCATGACAAACAGAGTTGTGGTGAGGAAAAGCATCATGTGTCTGACTCAAGCCCGTGGATTAGAGCCAGTACTTTAAACCCAGAACTTTTTGAGAAAGTGGCTGTAGATAACAATGAGATTCATCGGCACAGCCAGTGGAAAAACAACTTTCATCCTCTGACATCTCATTCTAACTCCATAATGGAGTCTTTCTGTGTCCAGCAAGCAGAGAGCTGTCTAACCGAGAAATCAAGACTGAATAGGAGCTCGGTGAGTAAGGAAGTGTTTCTCAGTCTCCCACAGGCAAGCAGCTCAGACTGGATTCAAGGTCATGACCGAAAAGAAACAGAACAGTCTCTCGACTCTGCTAACACCTCTTTTACGACCATACTTTCCTCCCCCGATGGGGAGCTTGTGGATGCAGCTTCTGAAGATTTAGAATTGTATGTTTCAAGAAACAATGATGTGCTGACACCAACTCCTGACAGTTCGCCAAGGTCTACCAGTTCTCCCTTACAATCTAAAAATGGCAGTTTTACTCCTCGAACTGCTCACATTCTGAAACCACTTATGTCCCCACCAAGCAGGGAAGAAATTGTGGCAACTTTGCTAGATCATGATCTTTCAGAAGCTATATATCAGGAACCGTTTTGCAGCAATCCTTCGGATGTGCCAGAAAAGCCCAGGTAATCAGAATTAATCCTCTCCCCCTTGGGTCACTTAGAATAATTTTTATTTCTGTAACATCTCATGACTGATTGCTCATTTTGTAGCTGTGATACTGCATTTTTTAAGAACAGTGAAGAAAATTATTTGTAACTATAGACTGATTACGCACATTCACAAACTAGACAACTGCATCTAGAGAAATGAAGTGGATGACTCTTAGACTTGAATTTACTAGTACTTAGCTCCACGTCGCCATTGATGGTCAGAGGAGCAAGAGATCACTTTGACAGGTTTCAGAATTTAAAAGAATGTCAAAATACCTCAATGTATAGCAGGAGGAAGGGACAGGATGAAGAGACTATGTATGTATATGAAAAGTTGAGGTTGAGAACTGAACCCAGGGCTTCACGTCATAGGCAAACACTACCCTACTGTGATAATTTTTGAAATGAAGATTTAATATATATAAAGTGTGTGTGTGTGTGTAAGCGTGTAAGTGTGCAAGCATGTGCATTTCACAGGTATGGAGGTCAGAGGACAACTTGTGGAAATCGAGTCCCACCTTTCACTATGTGGGATTTGGGGAATCAAACTCAGTTCATTAGCCTTGGCAACAGGGGCCTTTATCTTTAGAACCATCTCACCAGACTAAAATTAAGCTTTTGGAATTTTTTAAAAAATTGTTTCTTTAAGGTTTTTGTTTGCTTTCTGTCACTGTGAGAAATATTGGATACAACCCAGTTTATAAAGAGAAGAGGTCTGACTAGACTCATAGTTTCAGGGGTCCCAATCCATGATTGAGATTATCACTTGGGTCTATGGCAAGAGCACATCAGCATAGGCATGACTGGCAGAGGACCAAGAAGAAAAGAGACCAGTACCCATACTCTAAAGACCTCTCACTAAAGCCCATCTTATAGTCTCTGGCAACTCCCCAAATCTCAAGCTAGGGACCAAGCCTCTAGAGCATGGTCTACTTTGCTCTGCCAATTCCATAGTTCTGTGTTTCTATCAAACTCAGGTCCCTGACAGAGTAGAGTTATGGGAGTTCACTTCAGCTCTGTAGACGGGGATTTTGTTTGATACAGGACATCAAACCCAAGGCCTTATGGTGTACCACCAGCAAATATATGCTTTTCTTAATATTGAGAGAATTTAAATACAAAGCCTTGTTTGAATTGATTGGCTTTGCTAAACTATGATAGGCACCAGGAGATCTAGAAAGAGGCTGTAGAGAGGTAAATGTTAACTTACTTTATTGTTTTAGATAAAGTTCCTGCTGCATAAGCATGAGCACCTGAGTTTAGATTCCTAGTGCTCACAGGAAATCTGGACCCTTGTCCATAACCCCCGCCCAGGGGAGGGACAAACACGCAGAGCTCGGTAGCTCATTGGCCATCCAGCTAATCAAACTGATGAACTTATGTTTAGTTTGAATGCTGTCTCAAAAGATAAGGCGGAGAACAACTAACGACGGATGTCACCCTCTGGCCTCCACATGTGTTAACTCACCCATATAAAAACATACACCCAAACACACGCAGATTCATTAATAGTGGTGAGGATTCTGATGAGGTAGTGTCATGGGATGCTAAAATAATAAAAATAAATAAAATTAAAAATAAAACCTTCTTTTTTTTGAAATAGGGCTGCCTTCCAAAAGAAATTAATTTTGTAGTTAAAGACCTATGAAGAAAAGCATATTGAAGCTGCAGATACTTTGTCTGCAATTGGGGTAAATGGGGAAAAAGAAATTGTCATATCTGAGACACCGGAGGGCACCCTAAGTCTGTCAGATAGGAACTTATTTTTCTGCAATTGTTTACTGAGACAAAAACATTGATTCTAAAAATGTATTTATAGGGAAATTGGTGGGCGGCTCCTAATGGTGGAAACTCGACTTCCAAATGACCTGATTGAATTTGAAGGAGACTTTTCCTTGGAAGGACTTCGCCTGTGGAAAACAGCATTCTCAGCAATGACTCAGAATCCCAGACCAGGGTCCCCACTTCGTAATGGCCAAGCAGTTGTCAATAAAGAGTCACGTAATAGCCATGAGACAGTAGAAGATAAGAAAATTGTAATTATGCCTTGCAAATATGCTCCAAGTCGGCAACTGGTTCAAGCATGGCTTCAAGCCAAAGAAGAATATGAACGTTCAAAGAAACTCCCTAAAACTGAGCTAACCCCAGTGATAAAATCTGCTGAAAATGCCAGTCCTGTAGTTAATCCAGGTGACACGCGTGTAGTGTCTCTTCCAGTGGATAAATGCCCACGTACACTTTCTACTACAACACATACCAAGGAAGAAGTTAGTAAGTCTCAGATCACTTTGCAAACATCAACTACAGGATGCAGTCAGACAGTAAGTGCCAGTCAGACACTGCTGCCAGCTGTCTGTGCAACTGTTCCTGAGGAGGGTGAAGACAATGACGATAACTGTTATGTTAGTTACAGCTCCCCTGATTCTCCAGGTATTCCACCTTGGCAACAAGCAGCATCCCCAGACTTCAGAGCATTAAACGGAGATGGCAGACATTCGTCCCCAGTAGAGGAGCTTTGTTCCCTAGCTGTTGAGAACTTTTTAAAGCCAATAAAAGATGGTATCCAAAAGAGTCCCTGCTGTGAATCTCGGGAGCCTCAAGTGATCTCTCCGATCCATGCTAGGACAAGAACTGGAAAATGTGAGCCAGTCTGCCTTCATAGTACACCAGTTATGCAGAGAAAGTTCCTGGAAAAGCTTCCTGAAGCAACTGGCCTTAGCCCTTTCTCCATAGGTAAGTGTAGAAATGGTAGAAAGGCAGAGTTCTCAAAGGTAGAGATGAGGCATTTGACTAGATGTAAATGACCGTGTAAGTGAAATTGTAGCTTAGGACATGAAGGGTTGTGATTAATGCAACATGCTTTAGAAAGTCATGACATGGGAATGCTTTCATCTCTCTACTGCAAGCGCCGTTGTATCTGTCTACCTTCTGGGCAAAGTATAGGAGCCTCGTGGAACTTGATTTTCCCTGTTGGCTTTTTCACACCGGCTCAAATCTCCACCACCTTTTTGTTTTTGTTTTTCCCAGTTTTGAGTCTCACAAACCCAGGGCCCATCCACACACTTGACTGTTGAGGTATATCACAGCTTCTTTCCTGCCGATTACTACAGAAACAACCAGACACTTTCCTCAACCTTATATCTTAAGCCAAATTTCCTTCTTCAAAGTCAACTTTATTTTTAAAACATTCTCTTAAAAACAGCTCTGCCTATTTATTTTGTATTCATTTATCAGCCTACTCTAATTTAAAAAGTTTCTCAAAATTTTTCTTATAACTAAATCCAGTGGATACGTTTTAGTTGTGACTTCTCAGCAGTCATTGGCCTGTTGACCACAGCTTAGTGTTTGGAGTTTCTCTTGACTTTATTTGTATTTTTCTACTTGATTTTCTTTTAAATAGATCTTACTATTCTTAGCTGTCATCAGAGTGTTGCAATTTATTAAGTCTTAAGCTTTTCTTGGGTTTTCTCCTAAATGATCAAATTCCTGTCCATAGGGTTAATTCTGGTAATTTGCACATTTGTATTTCCAGCTGGGAATTTAGGCAGCAGAAAGTTGACCATATGGCATTTCTGCTTGACCGTTCAAAGGACCACAAGATTAACCCTTAAATCATGATGTCAGTGCCTGCATTCACTACCACCTTACCAGCACACTCAGGCCCATGTGCCCCATGAGTAGTCACAGATACATCTGGTCTTTCAGTTCCCCCAGCCTCTGTCTCTGTCTCTTGTCTGTCTCCTCTCTCTCTCTCTCTCTCCCTCCCTTCCCTCAGTGACTAATACATCATCCACACAATATATATGTAGCGTCACCTGACTGCCTTGGTAAGCACTTTGGTTTTCAGTCCATTACCAGGTTCCTTCATTTTATTTCTGCCACCACAGCTGTATGCTGGCTCATTATCATCTCCCGCCTAAGTGTCTACAGGCCTTCTTAGACACTCACTGCATGGCAATCAGGAAAAATCATTTATGTATACCTACTATGCATATTTCAGTTCAAAAACACCAAGCTTTAATTAGATATAAATTACCAATTAGTTCCTCACTCACTCAGAATTTGACTTTTTGGAATTTCAGCTACATACAGACAACTGCAGTCCAAAAATACTACTTAACAATACTCTGTAAATACATGACCCATTAAATACATGATCTGTAAGTTTTAAGTCATATGCTATTTTGAATATCATGAAATATGAACCATGGCTAATGTATCCATTCTATACATGATACCTCTTGTTCATCATTTAGTAGTTGTCTTGTAGCCCATCCAGCTGTTGTGGGATTGGAACACTTACGTTCCAATAGTCTTTATTTTACTTCATGACCCTGAAGCATAGAAGTGATGATACTGTCGGCTCATAGATTCATCGATGCCAAAGGGCAACAAGAAAACGCCGTCTTTATGAAAAAGTGAAGAAAATAAGAATGTCTGAGAAAGAGATAACATGCATGTAACTTATTAGAGTATATTATTGGGATTCTATTTTATTACTGGATATTGTAATCTTACTGTGCCTAGTTTATAAATTAAATGCTATTATGGGGAGTAGGTAGGTAGGTAGAGCAAACACAGTAGTATCTACCAGTAGTATCTACAGTTGTCCACCAGAGGTCTCAGAACACCTACACAGATAAGAACTGTTGTTCTTTCACTTTTATGTATGTGTGGTGAATTACGATTCTTTCTAGAACACAAACTTTATGTCACTCCTTCCTCATCATAAGTATGTGAAGAATGAGGGAATTAGCCCCAAGTTAATGACTAAGATATAAAACTCAGTAATTAAACGTAAATGTGCTTTTTTAAACATGTAAAAGTTTGAGGTATTTTATAGAAATTGGAGATTTTAATTAATTTCATTTTAAAATTATGAAATCTAGAAAAATGTGTATGACAGAATTCACAAATGATACTTGTTCGAAAAAACAAAATTGTTTTAATAAACAGAAACAGATGTACAAGTTAAAAATGAAATCTCTTTCTACAGAACCAAAAACGCAGAAGCTGTATAAGAAGGGAAGTGATGCTGAGAGTCTGAGGAGAGTTCTCCTGACAAC
This sequence comes from Rhabdomys pumilio, assembly GCA_030674055.1. Classification (NCBI taxonomy): domain Eukaryota; kingdom Metazoa; phylum Chordata; class Mammalia; order Rodentia; family Muridae; genus Rhabdomys; species Rhabdomys pumilio. The sequence goes on along the minus strand of JANHMN010000019.1, from coordinate 15,553,167 downwards.
GCAAGTAGAGGTAACTGTACCACACACACAGCTCAGTGCAAGGCCGCGTCTGCGTTTCAGAGCTCACTGTGTCCTAACTTAATTTTTACATTATCTTCACATCATTATTTACATATGGTTGAGAAAATAAGAAATAACATTTTTCTTTAGCTTTTTTTATTGTTGGGTTATAACAGATTCTTATGTGTAAATACAAATATTACAGGAAAAGTGACTGTGACAACCAGAACGTAAATTACGATGATCTATATACATCAGCTGGTAACTGGCAAATAGTCTAGTCACAGTGGAGCTTAAGGAAGAGGTTATTTGCTTCCTTCATTGCTTGGTTTGGTTTGATTTTGTTTGGTTTGGTTTTTGAAACAGGGTTTCTCTGTTTCAAAACACAGAGCACTGGCTGTCCTGGAACTCATTCTGTAGACCAGGGTTAGCCTTGAACTAGCAGAGATTCACCTGCCTCCACCTCCCAAGTGCTGGGATTAAAGACATGTACCACCACCACCCGGCTAAATAAATGATTTTTTATATCACCAAAAATATATCCTTTTTTTTTTTTCAAATATACCTTAATTTTTAAATTTCTTTCACCAAGTTACAAAAGAAAGCAGCATTATCTACTATTGAAGTTGAGAAATTATAACTGTCCTTATTCAAATACTAAAGATATGGTAGTACTTAATTGAGAAGTGTAAGGTTATATGAAAGAAATGTGTTAGACATTGTCTTTGGAAATAAATGTAGGAAACCACTTCCATATTACCTACTACTCAGAAAGGTCATTACGTACACGATGTAGTTTAGTATTTTTACATTGAGGCTATACCACTAACTTTGATTTATAAAACTTTTAGATTATAAGCTATTGATACTAAAAACAAGTAGCAGTGCATTGTAAACACAAATCAACATGTTATGGGAAATTATTAATTTATTTAAATAGCATAAAAGGTATTTTAAGAACAAAGAGAGCTGGATGTAGTGGGTCACACATGTAATCTCAGCACTGGGGAGTCTCAGATGGATCACCATGAGGACGAGGCTAGTCTGGGCTGCCAGTGTGTGTAGCAGCGGGTAAGGTACACATGTATACTTTCACACCATTTACAAATTTCAGCCAAGTAGTTATAAATACATTAAATACTTGATCTTTCTTTCAAGAAAGGTCAAGATAAATATCCATGTAGTATAAATGTCAGCTCTACCTGACTCCTGCTTTCAGTATTTGGGACTTGTAAAATCAAATATGAACACATGGTTTGTTTATTGATTGTATCATATTTCTACAGTTACTGAAATAAAATGAATGTTAATAAACTTTTTCTTAAAGAGAATCTTCATGCTTATCATGTTCATTATTTATTACTGAGTATATAAAGTGTTTAAGAAAAAGAATGATCAAAAGCAAGAACAGTTGCTTATGTCTTTTTCTGACTCTGTCTTTTTTTAATAGAATCAGTTTGCAGCAGTAAATACTCCAAAGAAAGAAACTTCTCAGATTGATGGACCATCCTTAAACAATACTTATGGTTTCAAAGTCAGCATACAGAACTTACAAGAGGCAAAGGCTTTACACGAGGTAAGACTGCAGCAGTGAGGCTGTGAGGCTGCACACACTGCGCCTAACTCTCCAGATCCGTCATAGGACACGTACGGAAATGTTTAGCCAGAAAGGGATATGTTACATTTTCTTCATTGATCGTCATCTTGTTACTCTACTGTAGTTGGGTAAAACAGGAAAAAAGTAAGTATTGACCAATTACTGAGACTGACATATTTTCACCACCTTTACAAAATTATTAACTAAAATTTAGTTTATAGAAATTAAATTAGAAAATATTATGATATTTTAGAATTACATATTTAAAAAAATCTGTTTCATTATGCTATTGTTCTGAAATGTATCATATCTCAATTGTGATTTTTATTTTCTGTTTGGTTGTCTTCGTAGATTAGTTTTCTACAAAAGAAGAAAATGATGATTCACAAGCTTTACAAAGTACTTACTTTTACATTATAAACATGTATGTGAAAGGCTAGGACACTTCTTACAAAAATGTAAATTAATTATAGTATGGATTGGAAACTCAAAGCACGTGCCTAACTGGTAGGCACATGCCTAGCTGCTATCTATCTATCTATCTATCTATCTATCTATCTATCTATCTATGAGTGGTTTTCCTATCTGTCATTTGATACTACTGTGTATGTCTGATGCCCCAAGAGGACAGAAGAGGGCACTAAATCCCATCATCGTGCTATGCACCAAAGGCAGGAGTACATAGCAAATACTCACAATTAAAAATTAAAGGAAATGTTTTTTTCAGCTCTAATTATTGGGATGGCAAGCTGGTTTACTCAGTAAAGGCACTTGCCACTCAGCCTGGCAACCTGAGTCTTCAGTCCCTGGAACTCACGTGGTGGGAGGACAGAAGCAGCTCCCACAAGTTGTCCTTTGCCTACACAACACACACACACACACACACACACACACACACACACATACACACACGTGCGCGCGCATGACCACATGTGTGTACGCATACAAATAAAAAATTTTTATTTAGCAAATAAACATAAGAAAATACCTACTAAAGCAAAATTGATAGGCTTTAGTAAAAAAGTCTTCTTTTTAAAAATAATTTGTGCTTTTGGACATATGTATGCTGGTGTGTATGTGTTTCTTGTCTGTCTGTCTATCATCTGTTTGTTTTTCTGTGTTAGTATGTGCAAGTCTCCACAGAGGCCAGAGAAGGACATGAGACCGCATGGAGCTGTAGTCACTGTTGTTTACAGGATGTGGGATGTTAACGTGGGCGCTGGGATCAGAACTCTCGTCCTCATCGTTGTCCAGCAAGCTTCTTTAACCACTGAGCCATCATTCTACCCCCAGAAAACCTTGTTACCTTTGGTTGTTTGCTTCTTATTTGAAAAGCATAATTCTATTTATTATCTATTTATAATCCTCATGGATTATAACTACAAATCCTTTCTAATTTATGTGATCTGCATAATTATGAGGAGACAATACATAGTCTTATTTTCCAGTGCTAGCTGCGTGTATATGATAGCATACACAGTGCAATCATGAATCCAGGCCAAATCCATATGTTGACTTTTAATTTATTTTTACTTTTCCTTATTCTGAGACAGACTATTGCTGTTTCCTGTTGGATTTGAGATTGTGAGCTGAAGCCCGGAGTGTTAGGACAGCAGGCCTGCTCTGTTGTGCCTATCTCTGTCTTGATTCTAAAAAGACATTAAGAATTGCAAGAGGTTTTTATTAACAAAGCATAAGTGTAAAAACAATTTACCGTATGCTGCATGCCTGTGAGCATATGTACATCGTCAGATGAAATGGCTTGTTATGTAGTGGATTTCATAACAGTTCTTTAAATTTTATTTCTTAAGGTAAAATTAAAACTTAAAAATTGGCTCGTGCAAAAGGTCTAAATTTAGGTAATCCTTTTATAGTAGCAGATTAATACATATGAACTTTAAACTAAAAGACAATTTCTGTTTTGAGTTTAAATTAAAGGTACAGGTCTAATATAGTTAACTATGAAATGTGATAGACTGATTTGAATGTGGATAAGCATTTAAACTAATTCTTTTCCTCAAAAACAAATTAAAACACAATTTTAAATAAACACTTTTTAAGTACTGCCACTGAGAAGTGACAGTCCAAGCATTTTGTGAAATAAGAACATGAGTGAATCTAATTTTAGAAACAAAAATCTCAAGTTTAAGAAATTCATGTCCATATTTTCTTTGCAACTTTGTCTTTTATGTCTATATTTTCTATATTTTAGCTTGTTTCTTCAGAGTCTAAGTGAAAAGCACTTCTTTGAACATTCATGCTGCAAAACACTTTAAGCATAATTTTTAATTTTTTTTGGTAGATACAAAATCTTACCTTAATCAGTGTGGAGTTACATGCTCGAACTAGAAGAGACTTACAGCCGGATCCTGAGTTTGACCCAATCTGTGCTTTGTTCTACTGCATCTCATCTGACACTCCACTCCCAGACACAGAGAAGACAGAGCTCACGGGCGTGATAGTGATTGATAAGGACAAGACAGTCACCCATCAAGGTATTGTTCATTTTTAACAATGGCATGCTTGCGTGCCAGTTGGGGGTTGTGGGTGCAGAGTGACAGGTTCTCACATAGACCAGATTCACCTTGTACTGGCAGTGTAGCTGAGGCTAGCATTGAACTTGGGTCCTTCCTGCCTCTACTTCCCAAGTGCTAGGATAACAGGCATCTGCCAGCTACCATGCATGACTTGGAATGACTCTTAGGAAAGTTTTCTTTTTGAAGAATCATAAGGAAACAGGGAGACTCTTTTCTAATGTTGGCTGAGGTTGAGGTAGGAAGCTATACATTTTCCTAGATTTGTGGCTCTTACTTTAATTATTACAACCACAGGTAGATTGGAGGTGGGATGGAGCACTTACCTAGTATGTATGAGTGCTCTTGGTTCTGTCTTCAGCACCACAGGGGAGGAAAAACCAGAAACCCTATGGACACAGAGATCTTAATTAAACTTTTAATTAACACATAACTCATAAACGACTGATTATTCACAACCAATCCAAATAATCATGTCTATCGTTAGCTTGGGTAAACAATCTTCATTATCTGCAGATATTTTGCTGCTAACACAGAATGTTTGCTTTAGAACATTGTTAACTACTATAAATTAATTGTGAGTTATTATATTTTCTATTTATATATCTTCCTAAGTAATTGTACTTTGGTTCAAAGGTTCTTCTTACACCATAGAAGCGTTTTAGGAAATGCAAGTATTTCTCTGAGGTTTTAAAGGGAACTCTTACAAATTATTTAAATCTCTTGTGGAAGATTTAGTATAGAAGAAAGAAGAATCTTAGGTTTAATTGTGGCTAACACCAGCTAACAAACCAATCATTGAATTTTTATAAATTTTTCATAATAGTCGGTGTTGACAGTTTAAAATTAACCATGGTAAGATGACTTTACATAATGGAAATAGGCAAGCAAAGACTCATGAAAGGATTTTTTTTTCCCTTGAAGAAGTATTTATTAACCATTTTCTAGCATACTTGTGAATAAAATATTCTCTGCTAAACAAAGCTTTATCATTAGGAAAATCAAGCATAGAAGCAGTAGTTTTCTTTCAAGTGATATGTTATTGCTTGGGAATTTTATAAATGAAAACTAAGGGGATAACTGAAAATGTAAAACTTTATTTTAGTTATATGTTACATTAGAAAAACCATTTAAGGAAATTTTCAAGTAGTTGGACTGTTATAGTTTTACTTTAGGGGGATCAGTTTTTTTATTCTTTAATACAGAAGTAAAGACTGATACTACTTTTATATACTAGTATATGATATAATGTTATATATAAAACAAATATTTTATTTCCTTAGATATCAGATGTCAGACCCCATTACTTATCAGATCTGGGATTACAGGATTGGAAGTGACTTACGCTGCTGATGAGAAGGCTCTCTTTCAGGAAATTACGAATATAATAAAGAGGTATTGTCTTATATTTTCTGAGTTTTCCATTTGCTATATTCATTCGTTTCACATAAGATATTACAGAGGGTGAGAGTCACCTCCAAGACCCTGAAAGTGAGTGATCATCCTTAGGAAGTTTACTGTACTCAGCCTCCTGTCCTCAGTTCCATTCCATCAAATACAGGACAGGAAAAGCAATGCTGTGCTATTACAATTAGGGGAATAAAGAAAAATGTATGCTTCTAGCTTCTCAATTGGATTTTAAGATGATTTTTCTATAGTTCTAAAGTAATGTGGATTGGTACAAAAGTTCAGTTGTGTTACTCACTTAAAGAAGTTTCTACCTTGGGAACTAGCCATCATTTCAGTAGTATTTTGAATCCGTTGGTTTTATTTTTTTTTTTTACTTTAATAATTAATCTTTGTTAAAAGTACATCTAGTACTGCATGGCTTGAAGTACATGGCTTGAACCTGAAAATGGACCCCCAGACAAAGTTATTAAGTTAACAGGCTGGCAAGCAAGGACAGGTAAGATTCTGCACAGAGCCTTACCAACCTAAGACAGAAGTGCATTGCCTTTGAGAATGCATATTCCATGATGGAAGGCATTCTTGTCAAGAACAACCTAAGACAGGCTCAGTCTTGTTAACAAAATAAAAAAGGAGGAGAGGTGGAGAGCCTTTGGGGCTACTTGGCAAGAATCTGACATGGGCCAAGGACAAGGAAATGGGCTGCTTGGCAGGAATATGACATTGGCCACGGGCAAAGAATGGGGCTTCAGGCAGGAATCTGACATTAGACTAGAACAAAGAAGTAATCTCAGGCAGGAATCTAAATATTAGGCCAGAACAAAGGTAATCTCAGGCAGGAATCTAAATCTTAGGCTAGAACAAGGAAGTAGGCTTCAGACAGGAAAATGACCTTGGGTTAGGACAGGGAAGTAAGCTCAGATACTTTGGTCATCCTGATAGGCCTCCAGTGATCACAGGAGGGTTCACGTAATTGGGTTTAATGCCTTGCTTTTTCTTTGATATTTGTGTTTGTTGTATTACTTGTTCCTCGACTATTTGCTTCTATTGTATTGCTAGACCCTCAACCTAGTACTGACCTTAATACATGCATGTAATCAAAATGGTGTAAAAGCATAAAGGAGGAGGGAGTATAGAATAGGGAGTTGTAGGGAGGGGAACTGGGGAAAGGGAATGACAGCTGTACTGTAAATAAATAAAATCGCCAATAAAAAAAAGAATCCTATATGCTAAATATAAAAATCAATGAGAAATAAACCAGGCATGATGACTTACTTTTATAATCTGAGCACTGAATAGTCTGAAATAGGATTGGAAGTTTGAAGCTAGCCTGGGCTACATAGTAAGACTCTTGTCTCAAAAAATAGTAAGAAGTTGAAAGTGTAGATTAGGGCTAGAGTAGTTATCTAGCTTGTGTGCAGCTAGCAGTGATAATAATAAGTTACATATACAAGTAAATAATACAAATGAAGCCTACAGATCCAAGAAACTATCACTATATATAGTCTTGAGGGTTTTTTATGTAGCAACTGAAAGTTTTAGTCTCAAAACATAACTATAGTTAATTCCTCTCTTCCCTACAGTTTTCCCCTTGAAGTTAAATACATTTATTCTTCTCTTGTACTGTAAGAAAAATATTTTGTGACAGTCACCACATGGAGGGCCTGACAGGAGCAGATCCTGAATTTGATCAGGCTGTCAGTTGGGCCTTACCAGAACAGTCATGCAGTGACGAGGAGGCCCCTTCTCTTGGGTTCTCAAGCTTGCTTTTCCTGCATTGGTTTCTCTCTCAGTAGTTTCATCTACTACTGACTGGATTGCCCTCCTTCTCAGAAGACAGACCTATCATCTCTTAGACATTACTTTGTGTGAGAACCCAGTCAACACTAAAACCACAAGGAAAGTATTTGAATCCTTTCTTTTTCCCCCAGCGTTAACACTATTAAAAGGCTGTATAGGTTAAAAATTAAAAATGACGGTTCTGTGACCTGGACGATCTTCATCCTAATACCATGCCCTCTCACGTCTCACACTTCACCCTTCCCTGCCCACGTCTTATTTACAGTCTGGCCTTCAGTACAGTAGTAATTGCTTGTCTCTCTCCCCAGATTTCATCAAATTCTGCCAAGAAATGTGGAACAGTCTTAGTGAAATTAAGCTCAATCTAAGTCATTCTGTAGCAATCATTCCACAGCTACTACTGACGCATCCCTTCCCAGTAGAATGGCCATTAGGGAATATAGACTTTGATCTTGGTCCTCCACCGTGAGAATGGTTCTCCTGGGCACAGTTCCAAATGTAATGTTGTGTGCTCTGATGCTTTCTTCTCTAGGTATGACCCTGACATTCTGCTAGGCTACGAGATCCAGATGCACTCCTGGGGCTACCTCTTACAGAGGGCGGCTGCTCTGAGTGTGGATTTATGTCAGATGATCTCTCGAGTGCCGGGTATGTAGAACTGCAAATGTTTTGTTACAACGACAGAGAAGTTATAGAGTAAATAATGACAAAATTAGAGGAAGGAAAGAAATATCATTCCAGCTCAGTTTTTCTATTAAACTGTGATAAATTCTAGATGTGACCCCATATAGAAAGGGTTAAAGCACAAGAAAAAAAATGTGAATTCTTACTGCTACATATGTTGTTTTATATATTGGGTCTTTCCCACATTAATCATTTATGTGTTTCCATATATAAATCTTTTCATAACAAATCGTGCCATCTACTCCATCTTTAGTGTACTTTCTTCATCCAGTGTCCTGGAACTAGTTTCTCACATTATGACATAGTCCTCACGATTGTTGTGAAGCTGCATAACCCTTGACTCTATAAACCATGATTTTACTGTTTTGTCTTGTTTTATGTCTTTGTTCATTAAACTGGTAAGAAAGGACCTAACAGCACTAATAAAGATTAATGGTTAAGTGATTGGTCTTTTTTACTTGAGTGCAAGTCAAAAAAACCATAGTGTGAATTTTAAGAGCAATTCCCAAAAGTTTGGTACTGAGTTTAAAGAGAAGGGCTAATAATGTTCATGTCAGATGATATATGATATCAGATGGTGTATGATGTGGTGTTCGATAACTAACTGGGGTTTTGTCCCTGGGAGACACTAACTCTCCCTCTCTGGGCAGTCATTAGTTGTCTGTAGAGCTACAACACTTTAAACATTTGTTTTGGCTCCCATAGCTTTTGGGAGAGTATTGCAAGTGTTTAGGAGAGGCAGCCCTCAGGTACGCTTGTTAATTACATTGGTTGTAAGAGATAAAGGCCAAAAGAATGATTGAAAATGTCCTAGATTAGGACTGTAGCTCAGCAGTAGACTGTCTGTCTGAAATCCTTGAGGTTTTGAGTTTGCTTCCAGTACCACAGAAAAGAAAGGAGCTGTGGAAGGAGAAGAGGGGAGGGAAGGAAGGAGAGCTCGGGTCCTTTCAGAGTCATTGCTAAGACTTTTGTTAAGCAGCAGAGCACAACAGAAGGTGTGTGGTTAGTGAGGTAGCACAGTAGTAGTGTAGTGCCGGTTCTGAAGAGAAGACTCCCTGGGTAACAGACCCATGGCACGGCTAACTCATCCATAAAGTGGAGGAGGTACTGATAGAACTGTCAAGGTGGTTGCAGTTGTGCCTGAAAACAGTGAACACTGTGTGAATGCTGTTGCTAATGTCGTTTTTGAACATTATCTCCTTAGCATAAAGAAAGAAATGAGAGCTGTGTGGGTGGGTGAGTGTGCGTGGCCTTTAGGGTGAAGAGATCCTTCTTTGCAATACTGCTTGTTCCTTACTGTGTGAACCAGGACAAGATGTAGTGCTTCTGAGTAGAATTTCGTAATACAAAGGGAAACTTACAGTGGGCGTGCTAAAGAAACAGTGTTGGGAACGTTCCTAGAACACGATAGATGTATAAAACACAGTACATATATTCAACAACATTTACCAAATCTATTGTTACTTTTAGTCTCAGAAAATCATCGCCCATGAAACTAGACTCAGTTCTCTTTGCTCTAAGGAACTCTGAGTTCTCCATAAACTGTTAAGAGAATTTTTTTTTTTTGAGTGTCTCAGATTTTGAGAGAATCTTGTATATATTAAAGCTGTCACTTGGGCCTGGGGAGGTGGCTCCATGAGGGCTTCCTGTACAAGCATGGGGAACTCAGTTGTATCCCCAGTGCCCAGGTAAAAGCTAGGTGTGGTGGTAGGCACCTGTTAACCCAGCCCTGGGAGATGAGGCAGGAGAATCACTGGGGTTTAGTAACAGGCTAGCCTCCATAAATTAATCAGTACTAGGTTCAGTAAGAGAGTGCCTTAAACAGTAAGGTGGAGGGAGAGCAGTCGATAAACCTCTGCTTTCCATGTGTACATGTGCAGGCACACACACCATATACAAGCTTTTTGATTTGAGGGTTTGTTTGTTTTTCAAAAAATAACTAGTTTTTCAAAAGACTTTTGTTTTGCTTTTGCTTAAGGTGGGTCTTACTGCAGCTCAGGTTGACCTCGAAGTTATAGTATTGCTGCTTCTCTGGCTTCTGTGCACAGGGATCACACCTGGAGTAAAGGGCCCTTTTCATGCTAAACAAACAAACGGATACAAAATAAAAATGCTGCAACATTAGGTGTTAATAAAAGTAGCAGCAAAAATTACTAAATTAAAAGAAGGAAGGTTATTGATTAAATAAACATAGCTGGGACATCTTGTATGGCATTCGGTGCAGGATATTACAGGAGTTGGAGGTGATGGTGGCTGAGGAGCCTCTGGGGGAAGGGGAATAAATTGGAAAGTTACAAGGAGTATGGTCTCTAGTTCTAGGTTTTCTGAACTACCAATGTTATTAGGCTTTGCTGGGTGGAATACAAGTTTCTGCAAGTAAATAAATGAAATTAAGGTGCTGCATTTTTTGAACAGTGGCTGAGGTATTTCAGCTCAGATTAAAAATCAAGAATTTATATGGACAGCAATACCCTTAGACACTTGGAGAACTTTTATGATTTATCCAGAATTAACACGCTGATTTTTCGGGTTCATCACCAGTAGAACCTGACTCAGCAGTGGCTGGAATCCACCCATTGCCTTCTAGTTCACCACGTTCACCATCATCTCCTGTTGGTCCTGTGCTGCTTCAAGATACTAAACCCAGACTTGGGATGGGCAGAGCCATTTCCTCTAGTTCTGGCCATCCTGACATGCAGTTAAGAACCCGATCCATTTTTGAATGCCCTTGATTTTCTTATCAAACCCATAAGTTTAGTTCATGGTAGTATTCACTGGTTTCAAGAGAAGTTTTGTTTTTGTCAGATGACTGGAGAGATTATACAGTCCAAGTTCAACTGTGACTTTGGCAGACACAAGTTGTCATCAGAAAGATAACTAGTCTATTTATAAGAGTAAATGGAAAGCTCCTTTGCCTCGCTATGCACCACCACCTAAAAGTGGCATTGACCGGGAGCTCTCTGGTCACCCCTGGAGTATTACATCTTTCCCGAGGCTGTCTTCACATGTACCAAATCCTATTCCTATTTCTTGTGCATCTGAAATTAGAATTACTTCATGTATGTATATCTTATATGGTAATTCACATCAGCCTTGTTATTACAGAGATTTAAAATGAGCACTAACCACTGCACAGATGGTAGTGAAATTGATTAGCACTAAGTCTTCAAGTAACTGTGAATGTCCTCTTTAGGGAAAATGAGGCTGACCCTCCCCCTCCCCTTCCGTGCAGTGACACATACACACCTTCCGTGCAGTGACACATAC
>JANHMN010000019.1:15462823-15525652 GCA_030674055.1 Rhabdomys pumilio | reverse complement strand
GTGGTGGTGGTGGTGGTGGAGGACAAGTGCAGTCTAGGGAGATGGCTCCAAGTGGCAGTTGCTTTACTACCATGAAGACCTGAATGTGGATTTACAGCACCCATATTAAAAGCTAGACATGACACATGCAGTAAGGAGGGCTGGTTTCCTGGCTGCCACCACTGCAGGAAAACCAGGAAGGTTTAGTGAGAGACCCTGTCTTAAGAATAAGTGGAAAACAATAAAAGGGGGCAGTCATCATCATACTCTGTGGTAGATAAACACCTGCATACATGTACACGCATGCACCCATGCACAGTTATGAAATCTGTTGACCTTCTAAGAGAAGCAAACAGCGAAATGCACTTACCCGTTTGCTCCCAGAGAATGTGCAGACTTCTGCAAGCCTATTCATGTCCTGACAAAGAATGGGATGGCTTTTAAATGCTAGGTCACTCACACCAGCTGCTTCCTTTGTTACTTAATCTCCTATTTTTCAGGACCCCGTGGTTTATATAATCTTACTTGTATGGCACCTTGAAATCCTTGTAGAATGTAGATGTTCCAATTTGTTGGAGTCTGAAATGGTTTTCATAGTAACTCTGGAGTCACACTGTGTTCGTGCTTGAAGCGCTTGCCTCAGCACCTGTGATCACTCTCTAGTACACAGCAGTAGGAGACAGTGTCCCTACTTAAAAAGATAATCTGTAAGTGATCCTTAAACAGTGTTCAATCCTGCAGTCCTTAAAATGTATATAAAATCAACAATATATTAATACTAAGTGAGACCTTGTTGCCCATAGCAACTTTTCCATTACTATCAGACAGAGATAATTTGGTATTTCCCAAGCTCTATCAGTATTATCTAATGTCCTTCCTAGTTTGTCTTTGGACATTTCATTCCTCAACTAAAATAATGCTTAGCAGTCTATCAAAATAAGTTACTAAAACAAACTTGGTTATGTTATAATTCTTTGCAAAATTAGTAGAAAAGTGAAAAACTTTAAATAGTTAAACTGGTACTTTTAACCCAGAGTCTATATGTGTTAAGTTAACATGATTTTTATTGCATGTTATCTACCATTTAAGACCTTGAAGAACTGAAACAAGCCACAGGTAGTGGTGCACACCTTTTAGTCCCAGCACTTTAGAAGCAGAGGCAGATGAATCTCTGAGTGTAAGTCCAGCCTGATCTACATAGAGGTCCAGACCAGCCAGGACTACACAGTGAGATCCTGCCTTTAAAACAAATATATAAACATTTTAAAAACTGAAAAATAATTTCAAACAAAATCTAATACTCACAGGCTCTCAGAACAAAAGAAAAGAGAAAGTTGGCTATTTTTTAGGCTGGCAGTTCACAACCTTAGGTAAGAAGTTGTCAGCAGCTAGTCACTACTTGAGACGTAAATGTGAACTCCATGCTTTGATTCTTAGCAAGTGCTTTTTCTATATATCAGATTTCACAGGAGTGTTGAGATTCCAATCAGTGAAATGTATGGACAGTACACTTTGGCCATCACTCATTACTTGATCTGTGCAAGGACAATTCATGTAGACTATGCATTCTAACAAGAACAGTAGCACCCAGCAGAGTACAAGTAAGTTATTAGAAGTACAAAAAGTTCCCAAAATATATGTCTTTCTTAATAATTACTTTCATTAAAAATAAGTAATTTTTTTCTTTGGGATAATAACTATGATAAAAAGGTTGAAAAAAAACTGCCTTAGAAATAATAAATAATGCTTGGCAGAGTGGAAAAGAGATCTTAACCAAAAGGATCTAAAATCTGTCTAGCTGTAGTTTATTAACATGGCCAATCACAATTCACTTAGCTTCTGTGCCTCAACTACTTCATCAGTGGGATGAGGGAATTTGGTAACTGATGAGTGACCGTTACCTTCCTCAGTTTCAAGAATCATGATTCATAAAGAACCTTGGGCTCCATCTGCAGGGGATCTGAAGGACTGAGGAGGCTGTTTTACCACTAGATCAGGTTTTATTGCTTCTCACTTACGTGTAGTTAATAGGAACACTAAATATTACCGTGGTTCAAACCATCACTTCATATGGTAATGGTTCTCATTCGTATTTACTCCATCCGGTGGGAGATTATACTTGCTTCAGTCAATGACACGAGCTATTTAAAAGGATAATTCATAGTCAGGTCAGGGATTGACTTCCAGTAAGAATATATATACTTACAGGGTAGGGAAGTGAAATCAGAATCTCTTGGGAAATTCATCAGACCATAATTAAGAAAGTCCTCTTAGGCAGCATTTATACCCCAGTATTAATTATATTAATTAATATTCTGTGTGTACTTGAACCTCTTAACCTAAAAATAAATGTTATTTAAATGTTATGTACAGTGACAGTAGAATCTGATGTAAGACTTTCACCGGGTGTGGCCGAGATAGAAGGATTACTCCACGTCCAGGCTCGGTGGGTTGCATAGTGAGCCCCAGGCCAGGCAAGCCTGACTAGAAAACAAGGCCATCTCACAAGCAATGGTGACAACAAAGACACCCTTTCCTTGAGACTCGTCACCTCTGTCCTATCACCAAAACTTATCATTCTCAAAGCCAGTTCTCTTGAAGCATAGCGCCAAACCAAATTAGCCAGAACAGCGTAGCCACTAACAAGCCCATTAATACTCTTAGGTAAAATCTCAGATAATAACTTTCAAAGTATAGTGAGTGTGCGTGTATTTGTCTGTACATACATGAACTACACATATCTAGGTTTTGTACTCCTGACCCAAGGGGTAACATGACTCACTTTCTATTACTGTAGATTAGTTTTATTTTTTCAAGTATTTTATATAAACGGAATTATACAGTATGTGCTTTCTTACATCTGGTCCTGAGGAGTGAGCACTCTAGGAGACAGATGTGGGAGGAAATTAGAGAACATAGAGGTGAGTGCTATTCCAGATGTGTGTGTGTCATGCTGTAGTCAATTGGCCTGTCTGGTAAAGTAATGAATAGTTTGTGTTTTGATATCACACACTCACACAAACACACTCACACACATATACAACACATGCATGCACACACTTGATTTTATTGAAATGCAGTCGTAACAGAAATATACAGCATACATATACTTTATATGGAAGTATATGAGCCTGATGAGCCAGCCACCACTCTAGTCCAGTTACAGCACGTTTCAATTGCCATAAAAAGTTCTTTTACCCCTCTGTGGTCAGTCTCCCCAGTTCCCCAACCAGCACCCCATGTGGCCCCACCTCTGATTTCTGTCACCATATCTGAATCTGACTTGTTCTCTAATATATGTATATATGCATCTTGTTTTTAAAATACTCATATTCATCACTGCAACTGAAAAACTTAAAAATAATAACCTTTCATAATAAAAATAATTTGGTCACTTATTAAACATACCCTTAGCATAAAAACCAGCAATCCCACTTCTGTATGTTTGCCTAAGAAAAGGAAAAGGAATGTCCATGCAAAGATGTGTATATAAATCTTCTTTGGAACTTTACTTATTAAAGTCAAATTAATAGATAAAAAGTTGGTATATTCATACAGTGAAATACCCAATTATAAAAAGGAGCTAGCTATCCCAAAATCATAGGTGACTCAGGTATCCAGAGTGAAGGAAGCCAGACACAATAGAGTATTATGTCATAGTTCCATTTATACAAAATTCTTGAAGAAAACAGAATTAATCTGTAATAACAGAAAGCCAATCATGTGTTAATCCTGGGGCAGGAGTATAATTTTAAAAGACTGTATTTTTTTATTGACTTAACTGTGCACCATACACAACCTTAGATGTCCAGGGATGATCCTGAGACCTTCTTGGCAGCTTCAGTGTCTGAATTTTAATTGGAGCTGAGCCTTTCAGAGCTGTAACAAGGTATACTGTTGAGTATCCAAGGAGAAGGAGGTAGTTAAACAGGGAAGCCTTGATAGGAGGAACAGTCAGGACAAAGTAGGTCATCCTTGTTTTAGACTGTTTATTAGCCAGGAAGTAACTCTTGATGAAATTTGTTGTTACGATGACTTCCGCATTACCTGCTGTATTTTTCATCTCTTAGTATGTTTGTACTACTGAAAGGAGCCACCAAGGAGCAGTCTTTTAAGATTGGCCAAGAAATTGCAGAAGCTGTCACTGCTGCTAATCCTAAGCCAGTGAAACTGAAGTTTGAAAAGGTAAGGGGGTGAAGGGGGTGAAGTGTTAACAGTCACACAGAGCTTACACGCTTCTTAGATGTTGCTGACCTGCTCAGCCAGCAGTCTCGGGCTCGATATGTATACTGAATAGTCAAGTTTTTACTTTTACATGACCTCTCAGTTTGGGAGTTGTATGTGTGCACTTGTGTGTGTTTGGTTCATTTGTCTTGGTTTGGGGTTTGTGTGTGGTGAGTGGGTATGATGTTAGGACTTACACTAACAAGACTGCCTGCCACTGAGCTGAACCCACCAGGCCTCCTGATTTTCCTGTTCAGTAATGTCTTAAAATGTGAAAGGATGCTTTCATTTACTTTTGCTGTAAAACAGGCAACTCCAAACTTAATGCTATAAAACAGCCATCATCGTATCAGTAGGGTTTTTCAGTTTCAGGAATTTAGAAAAGCTACACCAGAATAATTTATCTCGGCTTCACACCTTCAGGCCCTCAGCTGAGAAGCTGCAAAGGCTGACTGTAACCTCAGCAGTCAGCAAGTAAGGGCTAAAGTCACCTGACACTTGCCCACTCCCATGAACCCCTGTAATCCCAGCTCTTGGGACTGCAGCAATAGGGTAGCTACAAGTTTGAGGCCAGCCTGGTCTTCATAGTTCAGTTCACCAGTCTATATCTCAATATTTGCTTTTGTTGTTTTAATAAATAAAAATCAAATGGAGTAGGTAAAGTGTTTGCCATGTAACATTAAGACCTGATTTAAGATAAGATAAGAAAGCCAGGAGTGCTGAGGTGCACTTGTAGCCATGGCCCTCGGGTCCCAGGGAGTCTTGTCTCAGAAACAAACAGGTAATGAGGTCTCAGAAAAATAACACCCAAGGTTGTCCTCTGGCCTGGACACCCAAAGGCTCACGAATTCCCACACACGGCTATACACACCTGCACATAAAAACACACACTAACTTAAAATTTCGAAGTATTTTCTAAAAGACAAAGATAGTCTATAAATTAATACAATTACTTCTTAAGTGGTTGATAGAATTAATTAGCCATTTAGAAGCAGAATTTTATCTAGAGAAAGATCAGTTTAAATTAAATTATCTTTGAAAGCTACTACATTTTCCCAGTTTTCTTCTCCTGGCTGTTTTAGTGACTTCTGGCTGCCATGGCCTTCCTTTCTCTTACACTGCCCTGTCTGCAGGCAGGAATCCTCCATGTTTCCTTATTGCTTTAGGGTCTGCAGGGTCTTCGGTGACATCCCGTCATTTGTGATCATTGTAATTTATGGGTGGTTTTTCTTCATTCTAGCTACATGTTTATTGCTTTATTGCACTTTAAAAAAAAAAAAAACTACTTTAAAAACTTGCACTGTCAGTCTGCTTACTATGGGTTTAGTTTGCTTTGTTTTCCCATCTCTTAATTTGTACATATGATTCATTGATTCTTTAATCTGTTATAAACTTCAGAAGATATAATAATTTTTGCCTAAACTTGCTAAAGTACAAGTTTAACATTTTTGTTTTCTTTGTTTATTCACTTCAGTGATAATGACCCATAGATTATTTAGAAATCTGCTCATTTCTAATCGTTAGGAATTGTAAGAGATCCCTTGTTTTGTGGTTTAATTTGGCTGCATTATGGTCAGAGAATATACTTCGAATGATTTCAGTGTCTCATAAAGTTGTTGATATTTGTTTCTTCAGTATAGTCTGCCTTTGTGAATATTTCATGTGACCTTGAAATAGTATGGTTTCTCTGGTCAGTGGCTAGAAGGCTCTAGGAAGGGTTGCTCAGGCTTTTCATGGTTGTGTTGTGGAAGTCTGTCTGTTCTCACTGAGATGACGACGCTCAAGTCTCCACTGTAATCGTGGATTTGCTTTCGTTCACTAGAGTGCTATCAAGTTTTATTCTTAAGTTTTTTTATAATATTACTTGTATTGAATGATAACTATTTTTCCCACCTTTCTTCTTGTTAATTTTAGTGTAACTTTCTAGTTTTTAGTTTGTTTTTTAGCTTTTCTGAGTTTAAACAGATTTCTAACAGATTTTAGAATAGTTTAATTTTTTTTATTCATTCTGGTCACTTCTGCCATTTAGTTGAAATATTAAGATCATGTACATTTAATATGTTTATTGATAAAGCTTGGGCATTTCATATAAACATGGTTTATTACCGTGTTAACTATGACAAACATAAAGTTTTTATTTTTAGATTAAGAAACAATAAATAGGCCAGACATAATGGCACATGCCGTAGCTGCTCTGGAGGCTGTCAAAGGAGAATCGCATAGCTTAGGAAATTCAAAGCTACTCTGAGAAAAATAAGAAAAATTAAATGAGGTGTTTAGAGGGGACCTTAAGGGGAAGAAAAAGGATAAATTTTACAATATAATTTAAAGTAAAAGGATTTATCCTAAAGATTAAATCATGTGAGGTCTAAGGTAGTTTACTGTAGCTAAATGCCTAAAGGTTGAAAGCATCGTCAGTGTCCTGGTTCATAACTTCCATTAATTCCACCGTGTTTAGTTTCTGTTTCCATGATCTGTCCATTGCTGAGAGTGCGGTATTGAGATCCCCCACTATTATTGTGTGAGGTGCAATGTGTGCTTCGAGTTTTACTAATGTTAATGTTTCTTTTATGAATGTAGGTGCCCTTGCATTTGGAGCACAGATGTTGAGAACTGAGAGTTCATGTTGGTAGATTTTTACTTTGACAAGTATGAAGTGTCCTTCCTTATCTTTTTTGATAACTTTTGGTTGAAAGTCGATTTTATTCGAAACTAGAATGGCTACTCTAGCTTGTTTCTAGGGACCATTTGCTTGGAAAATTGTTTTCCAACCCATTACTCTGAGGTAGTGTCTGTTTTTGCCACCAAGGTATATTTCCTGTATGCAGCAAAATTGTGTTAAGTGCATGTGTGTGCAGAGAATCTCTGGACAGAGCCAGAGGATGCCAGTAAGGGTGTGCCTTGAGGAACTCTTCATTGTTTATTCTTTTAACTTGAGCTTCGTGCTGTCTCTAAGTATAAATTAATTTAAAGTTAATATATGATCAGTGACTTTTGACAGTTTCATTTGAAGTAGAAGCAAGTTAGTGCAGAAAGGAGTGGATTTTAAGAAGTAATAGTAATTTGTTCTGTGTGCTTTTGCATTCCAGGTTTTAGATAGGAATTCATTGCATCCTTGGGAATATTTAAATATAATGACATCTGAATACAGAGAACAATAACAGAAAATTAGTCCCAGTTGGGGGAAAGTGGTTACTGTGAGTTATTTGTCCATTTTACTACAGGTATATTTGCCCTGTGTTTTACAAACAAAAAAGAGATATGTGGGCTACATGTATGAAACACTGGATCAGAAGGACCCAGTATTTGATGCAAAAGGAATAGAAACAGTCAGAAGAGACTCTTGCCCTGCTGTTTCTAAGGTAAGCTCTGTGTGTGTTGTTTTCAGCAGGAAGAAAATAAGCGGGTGCAGATGAAACTATCCTTAGACATATATCTAGTTAAAGAACTGTGTCTCACATAATTACATGGAAATACTGGAGAAGCATGGATTTTGAGAATTTTATTTTTAATTGGCAACTATTCTACTTTAGTGTTTGGTTTCAGACTTTTTCCCATACCTTTCTATCAATATCTCTATCAAAATTATGAATTTCTTGGCCATTGCCTTTGAAGATAGGATAGCTTCTCATGTAACAGCTCCCAAGAAGTCAGGAGCAGGATGCAGACAGGAAACTGTCAGATACCTCTGAAGAAACTCAGTTCATTCCAGATTGACTGAAAAGTCTCATCAGTCCACTGCATGCTGGATCATGTTGTATCTGGAAAACTTGCAACACAGAAGCTCCATCACTTTCCTGCACTATTAAAATAGGCAAGGCTGATTTTTTTTTTTTATTTGACTCATTGGTGATATTTACATTTCTTATTTTTTTTTTCTTTACCTAAGTTGTATTCTCTTAGTACGTAATAAGATTTTGTCCCGTTTCTTGTTCTCCGGTTGCTTTGACTGGTTAAGAAAAGCAAAGTTTTATGTTTTCTTCACATAGCAAATGTTTCATCTGAATATCATCCCAGCATAATTTTTCCCATACTGTTTGATCTTCTAAGAAATAACAAGCTATATAAAGTCTCAAATACTTCCAGTTTCTAAAATTTTTATTATCCTATCACAAGTAAGCCCATGTGAGCGTGTACCTGTGCGTCAGAGACAGAGACAGAGACAGACAGACACACAGGGAGGGAGGGAGGGAGGGAGGGAGGGAGGGAGGGAGGGAAGGAGGGAGGGAGGGAGGGAGGGAGGGAGGGATTCCAGTACCTGATAGCTTTTTAAAGAAAACTTAACAATGATACTGAAACATACTGGAAGCTATTTTATCTTTTTGTTTTAAGATACTTGAGCGTTCTCTAAAGCTGCTGTTTGAAACAAGAGATATCAGTCTAATTAAACAGTATGTTCAGCGACAATGTATGAAACTTGTGGAAGGAAAGGCCAGCATACAAGATTTTATCTTTGCCAAGGAGTACAGAGGAAGTTTTTCTTACAGGCCTGGAGCCTGTGTGCCAGCCCTTGAACTTACAAGGTAATGATGCATACTACAGCCCAGCCCTCAGTGCACAGCCAGTGTAGTCCAGAGGTCGTCTGCAGCACTGTAGGAGAAAACAGCTAGTTATAACTCAGTGTTTTCTTTACTTTCCCACATCAACCTCGTGAAAATTAAAATGTTCCCCTGTGCTTTATAAGATGTCTCCTTCTGAGCTTTTCTTAGGAAACTAAATGCAATAAAGCTGATGTCTGATTACATGTTTCTTCCATAGCAGAGTCCTTAAATTTGAACTGCCAGAACATTTACATGCATTGTGCAGTCAGATTGCTTACTGCAATGCCTCTCTTCTTTCACTGTTAGATATATAACAACACTAAGGACTCATGCCTAATCCAGGCAACCGTGCTATAGAGAGTGAGTCTCAAACTGTTATAGCATTGTCCACTTGGTCTCAGCTGAGCAAAGTGTGTATAACTCCCAAAGAATTAGCCATCTAATTTGAAAGTAGCCCTGTAGATTGCTCTTGGTTTCAGGCTTAATTCTGAAAGTTTGCTGGCAGGTGCCTTGTCTGACAGTCTGTGTACCTCATTTGAATCTGAACAGGAAAATGCTTGCTTATGACCGGCGCTCTGAGCCTCGAGTTGGAGAACGAGTGCCGTATGTCATTATCTATGGGACCCCTGGGCTGCCCCTTATCCAGCTGATACGGCGCCCAGCAGAAGTCTTACAAGATCCAACTCTGAGACTGAATGCCACCTACTATATCACCAAACAAATCCTTCCACCCCTGGCGAGAATCTTCTCTCTCATTGGTATTGATGTCTTCAGCTGGTATCAAGAATTACCAAGGGTAGGTTACTAAATGACACGTGTCCTGTAAATATTTCACTTCGAATTTCAATATAACTAGATTGTCTTTATGTGCTGTGAGAAATTGTCCTCCATTATTGAAACTACAAAGATGCCATGCTCTCCAGACTTCCTAAACGGAGATTATAAATATCAATATGCACCTTCTCAGCTTTATCAAGTTCCCAAACTACAGAAACATTCAAATGAATCCCAGAGGCTTCAGTGGTGATCGGCCACTACAAAATTACTTCAAAATGGGTAGAGTTTTTGGGTTTTGGGTTTTTAAAAAAGATTTTATGAGTATTTTTGTTTATGTGGAGGTATGTGCACAAGAATGTGTCTGATACCAGTGGAGGTCAGAAGAGGCATCAGATATCCTGAGACTGGAGTTACAGATATTTGTGGGCTGTCATGTTTGTGCTGGAAACTGAACTGAGGACCTCTGAAAGAGCAGCAAGCGCTTTTAACCACCGAGATATCTCCCCAGCCCTTTAAAGTGGATATTTAAGAAATGCATCGGGAGATGGCTCAGTGGTTAAGAGTACTGACTACTCTTCCAAAGGTCCTGAGTTCAATTCTCAGCCACCACATGGTAGCTTACTACCATCTGTAATGGGATCCAATGCCCCTCTTCTAGTGTCTGAAGACAACTACAATGCACTCATTAATAAATATATATAAAGTGTTTTTAAAAAGAAAGAAATACATTGGAGTGGGCTGAGGATATGACTTAGTAAGCAAAGTGATTACTGCCACTAACAAGATGACTTGACTTCAAATCCCTAGCACCCACATAAAATGGTAGATATGACAGTGTGTGCTCTAACCTCTACACTAGGAGGCAGAGATAAGAGTGTTCCAATGGTTGGATAGCCAGCCAGTCTAGCTCCAAATTTAGTAGAGACCCTGTCTCAAGGGGCGGGGGGCAGTGAAGACAATGGAAGTAAACACCTGAATCGACCTGTGAGCTCCCCATGCTATACACGGGCACACATAACACATGGGTTATAAGCCAGGTTATAAGGAGGCATACACCTGTACTTCCAGAACTCTGAGAACTGGAGCAGAAGAATGGTGAACCTGGCTACATAGCAAGATCCTGTCTCAAGGAAAAGAACACATGGGATATAGTAACTAGACATAATCCTGCAAAGCCCAGATGGAAGAACTGGTCTTCAAATGCCCTTGCACTTGAGTAAAAGCCCAGTGTAGAATCTTAGAACAGAGCTGGCTTGAACTCTGCTTACTTAGTGTAGGTGCCTGAAAAGGTGATGTATGAGTTAAAGCATCTGAGGCACAGTTTTCTAAAAGAGTACTCACTTCTTATCTGTCTGCGAGGATTTACCTCAGATGTGCTCAGCCATTTGTCATTAACTCATGGTGTTCAGCCAGACTAATAAAGAAAACTCATTTCTTTTTTAAACAAATTGCAGTTTTAAAAAGAAGGGGAAGTGTAAGCTAGGGAACTAAGGTTAAAACTACTTCAAAGAGCTTTTGCTGGCTGACATAATAAAATGCTATATCCTGGCTGGAAGCCAGGAAACTCAGATTTTTTTTTTTTATGTAATTGCATGACCAGCAAGAATTGTAAGACAGTGACATTTCTAAAATACTTTACTCCTTATGTATGAAAGTGATTTTATAAGACACCAAGAATAGAATATTATTTCATTGCAAAAAGAGTACCAGATCTCTGAAACAAATATTATTGCCAACTAGAGAATTCCAAGGTGACATATATCTAATTACCTTTGAAATGCTTTGTGTTTACTTTCATTGGAACTTCCACGCCCTCCTGACTAACAAGACATCCGATGATAGTGATGTGTATGCTAGTACTGAACACACAGTCCAGTGGTTGAAAGTACATTTTACTCATAGAGAGGACCCAGGTTCAATTTCTAGCATCAATGGTGGCTCACAACTACCTGTAGCCCCAGGTCCAGGAGATACAATTGGCAGTATGTATTATACATACATGCAAGCAGGCAAAACATTCATACATGTGAAATAAAATCTTTTTAAAATGTAAGGTCTATATAAATCTTAAAAGACTTTGGTCACTTCTATATACTCCCATATCTAAAACGGTTGTTCAACATTTGTTAAAGAAAGAAAAACTGTAATTAGATGAGTAGCCACTTGCTGTGAAGATCACTCTGACTTATTTCTAAATTGATGTATTTATAGATCCAGAAAGCTACCAGCTCCTCCAGAAGTGAACTTGAAGGGCGGAAGGGCACCATCTCTCAGTATTTCACCACTTTGCACTGTCCTGTGTGTGATGACCTGACTCAGCATGGCATCTGCAGTAAATGTCGGAGCCAACCCCAGCATGTAGCAATCATCCTCAACCAAGAGATTCGAGAATTGGAGCGTAAACAGGAACAGCTTGTAAAGGTACAGCCTTGATCAGTAGATGCAGACACCCAGACGGCCTGATTCTCAGGGAGACAGCATCAACTCTTCAGGGCAGAATGAGGTGTGAATCCAGTAGGAAAAGTGAAGTGAGCATTCTAACCAGATAGATAGACTCCTAATACAGTTGGGGTAGAGAAATGGCTCAGTGATTACAAGTGCCTATTGCTGTTGCAGTTCCTAGCACATACATGATAGACAGTTAGCAACTCCTGTAGCTCCTGTTCCAGGGATCTGATGCCTCTGGCCTCTATGGGGACCTTCACGAATGTTATACACATAAGCTCACTCAGGCACATGCATATAAATATTAATATTTTTTGTTGTTTTTTTGTTTTTGTTTTTGTTTTTGTTTTGTTTTTCAGGACAGAGTTTCTCTGTATAGCCCTGGCTGTCCTGGAACTCACTCTGTAGACCAGGCTGGGCTCGAACTCAGATATCTGCCTGCCTCTGCCTCCCAAGTGCTGGGATTAAAGGCGTGCGCCACCACCGCCCGGCTAAATATTAATATTTTAATTAACACTGCAGTTTAAAAGTAAAAATGGCTTATTTTATAATTTAGTTTTTGGATATCTACCCAGTATCTTTTATTTAAAAATAATGTGTTACAGCTCTGCAGGGAAGGTTTCTTCGGTGCAGATGCAACAGCTCTGCTCCCAGAGGGGAAGTTTCCTCCATTGTAAGTGTCAGAGTTCTGCACCCAGAGGGGGCGTTGCCCCAGCACAAGCATTACAGCTCTGTTCCCAGAGGTATCCTGGCAATAGAGAGCCAAGGGATGCCACATCTGACATCTGCATCAGATCCTTCACCCTAACAGCCAGGCTTTATCTCACTTTATTAAAACTTATGTACAGCTGCCCTGAGGATCTATGCTTTCTAAAACTATCACTGCTTCTTGGTATCAGGGACTAGAGTATTGCTGTGATAGGCCTGGCCCGTGTTTTTGTTTGTAGGAACATGGATTTCCAGATGTTGGGAAGCAGTGGAACGCTTTAAATCATGTTTAGTGGGCCATTCTTGTAGTAGCATAGAAGACAGTGGTGCTGAGGGTGGTTTGAACTGTAGGGGTCTGGCTCGAGAGGTTTCAGAGAAGAATTTTAGAATGTTGCCTAGAGATGGTTCTTATGATTTTGGTGAAGAATATGGCTGCTTTTTGCCCTTGTCCAAAGAGTCTGCCTGAGGCTAAGATAAAAATACTTAGATTAATTGCATTGACAAAAGAAATCTCAGAAAAGCCTAGTTTAGACTTTGTCCTGTGGTTCACTCTTATGAGAAACATTTTCATCAAGTGTAGCAAGCCTAAAAAGGAAAAGTACAAAGTGCATTCAAGGATTAAAGGAGCTCCAGGAAGTGGGATGGAGCTAAATCTGCATTCAAGAATATTAATGTACTTAAGGGAGTGGTGACTCTGGGGCAAGAGCCTGCCAACTAAAGCTTATTGTTTATGTGTTTAAAGTTGAACAAGGGATAGTTATATCATGTTAGGTGCTATTATGACCTGGTTATTGTTTTCATTTGGATATAAAGAGATATGATTATGTCAGATTGACAAGGGACAGATTGTGATAGCTGTTCTTGGTTGTCAACTTGACAATATCTGGAATAAATTACAATCCAAAACTTATAAAGATCTTACAAAAAGGTAAAGGCTTAGGTGGTGGTGCACGCCTTTAATCCCAGCATACAGGAGACAGGCATGCAGATCTCGGAGTCCAAGGTCAGTCTACAAAGCAAGTTCCAGGACAGCCGGGCTTAGGCAGTGAAGGATGCAATACTACAGCAAAGGGGCCATGTTCCAGCCCTAGCAAGCCCAGAACTTGGCAGCCTCAGCCATTGGGCTCTGACTTTAAAGTCAAGAGTAGGAGGCGTTCCTTGGACAATTAATACTAGTTAGCTGGAGCCTGGAGGAGAGCCTGTCAACGTTTCTGAGATGGCTTAGTAGGTGGTCGAGAAGAGAAAAAAGGAATCTAAGAGCATAAGAAACCAGCCATCCCTAAGAAGAATAGAATGTCATGCTTGTTAGTGGGACTGTACATGACTGGATTAAGTGTTTTCTATCTATGGTAGTGGCCTTGGCTAATCCCAGATTAGTAGCTTAAGGGGTAGACAGCTGGACTTTAGAGATGAGACTCTATATCCCTTGCTGGACAGTTTAATAAGGTGGAGGTATCTACCTGGCTAGTTTGCAGAGATGGACTGCAAAGGAAAAGATCATTTACATATTGTATAAGCTTGGATTTAGGAAGAGGTAAAGAGAGTCAGAGGCCAGAGCCTAACCAAATAAATTTGAGCTGTCCTGGACCCCCTGGGGTAGGATGGTTCAAGGAAGTTGGGTAGATGTTTAGCTCTAAAAGGGTTTGGGGTGTCCCATATCCAGGGATCTACCTGAGAGAGGCTAGTAAGGGAAAAGGTATGTCAAAGTATGTGGTTTGGAGGAGAGCAAGATGGGAAACATCTGGTGAACTTGAGGTCAAGCAGATGTGGGGAGCAAAAGAAATAGAAGCTCCCATTTTGGCTATGAGGGCCCTTCCCAGCAAGGGCTGGGACAGGTTGGTACCACTAGAAAGGAATGGGCAAGAGGGATATCCAAAAATATATAGCTAAGTGGTGGGGTTTGGTGAGCCTGGTAAGACTGTCCTCCTATTCCAACAATAGAGGAATGCAGAGGAGAGGTGAGTCCCCAGAACTTTGTCAGGACTGAAAAAGTAGCCCCAGTGTCCAGAAGGAAGGAGACTGAGTTTCCTAATACTGTGAGAACTACCAAAAGCTTGCTGTCAGATACAGTAGTGGTCAGGCCAAGGGAGCCTGGGCCCCCTCAGTTGTCCATGCCCAGACCAAGGAGATCAGCTATAGGGTGATCTGGGTTTGATTTCCCCAGTTGAAGGAGTCTTCCACAGAGAAAGACTATTTCTCCTGCTCTCAGGATTCCCAGAGTTGTGTATAGTTCTTTGTGTGAGGTTAGTCAACTTTGATATGTCTGTTGATGTTGGAGCAGTCATATTGATTAGTCTTTAGAAGTTAGTGTTAGACTGACACTACTAGGAGAGGCAAACTCTCTGATCCTCTAGTTCTCACAGCCTTCTGCCCTCTCTTCCACAATGCTCTCTGGGCTCCACAACCCTGCATTTTGATTATGTGTGGTTCTATAGTGATTCTCTTGCAGAGAGAAGTTTTCTTGATAAAGGTGACCACTTCACTTACCTGCAGGGACAAGGACAGATGCTTAGAATGTAGAGATCATATTAGTTTAGTAAAGTGGTGGTTATAGGTTTGCCTCCAGGCTCCATGACCTCACAATGATATTTTTTAAATATCTGCCTTCTTAAGTTAAAACATAGGTATCCTGTTGGTGTTAAATTTTTAAATTTAAGTGTGAATCGAGCTGTAACAGTCAGGGTTTAAATCACCAGTATAAGCCCTATAAGTAAACATTTCAGCTAAACTTAGCAAGTTAAGTGTTCCAGGCTAGATTATTTACCAGACAGACAGGCTCGGGGAGTTCTTAAATATTCATCAGTGTGTCCTGGCACCTTAGTGTAGCTGCCGTACACAGAGCTGCAACACAGAATGCGCTACTGGGGATACATGGAGTTTCTTGGCAAAGATCTAATTAGCAAAATGCTTCCTAGAACAGTATGCTGTCTCTGCAGAGTATATGCTTCTAAGAGTTTGCTTGTGGCAATAATGTGACATTAGATACAATGACCAGTGTGCTTAGGAAAATGTGCCCTTCAGTTGACATGAGGCATTTTACAGATCAAAATTTCAGTGCCCTGTGAGCCATGTTTAAAGCAGAACCCCTTTCACCCCTTCACAGATAGATGAACTAGAGCTGTAATTGCAGTAATCTTGTTCATCTCCGACACCGTCTAGCGCTGTCTCACTTGATTCTGAACCGCGGTCTAGGCCGGCTGGCCTAAGACTGAACGCTTGTAACTTCAGCCCCCTTTTCTAACCACACAGTTGTTCTGTTTCCTTGGCTCCGCAGCGTTCTCACTAGTATTGGTTTAAGCTAGGTTTTACGTTTAGTGATCACTTTAACTACCGTTAAGCATTGTGTAAGGCATCATCATGTTTCCCCTCTGCTGGAAATGTGTTCTGTAACTGATTATTCTTTAGCACTGTCTTAGTCCGGATTCTACTGCTGTGAAGAGACACCACGACCAAGGCACCTCTTAAAAAGAAAGCATGTAACTGAGGGCTGACTTGCAGTTTCAGACGTTTATTTAGTCTGTTATCATCATGGCTGGAAGTGTAGTGACACAGTCAGAAATGGTGCTGGAGAAATAGCTGAGAGCTCCATCCTGATCCACTTACACAGAGAGGAGAGACAGATTCTCTGGGGTTGGCATGGCTTTTAAAACCTCAAAGCCCACCCCAGTGACACGCTTTTCCAAAAAGGCCAAACCTCCTACACCTTTCAAATAGTGCCACTCTCTGGTGACCAAGCATTCAAATCTCTGGTCCTATGGGAGCTGTTCTCATTCAGACTACCACATTCCATGCATTCACTCTAACTTCTAAAGTTCCCATAAGTCTATCAGATAGTCTCAACACTGTTTAAAAGTACAAAGCTCAAAGTCTCTTCTGAGACTCATGGCAGTCTCTTAACTGTAATCCCCTGTATGCAGATGACATACTTTCAACATATCATGGCATAGAATATATATTATCAATCCAAACGAAGGAAAGGAAACATAGTGAGGAAATGCTGGACCAAAGCAAGACTAAAACCCAGCAGGACAAACTCCAAATTCTATATCTCCATGTCTAATGCACACTCTTCAGATTTCTAGCTACTGTCAGCTTTGTTGACTACAACACACTTCTCTCTTGGGCTGGGTGCACACCCTGTTAGCAGCTCTCCTCAGCAGGTGTCCCATGGCTATGACATCTACAACACCCTGGGGTCTCCAAGGCAACCCAGGCTTCACTTTCACAACATCACTCAACGGTCTCTCTGAACATCCACACAGGGACCCCCGATGCTCCCCTAGCCTTAGTGGCTTTCCTTAGCCACCTGAGGGAGATTCAGCAATGTCTTTCTTGCATCCTTGACTCTAAAGCCAGAACCGTGTGGTCAGAGCTAGCAAGGTCTGCTGCTTAACAGGCTTGAAACCCAGTCCTTCTTCCGTTACATTTTTTCTTTTAACACCTTATGCATGTTTGGGTATTAGAATATGATGACTTAGTGTGTGACCAGTATGCAAGGATTGGATCAGATTAATTGGCATTTCTTTGTATTAGTAATACTCCCACCCTCACCCCTTTTTGGGTGAAGGGTCTTAAGTCCAGAACTGGTCTCAGACTTGCTGTCTGGCCAAGGATGACTTTAAACTTGTGCTGATCCTCCTGCCTCTAGCTAGCTCCTGCAGGTCATCCTGGGGTTGTAGGTGTGCACCAGCACACTCCGTTTATACATGTGCAGCACTGGGGTCAACCCAGGACCCTCAAGCAAAGGGTAATTACTGTAGATTGTCAGCACCGTGCTGTGTTCAAGACTAGAACTTATTCCTCCAGTCTAAGTGCATCTGATAGCTGTTATGCAGCCTTTGTTCACTTCTTCTCTCCCAACTCTCTTGTGATCATTATTACACCCATCATTTCTATGAGATATGACCAGTTTGAATTTCTGTATATGAAAATGTGGTGGTTTTTTCTTCTATATGGTTTATTTCACTTGGTTACATCCTTGTTGCTACAAATGATAGGCTTTCCTTTGTGGCTGAATAATACTCTGTTTTGTTGGTATGCCTTATTTTTCCTATTCACCTGTTGCTACATACCTCAGGTGATAACCTATCTTGACGGTTGAAAATAGAAGCTACAATTAACATAGGAGTTGAGTGTGCCTTTGATATAGTGATTTCATTCATTTAGATACATACTCAGTAGTAAAAATACTTGCATCACGATAGTTTTATTTCTAAATGTCAATGTCCTCATACTGTGTTCTGATGCATTAACACCTTTAAAAGTAACTATTCCTATTGAGATTAAATCATATCTCGCTGTAGATTTGCTTGTTGGTTTTGGTTTTTTGAGAGAATGTTATAGCCCTGGCTAGCCTGGAACTCAGGATCCTGCAGAGTG
Source organism: Rhabdomys pumilio (assembly GCA_030674055.1). NCBI lineage: Eukaryota > Metazoa > Chordata > Mammalia > Rodentia > Muridae > Rhabdomys > Rhabdomys pumilio. Next base: position 15,507,599 of record JANHMN010000019.1, on the reverse strand, counting down.
AAGGATTATAAGAATGTGTCAACACCCCAGATCTCCACTGTGGCCTTATCATCCTGCCTGTTAACTGCCTTTTCATATTTACAGGGTTTGCCATGAGTTTGTGTGCCTTGTGTGTATATAGTGGCTATTTCTTATCACATGGATAGTTTCCTAACATTTTCTCCACCACCCTTAGCTATACAGAAGCACCTTAGTTTTATATTACAGTGTTGGTTACTGCTTTGGTTGCTCATGTTTTCAAATCATAATCCTCAGTTGTGACTTTGTCAGCTGTGTGTATAAGTCTCAGTGACTTAGGCCAGTCTTGTAGCATCAGAGCTAAGGCAGTGCTCTTCCAGGTGCTGGGTTCTTGTTCAGTAGCCTGGGCAGCACAGGTGGCCTGCCTGTGCCTTTCAGTGTGACAAGGTAGTATTGTAAATGGAAAGTGAACAGAGAAATGAAATGAATCTTGAGCCCATTTTGTACGTTCCATGAAATATGGCAAGGCTTCTGAGATATTAAACAGATGGAATTTTCTGTACTAAGTTAAGTTTGCAGGTTAACTGAGGTAGCAGAAAGGAAGGATTCTAAAACCGTGTTACTTACATACATATGTGTGTATGTGTATGTACGTCTATGTGTATACACACAGATAAGCACTCCTGTTCTGTTTGCTTCCACTTTCAGATATGCAGGAACTGTACGGGTTCCTTCGACCGACATATCCCATGTGTGTCTCTCAACTGCCCAGTACTTTTCAAACTCTCACGAGTAAACAGAGAATTATCCAAGGCACCATACCTACGGCAGTTACTGGACCAGTTTTAAGTGGGCAGTATCACAGAACTCCAGGTGCTATGTGTTCAGTGTTTACCACTCAGCTCCTCTGCATGGTGCTTTCTCAACCTCCATCACGTCAGAGATGCTCACTGTCTGTCTGCCATCAAGGACTGTGAAGACTTCTGCTAAGGGAATTAAAAAGGATTCATGTTGTTCTCTGGATAGCTCACTTCTGACAGTGTACAAATTCCTCATCGTTTCACCTTTGAACATTGTTTTATAATATGCAGGTGTTGGATTTGCTCCTGTTTATGCACCATCCTGTAAATCCATTTGAACAGATCATGTTCCCTGTGGAAGGAACACTGCAAACCTCTTAAAGAAAGTCATTCGTGTGTATTCCTTAAACTGTCTGTATCGAGACGTGTTGCTTAGAGATATCCACTCACTTTATAATTTTGACTGCAAAATATTTTGTAAATACACTTTTTTACTTTTCAAACAACGGAGTAAAATAATGTGCAATGAATTTTATACAATGGTTTTCACGTTGTTGGTATAGCTCCTCTAGGTTTGCTTGACTCAAAGGTAGATTTGTTACTTTGATCAAACTGTGCAAATAGTACCATGTGTAGCATTTTTGAAACATTCTTTTCTAAAGACCGCTGTCTTGCTTTAGCTACTAACGGGGCATTGTGAGGAACTGTGCAAAGACATTTTTGTTACAAACCTGTGGGCCTGTTGCAATACTTTAAAAATAAAATAAAAAATTTATTCCATTTTGCTTGTTTTGTATAGACATTTCTATTGCTTCTAAATATGCTTAAAATATTTTCTTTCCTTATGTACTGTACAGTTAATCTTATTTGCCATCCCTTGAACACAAATGTGTATTTAGGGTATTTGTATAACTGTATAAAGTGAAAAAGGAGTTATGTGGTCAGCGCATTGTTTTTTAAACTGGAAATCCCTTTGTTTCGAGAGTTAATAATGGAAACCAAATTAAAGATTGAATAAAATATGAAATACAGTGCTATGACTCTTATCCTGCCCTAAGTAGAATTTTCTTCATCTGTTCTATAAGCAGCATGGGTTCCATCTAACCCTAGGCTTTCCTGGATTCTAATGAGGTAAATTTAGGGGCTAGAGATGTAGCTCAATTGGTAGAGTACTTGCCTAGTATGCAGGAGGCCCTGGGTTCCATCCTCAGCACCACATAAGCACAGCACAGTAAGCATGCGCTTGGGAGGGGGAGGCAGGAAGAACAGGAGCTGAAGGTCATCCTCAACACCCATGGTAGATCTGAGGCCAGCTGGGCTACAAAAGATCCTATCAAAATAAACCAGGTATGCTGGCTTTTACCTGTAATCCCAGCCCTCTGGGAGGCAGGGCACCTGCAAACTCTAGTTCAGCCTGGGCTACATGTAGGGAGTTAGCTCTCCTGGAGGGGAAGTGTAAACCTGGCTAATTCTTACAACCTGACTTCCATTCTTTTACCAAAACTTTGAGATTAACTTTTTTAAAGAGAGCAGAATGTTCTAGACAAAATTTAACATTCACCTTTTAGGTCAGATTGGTTACTGGTAGGTGGAATTTCACTTATATACAGTCAGACTTTTAGACTGCAGAGGGGAAGCAAAGCAACATTACTTATTTTAAAAACGTGATGCCAATTATTTTCCCATAAAAAGGGCTCATACATTGCAAGCTAGTTATCTCCATGCAGGAGTCTCCCACTGCCAGGGGTTTTATTTTTATTTAGCCAGGGCTTTTCTGTAGCCCCAGCTGCCCTGGAACTCACTTTGTGCCGCAGGCTGCCTCTGCCTCCCCAGTGCTAGGATTAAAGGTATGTACCACCATGCCTAGCCACTGCCAGAATTTAAATATGTACTTATAAATAATGGGAAGACTAATTATCTGGAAATGACATAATTATGGAATCAAAGAGATACAAATCATAAGTCTTTTTAAAGCATAGAAAATCCTCACTTTCTGGGATCTTTTTATTGGTGGAGGCTGGAGCTTTCTGTATTGTCAAAACTTTTACATATAGTAACAACATAGTGTTTCAACAGTAATCATTTTGTATCATTTGACACAGCAATATTAAAAGCTATTCAACATGAATGTCTAAAAGCAGCTCCATTTAGATACAGCATGCCTGGTCGTTGTTCAGATCAGCTGTTAATAGTTTTGTTTTTCCTCAGGTCACACAAATCCATTTTTTTTTTTTTTGAAACAGGGTTTCTCTGTATAGCCTTGGCTGTCCTGGAACTCACTCTGTAGACCAGGCTGGCCTCGAACTCCTCGAACTCAGAAATCCGCCTGCCTCTGCCTCCCAAGTGCTGGGATTAAAGGTGTGCGCCACCACCGCCCAGCCCACAAATCCATTTTTAGTAGTACTGAAGAATTTTTTTTTTTAGGTTGTGTTCATTTATCACAAAAGGAACTACCTTCAGATAGGAAAATTATCCATTGGGTAAAAGTGTCTGCCATATTCATGAAGACCTAACTTCAAATCCCAACACCCACATTTTTTAAATTTTAAAAAGGCCAGACAAGGCTGTGCATTGAGAGGTGAAAATTCAGATCCCATGCGCTCTGTAGTTAGCCAGCCCTAGCAGAAATGGCAAGCTTCCAGTTGGAACTTGACTGTCTCAGTAATAAAGGAGAAATTAATAAAGAAGACACCAGACATCTTGCTTTGGCCTCTGCATGGATGGACACACACTGGCGCCACACTCTTACACAAAGAGCTAGCTCAAAAGTAATTTCATTAAGCATTCCCTTAATTTGTTAATATATTGTCTTACGGTTTCCATTGATGTGAAGAGACATGATGACCAAGGCAACTCTTATAAAGGACTCCATTTAATTGGTGCTGACTTAACAGGTTCAGAGGTTCAATCTATTACCATCAAGACAAGAAGCATGGCAGCATCCAGGCCGGATGGTGCTAGAGGAGCTAAAAGTTACGCATCTTATTCTGAAAGCAAGTGGGAGAAGACTGGCTCCCAAGTGGCTAGAAGGGTCCTCACAGTGACACTTCCTCCAACAAGGCCATACCTCCTAATAATGCCACTCCCTGAGCCAAGCATATTCAAACCACATTACACTCCCTGGCTCCTATAGGGTTGTTCAAACACGAGTCTACGGGGGGCCATAGCTAAACAAAGCATAATACAAAATACATTTAGTCCAACTTCAAAAGGCCCCATAGTCTATAGCAGTCTCAACAATGTCAAAAGCTTAAGGTTCAGTCTTTTCTGAGATTCAACCATTTAACTACAATCCCCTATAAAGTCAAACACAAAAAGCAGATCATGTACCTCAAACATCACAGAATATACATTACCACTCCAAAACAACATAGTAAGAAATATGGGACCAAACCATACAAAAAACAACAAACAAACAAAAAAAAAAAAAACCAGCTGGGCAAACTCCAAACTCTGCATCTCCATGTCTGATGTCAAAGAGGTCTTCAGATCTCCAACTCCTTTCATTCTTGTTGACAGCAACAATTTTTCTTCTGGTCTGGTTCCACTCCCTGTTAGCAGCTTTCCATGGCTCTAGCATATGTAACATCTTGGGGTCTCCAAGGCACCTTCTTGCTCCAGTGTCTGGGATCCACACATGATCTTCTGGAATCCTCCAAAGGGACTTCTCCAGCTCTGCCCTCTGTAGCACTCTGGCTGACTCTACTCCACTGTTGCTGCTGTTATTAGTGGTCACTCCATGGTACTGGCATCTCCAATTGGCTGGAGTCTTCTACTGCAACTAGGCTTCACCAATAGCCTCTCATAGGCTTCCTTCATGGTGCCATGCCTCAACTTCTTTGCACAACCTCTTCAGTCCTGGTCCATCAACTGCAACTGAGGCTGCACCTTCACCAGTGACCTTCCCTGGCCTCTCACAATTCCAGCCTCGGCTGCTTTCATTGACCCCTTCATGCCTTCAAAACTAGTACCACCTGGGTGATTCTTACACAATACCAAGTCCAGCTGCAGCTTGAAGTATAACTTTGGTTACCTCTGGAACACAGCTTCTTTGTGCTCTCACAAAACACTTCCCAGAAGATTTCACCTCAGTGATGCTGGTCTTAACCACTGTGAACCAGTTGTCCCACTAGTCCCTTCTAGACTCTAAAGCCAAAGCCACATGGCAGAAGTTGCCTAGTTCTGCTGCTTGCTGGAGCTGGAACTTGTCCCCCTTGTTCTATTACGTTATCACCAGCTTTCTGTTATCCAACTCCTAAAAATCTACATTTCTATAGAAAAAAACATGGGCAAGCCTATCACAGTAATACCCCACTCCTGGTACCAACTTCTGTCTTAGAGTCTCCATTGCTACAGCCAGAAGTTATGGAGACATTTTCTCAATTGTGGTTCCTTCCTCTCAAATGACTAGCTTGTGTGAAGTTGACATAAAAACTGGCCAGAGCACTGCTCCAACATATACAGTTGACTGGCTTTGTAAGAACTAGAAAGGCATTAGCCTGGGAACGAGGCAGTGAGATGCTCCTGGGCGAAGAGGGAAGCTGGCAAAGGCTGTGTGCTGGATAGTTTCATGTCAACATGACACAACTTAAAGTCATCAGAGAGGAGGGTGAAGAGGTCAACTCAGGAACTTTGGAACACTTGTCCCTCTGGAAGGGAGAGGCTAATTAACATTCCTGGGCAGCTCAGGAACTTTGGAAAAGTCATGGACACTTGGCTCTCCGGAAAGGAGAGACTAATTAACATTCCTCAGACAATAGGGGAGAGAACCAACCTGAGGGTTGGGACGCATTCCACAGGATGAACCATTGGCCATCCACAGACAAGGGAAGTCCTTGCCACCTCTTTCCCTAAGACCAACCAGTTTAAAAGGCACACTGTTCTGCCAATCATATTGTTTCTAGTCACTGTTTCTCTAGTCTATCCCTAAAAACTGTATAAAAACTGACCAAACGGGCTGCCCGGGATCTCCACTCCTTCTGTGTAGGATGACCCCCATGCATTGGAACATTAAATTCCTCTTGCTTTTTACATCAATTCTTGGCTCCACGTGGTTCACTCAGGGAGTCCTCGGTAAGCTAAGGCTGCTCACCAGAGTCTTATATTCTCACTGATGAACACGGAGGTTTCAACTACAAGTGGTGATGCTGATGTTTTTTGAAGAAGCCAGAGCTTTTCTTTACAGATTCAAACAGAACCATGGAGCCCACAATATGAAAGTATAAGCCAAATAAACCCTTTCCTTCCCAAATTGCTTTTGTCATGGTGTTTCATGAAATAGAAATCCTAACTAATGCTGAATCCTGACCTGTGAAGTAAATGCCTCCTACTCAACACTGTAGTGCAACAGGCTGGCTACAAATCAGGTCTAAGCTCCCAAGTCCTTCCTTGTTTGCTGCTCTGACCCGCAGGAAGTTGCTTGTATCAGTATTTGGAATCATCTCTCCAAGAGAATAAAATCATGTAGTCAGAGATCACATGACTTGTTCCCTAGGTAGCCCAGCACCAGGTAGTACTGTTGTTAGCCTGTGGAAATCACTCCAAATGCTGATACATAAATGATCACATGAATTAAAGGGTTAAAAAGCACCCACCCTATAAAGCAACCATATAAAGAACTGTTATTAGAGCTACAGCAGTTCTGCAGGCTGGTTGAGGCGGAGGCCAGATTATAGTGAACAGTAAATGGAGGGACTTCAATAACCACCTTAGGTCAGGTCACACAGGGAAACTCAGTGTAAACGCAGACCAGCTTAGTGAAGGAAGTATTGGCTTTGAAGCTACACACAGACCTAAACTTGGTCTACCTTACCTCCAGGAAAAGCCCCAGCCCTCACATTCTTCTATAAAATAAGGCTAAGGACTCGTGGCTCTGGAGGTGATGGATGGTTTAACATGGTGCTTGAAAGGCACACAGTTCCAAGTGTGGGCAAGGGTTCTGACAGCTAAGTGATGACGTACCTGTATTTACACAGCCCCTCCTACCACATAATGGATAGATCAGAAATAAAGGGAAGCCTATGTCTATCTTAGGAAGTACACTTACATAAAAGAAAATAATCTTTGTTTGAAATGACACATATTTGTAAGTTTATACCCAAAATATGTTTAAAAATAGACCTGCAAGGGATGAGGCTATGAAAAGCTACTACTTTGTAAGATAATTTTAATTTTTTAAAGAAGTTTAAATTCTGTGAGGATGTACTGTTAAAATGAAAATTCCAGTGCCAGTTATGGGATACCTCCCTTGAGTTGTTAGCCAGGGAGGCCAAAGAGCCCCTGAAATAATACAATTGCCATTACTCTTGGCTTCTCACCAACTAAAACTTGGTGTAAAGACCCTGTTGCTAACAGCACCATATATTGGTTTCAGGACATAACAAGATAAACCTGCAATCCCCCTTACTGGCTAGCTTGCATAGTGCCTGAGGTGTTATACAGGCTGCTTGTGAAAAATCACCCATATTCTTACCTAGCAAGGATCTCTGAATGCTACAGTACTAACCTATGGAGTAATTTTAATCCAGCAACATGGCTACTCTGGCAGAGGATCACATTCAAAGACTTAGGTCTGTGTGATCTGGCTAGAATGACACACCTTAATCCCTCTGGCTGGAATATTGACACTCCCTTAAGTACACACCTTTAAGTAAACTTACTTTGTTGAAGGAAGCAGCCATGTTTGAAAGTGAAGACTAATTGAAAGGCAGACAAAGTGACCAGTCAGAGAAAGTTTTGACAGAATGAAAGAGGCTACTTAAGAGCAGTGCAGAGTGAATCAGGAGGCGAGGGCAGTTCAGTGGAGTTCAGGCAACGCAGGAGAGTTCAGTTGAGGTCAGCTCAGATCAGTGCAGTTCAGTGCAGTTCAGTTCATGGAATTCAGAGGCACTTTTTCCAAGCAGAGAAATTCAGTGAGAATCTGAGAGAAGCCAGTTTAATCAGTCAGTTTGGAGAGGAGTTTGAGCCAGAACAGCTGAGTTGAACCAGCCAGCCAGAGTTCAGAAAGAACTAGAAAGGGTGAGCTTATGCAGCAGTAACCTTCCAAGACAATTACATCTGGCTAATAAAAGTTACTTTTACACTAACCTACCAGGCAGGCTGTGTCCATTGGTGCAGTAGTGGCAGGACTATTATGGGATAGCCAGTCACTTTCTGCTTGGATTTGAGACCCATTCCACAGGAAGGAATTCATGCCTGGATTATAAACCTGGTCAAATCTCCATGGCTAGGAAGGTTGCAGGCCCTGGCTGGAAGCACCTACAACTATTGTCTTGCTAAGTGCATATAAACATTCCTCTAAGTTTTCATTTTATACCTACATGCTAGTACTGCTCCCAACCTTAGTCCTAGAAGCTTCTTTTTGCAGGGGGCAGTGGTTAATACAGAGATTCATAACTGATCAAAGTGCGGAGAATAGGGGATAGAAAAATGGCTCACTTGTTTCTCTTGCTAAGGACCCAGGTTTGTTTCCCAGCACCCACATGGCAGTTCCCAACCAACTTAACTCCAGGACCAAGGAATCAAGTGCCATCTTCTGACCTCCAGGCAAACATGAGGTACACATATATGTAAAACACATGAGACCCTACCCATAACAGAGGATCAATGTAGCTAATAGCTGCTGGGGGTGGAGGCCACTGGAAAGTTTTCTATGATCCAGTCAGAAACTCCACACTCATCACACGCCACAACTGCCAACCAGGTACAGGGCCCTAACTTTAATTGCCAGCACCATAACAAATGCAAGTAAATACAAGCAAATGCATACATCAGCTCAACTGTATATTTCCTTCTGTATTTCTTTCTTTCTCTTTTCTCCTTTCCTTTTCTTTCTTTTACAAGGACTCATTAGCCCAGACTGGCCTTAACTTGTTATATTGTTATATAGCCCAGGTTGGCCTCAAACTCATAATTCTCTTGCATTAGCCTTCTGAGTGCTACAATTTCAGGCATACATCACTGTGCCTAGCAACATAAAACAATTTTGTCAATTAAAAATATAGCAAATTAGGTATATAAAAACTTATGTATAGATATAGTATGGATATGAGCAAAGGTTATAGGGTAATTGCCTCAGTGGGGCTGAGGGTCAAAAGACTATTGGGTGTACTAACCTAACATTACAGAGCAACAGGTATACCCTCTTTAGTTTCCTGAGATATTCTGCCTGATCTCAGCAGCTATAATAATTATTTAAAACTTTTTAGTATGTATTTAACTAAATACATACTAAAACTTAAAAGAAACTTTAGTTTCTTTAACTAAAAAAGTAAAAATTGGGCTGGAGAGACGGCTCAGCTGTTAAAGGCTAGGCTCACAACCAAAAATGAAAAGAGTAAAAATTATTTTATAGTTAAAATTCCCTATTTGTGGGCTGGTGAGATGGCTCAGCAGTTAAGAGCACTGACTGCTCTTCAGGAGGTCATGAGTTCAAATCCCAGCAACCACATGGTGGCTCACAATCATCTGTAATGAGATCTGATACCCTCATATGGGTATTTGAAGACAGCTACAGAATATTTAGGGCCAGAATGAGCAGGGCCCGGAGCAAGCGGGGACGGGGTGGGTGGCAGAGCGAGCGGGAGAAGGGAAGGTGGAAAAATTCCCTATTTGGACTTCAGGTTTACCTCAGGCACACCCAGTTATGTGTAGTCCCCTGACCTCTATCATCTGGCCCATTGCTCTCCCTATTGTTCCAAAGAGGCCTGCAGAGGCACCAAGAACATCCACCTTAGGCTCCTCCCCCAACATTCCCCTACCAGTCAGGTCCACCAGGGGTACAGCCAGCAGAGATGAGTCACATGTGGTCCCCTGACCTCCATCATCTGCCCTACATCTCATCCTGCTATCCAGAGGAGTCTTTTGGTGCCCCAGGAGCATCTAGCTTAGACCTGTCTACAGCTAATCCCCACCTGCCAGGTCCACCTGGGGCACAGGCAGCAGAAGTGAACAATGTCCTGGTTCCTGAGATCTTCTCAGCCTCTCCCTGCCTCCCCAAGGAGTCCTTCAGGCTTCAAGTACATCCAGCCAACACCAGGGACAACCATATGGCTAAAAGACCATGTAAGAACACAATCAACAAGAGCCAGGGCAATATGGCCCCACCAGCGCCCAGCTCTCCTGCTCCAGTAAACCCTTGGTTTCCTAACACTGCCAAGGCATAAGAAGATGACCTTAAATCCAATATTATAAAGATGGTAGAAGCCGCTAAAGAGGAAATGAATAAATCCCTTAAAGAAGCAAAAAGGAAAATATAATCAACCACATGAAGGAAATGAATAAAACTGTCCAAGAACTGAAAATGGAGATAGAAGCAATAAAAAACACAAATTGAAGGAATCTTGGAGATGGAAAACCCAAGGAAGAGAACTATAGACACAGAATACAAGAGATGGAAGAGAGAATCTCAGCTGTAGAAGATACGATTGAAGAAATCGATAAGGTCACAGAAAATGCTAAATCTACAAAGTCCATGACACATCCAAGAGATCTAGAACACATAAAAAGACCAAATTTAAGAATAATAGGAATAGAAGGAGAAAATTCCCAGCTACAAGGCCCAGAGAATATTTCCAACAAAATCATAGAAGAAAATTTCTCCAACCTAAACAAAGAGATGCCTATAAACATTGAGGAAGCTTACAGAACGGCAAATAGATTGGACCAGAAAAGAAAATCCTCCCACCACATAATAATCAAAACAGTAAGTATAGAGAACAAAGAATATTAAAAGCTGCTAGGGGGAAAAGCCAAGTAACTTATAAAGGCAGACCTATTAGAATTACACCCTACTTCTCAACAGAGACTTTAAAAACCAGAAGGTCCTGGGCAGATATCTTACAAGCTCTAAGAGACCACAGATGTCAGCCCAGCAAATCTTTCAGTCACCTGAATGAAAAAAACAAGATATTCAATAAAAAAAACAAAATTAAACAATATCTATTCATAAATCTAACTCTACAGAAGATACTAGAAGGAAAATTCCAACCCAAGGTGGCTAACTACACCCAAGAAAACACAGGAAATAAATAAATAAATAACCCCACACCAGCAAACCAAAGGAAGGGAAGCACACACTCCAACACCACCAACATCAGATAACAAGAATTAACAGTTATTGGTCATTGATGTCTCTCAACAGCAATGAACTCAATTCCCCAATCAAAAGACACAGACTAACTGTATGGTTGTGAAAACAGGATCCTTCATTCTCCTCCGTACAAGAAACATACCTCAGGAACAACAACAGCACATTACCCCAGAGTAAAGGATGGGAAAAATGTTTTCCAAGCAAATGGACCCAAGAAGAAAGCTGGAGTAGCTGTTCTCATATACAATAAAATGGACTTCAGCCAAATTTAATCAAGAGAGATGGGGAAGGATCAAAGAAAAAAATTCACCTAAATGATATCTCAATTCTGAACATCTATGCCCCAAATGCAAGGGTACCCATATTCATAAAAGAAACATTACTAAAGCTTAAATCACACATTAAACCCACACATTAATAGTGGAAGACTTCATCACCCCCCTCTCACCAGTGGACAGAACATCGAGACAGAAACTAAACAGAAATAATAAAATTTGTTGTGGTCAATATTATTTGAGGGTTTTTACCCCACCTTAGACCATTTAGTTCTCAAATAAAAGACACAAAACCTTTATATTTATAATAAGCCTTAAAGCATTAGAGCTGGGCAGATAGCAACCTTCTATGCTATTTTGTCTAGTTCTCTGTCAATAATCCTGAGATATCACTTACCATGTTCTGCCTGGGCTGCTCCTAGGCTAGCCCACATGGCCAGGCAGCCATGATCCACCTATTACATGGTACCTTCTTTCTTCTTCTCTGTCTCTCTCCTGTCATGGTTCCTGCCTCAGACCCCAAACCCAGGAACCAAAGCTTTGCCTACATCTCTTCTGTCCAGCTACAGGCTGTAAGCATCTTTATTGGCCAATTACAGATACCTGGGGGGAGGAGCACGTTTCTACAACGAAGGCTGGTGTATGTGAAGATTTGTTCATCTAAAGCAGCCAAATCTTGGGTTACAGAATTTAACATTTGAACACAAAGATCACCAGACCAACCCAGTACGGAAACTCAGAAATGTTATAAATCAAATTGACCTAACATATAGCGAAAGAACATATCAAACACAAAAGAATATACCTTCTCAGAACTGCACAAAATCTCCAAAACTGACCAGTGGGGAACTACCTTGAACACAATGGCACAAGATACAAACTCCTGAACAAAACACCAATAGCTCAGGCACTAAGATCAACAATAAGTGGGACCTCATGAAACTGAAAAGCCACTGAAAGCAAAGGACACCATCAATGGGACAAAATGGCAGCCTGCAGAATGGGAAAAGATCTTCACCAACCCTACACCCAACAGAGGACTAATATTCAAAATATATAAACACAGGAAATTAGACACCAACAAAACAAATAACCCAATTTAAAAATGGTATACAGAACTAAAAAGAATAATCAACAGAGGAACCTCTAATGGCCGAAAGGCACTTAAAGAAATGTTCAACGTCGTTAGTTATCAGGGAAATGCAGATCAAAATGACTCTGAGATTCCATCTTACATCCATCAGAATGGCTAAGGTCAAAAACTCAAGAGAAAGCACATGCTGGCCAGGTGTGGAGCAAGGGGAACATTCCTCCATTGCTGGTGGGACTGCAAACAAGTACTACCACTTTGAAAATAAATTTGGCGGTTTCTCAGAAAGTTGGAAATAGTTCTACCACAAGACCCAGCTATACCACTCCTGGGCATATACCCAAAAGATGCCCCACTATACCACAGGGACACTTGCTCAATTATGTTTATAGCAGCTTTATTCTTAATAGCCAGAAACTGGAAACCACCTAGATGTCCTTCAACTGAGAAATGGATTAAAAAAAAAAAAAGTGTGGTTACTTACATAATGGAATACTATTCAGCTATTAAAAACAAAGACATCCTGAAATTTACAGGCAACTGGGTGGAGCTAGAAAATGTCATCCTGAGTGAACTAACCTACACCCAGAAAGACATGTGTGGTATGTACTCACTTATAAGTAGATATTAGCCATAAAGTTCAGGACTACCATGCTACAGTCCTCAGACCCAAAGAAACTAAGTAATAAGTGGGCCCAAGGAGGATACTTGAATCTCACTCAGAAATGGAAATAAAATAGACATTGGAAGTGGATGGAGAGGGAACTGGGCAGGACAGGGCATGAGGATAAGGATGGAGATCAGGTGTGGGGAGAGGGGGGGTGGGGAATCCGTGGGAGGGCATGCTAGCAATCTGCAACTAGAACCTAGCATTTCATTGTATGTTTAACATGGAAGTTCACATTTAAAAAAAAAAGTGTCAGAAGTTTTTTTGACTGGTTGGCTGAAGCATTTGTCAAAAGATGACGCACTGAAAAGGAGCCAGAGAGGCCCGAGAGGCCTGGCCTTAGTGCTGATGAAGAACGTTCAGGCTCACGGAAATCACGATGCTACAGTACAGTAGGGTCTCGGTGTAAACCTCCACCATGGGAAGGCCCACAAGGCGTGCTCTGAGAAGGCACACCTGTGGGAGATTTTTTTCTTAATCAAAATAACTGAAGTGAGAAGACCTACTTCTAATCTAAATCTCTGAGGTAAGAAGATACATCTTTAAATCACATCTGAGGTGGGAAAATCCACCTTTAATCCAGATCTCTGAGGTGGGAAGATCCATCTTTACTCTGGAACACACCTTCTGCTGGCACCCAACATAAAGGACATGAAAGAAGGGAACTTGCTCTCTTTGCCTGTTCTTACTCTCACTAGCAAGTTCATTCCGCAAGTCCACTCCCCTTCACTGTCATTACAGCCTATATTCATTCATTCATTCATCCATTCATTCATTCATCCATTCATTCTATAACCTCTGTTCCTCTAGAGAGCCCTCTAATTCAAGGCTACACCTCAGATCATTAAGACTTTTTACCTCAGCTGTAGTTTTTAATCCTCTGAGAAACTTAACTTGCAGGAGCATGACTATGAGACACTTCCTACAGTGAATTCCAGGTTCATAAGCCTGTTCTAGCCTCATGCCTAGACTAGGGCAGAACCTGTGATTTACTTCAAGCCAGTCAGAGAGGTAACTGCATCAGAAGCCGCTCTTGTAAGTACATCACATGCCACACAGCTCCAGGCTGGAGGGATCTGCTGACTAGGGAAGGGAATTTTAAGGGGAGCCCTGGGACCTGGAGAAACGTCAACAAACACACAGAATTGACCAGGGTCAGCCAGTAGGAAACAGGAGCTTCAGTCAGCAATAACACTGCCAACAAGCAGGCATCCCTGGAAGATTCGTCCAAGCTCCAGCAAAGAGCACAGTCCTCTTGTCAGTGGCCCTCAGCACGCACAGTCAAGTCATGCAGAACTGTCCATGTGGTAAATAAATCTTGATTTGTCTGCAATAAACTTGGCCGTCGGTTACTGTGTATGAGAAGATGCTTTCCTAAGAATAGTGTTTCTATCTGAGCTCAATTGTTTCCTTCCAGTACAGAAATACATTCCACGCTACAACAGCTATATTCTCATTTGGCCATTTACATTTTGGTTTGGGGAATTTCTAATGTGGATTTTCAAGTTCTATGTCAAGGTTTGTTTCTGTTGTTGTTGTAGTTGTTTTGGTTTGTTGGTTGGTTTCTTGATTTTTTTTTTTTTTTTGAGACAGGGTTTCTCTGTGTAGCCCTGGCAGTCCTGGACCTCACTCTGTAGACCAGGCTGGCCACGAACTCAGAAATCCGCCTGCCTCTGCCTCCCAAGTGCTGGGATTAAAGGCGTGCGCCACCACTGCCCGGCGTTGGTTGGTTGGTTGGTTGGTTGGTTGGTTGGTTGGTTTTATACAGACAGGGTTTCTCTGTGTAATAGACCTGGCTGTCCTGGAACTCATTTGAAGACCAGGCTGGCCTGGAACTCAAGAGTTCTGCCTCTGCCTCCCGAGTGCTGGGATATAGGTATGCACCACCATCACCCAGCTCGATAATAAGTTCTTATCACCAGGCCTCCCTTCTTGATGCCATCCTCTGCCCTGTAAAGTAGGTGTTAAGGAAGAATATGCTTTCAGCAAAATAACCACTGCTTGCCTAATGCCATGCTTTAAAGCAGGACAAAGATCACTCCCAATCTCTAGTGAGAGTGACACAGTCGAGGAGGAGCCACCATCTCCACTGCCAGCTGGTTCACCCAGCCCCTCCAGTGTTGTGGCATGGGCATATGGGAAACCAATGGGAGGCACTCAAGAAACGTGTTGTGTGGCTGCAGAGATGGCTCAGTGGTTAAGAACACTGGCTGCTCTTTCAGAGGACCTGGGTTCAATTCCCAGCAACCACATGGTAGCTGACAACGTCTGTTCTAGAGAAGCTAACCCCTTTCTTGACCTCTCCGGGAACCAGGCACCCATGTGGTATACTTACACAGATGCCACAAAACAGTCAACAGTCACATATAGAAAAAAATATTTAATCTTTTTTATTTTCATTAGGAAAGTAAGCACTTCTTTTTTAAAGAAAAACAAATTCTTAAAACTTGGTAAGAGATTTCAAACATATTGCACGCATGTAGCAATTCATTGTCACTCAGCATAAAACTTGAGAAAAGACATGCGTCATTTACCAAAGGCTGGCCCAGACTACAGTCACCAAAGGCTGGCCCAGACTAGCTCTGTCACACTCATGAAGCAGCATGGCTCATCCCTGACTCCTCGGCCATCCCACTGTCTTTCCATCTTAATTTGGTTTCCAGGTAATTCAAACTCATGGAGTGGTCCTGGAGGGGACATGGGTTCTGTGGTCACCACAAACAGACGAGGGCTCATTTGTAAATTAAACTTTTAGCCTGGCTTACAGAATACATGTAATACCCCAACCCAATGAGGGGCAAATCCTACATCGGCAAGGAGCAGCCCCAGCCTCTGTTAAAGAGGCAGGCTGTGGGCACCAGAGGATCCATCCACTCGGCTGCAGGTTATGCAGTCACTTTAAAACAGCTTCTACAGTTAAAACCTAAGAGCTGGAACTTAGCTTCAAGGTAGAACACTTAACTAGCAAGTGCAAGGCCCTGTGTTAAGTCAACAGCACTAGACGAAAGTAAAAGCTAAGAGAATAATAGAAAATCAACGTGTCCCCAGAGACTCTCTGAATGACACGGACAACAGCATATAAAAATAACCTCTTTTTAAACTGTCAGTAAAAGTACTATAATCTCTGAAATGTGATGAACCATTTTACCACTGAACTTGAGAGTGACTGGGAAGATGTTTTTGGCTTTTTTTAATATGTGGGAAACAAGAATAGAATTTACCAGAATACTAAATGACGACCCTTGAGTGTAAGGGACAGGGTGTGTTGTAGATCAATAAACTCAGTAGTGCCACTAAATACCACGCCTGCCAAACCTCAGGATTGCACAAGCTCCAGCACATTCATAGGGCTACCCGCCATTTTTGGTTTACATATTTGAAACAAATGAGCATTTTAGCAAAAATATTATACAACTTTAAAACACGTTTCACCATGCATGGTGGCACATGACTCTATTACAAAATTCAGGAGGCAGAAACAGAATGATGAGTTAGAGGCCAACCTGGCCTTCTTAGTAAATTCCAGGCCGGCCTGGACTATAAAAGTAAGACTCAAGAAACAAAACGAACACAAACCATGAAAGATAGAAATAATCTCATTTGCATTTCTAGAATCACAGGAGATCAAAAATAAACCCGGTTTTTGTCAGAGCTGAATATGAAGTCAGGGAGGAAGCTAGATCCTTAGAAAGCATAGCCTATGTGTATATTCACAGGAACACACAAATAGTCAGAAGTATGCTTCAGTTCAACCCTACACAGAGGGTAGAAAAAAGACAACCATCCTTCCATCTCCAAAGATGCTCTCTGACACCTCATCCATCAGGGTGTGGACGCACACTCACTGCCTGCAATCAGCTCGCTCTCCACAGCCTTGACCGGGCACACCACCCAGATCTTCACTTTCCACTGCCTTCTGTAAGGTGGGGACAACAGAAGTGTCCTAGCGAGAGCCTAGGGCACAAGAACGAATAGAAGTTTACAGAAGACTGAGAACTCTATAAACGCTGCAATAACTTCAGACCTGCCTGTAAACAGACACAAATTTCAAGTGCCAAAGCATACTGAAAGTCAGCCAGAGACCTGCCCTGAGGTGGTGTCCTCAGGAGCACGTCACGCAGTAAGTCATTTGATAATTCGTTGCCTGAGTGTTATTCCTGCTTGTCCTGATGATTCACAAGAGAATTGCTGCTGCTGGCTGACAAAGGCTCAGCAATCAGTGCATCTGGAAGGACCTGACGGCAGCCCTCAGCTGTGGGCTCCAGCACATCTCTAGACGTCTCCCTGGCAAACTCCTGTACAGCATCGCTCATTTCGACCACTTCAAAATCCATCTCATTCCACTTTTCTGCATCGTCCTCCTCATTCTCTTCCTCGCAGTCAAGCTGCTCAGAGCTGGAGAGCAAAGCTTTCTGGTCCTCGCTCTTCCTTCTTCCTTTGTGCTGGCATTGCAGGGGTAAGGTGGCTAATTTATACATCACAGGAAATAGAACAGCCGTGAATATGGCTGAGCCCAGACCCGTGTACAGAACCACTGGCAGATCTGGGTAGTGTCCCTGAAGAATTCCGATGACTGCAGGAATGGCCATTTCTCCCAGGGAAGCGCCAATTACAAAGAATGCTGCAGATTTCCCAGTTAAGGTGGTGTACTGCTCAATCCAGGAGATGCCGCTGGGAAACGTGGCTGCCATTGAGGCTCCATACACAGAAGTCGCGATCCAGAGACAGAGACGGCTCTTGTCAAAAATCACCAGAAAGAAAGATGAGGTCAGGCTTCCAATGTTACTCAGAACGATCATGGTTCCAGGCTGTAAGAGCGTCGCAAAGAAGATGGCCAGGCCCCTGCAGGCTGCAAAGGTCCCCCAGAAGATGGAGTTCAAGCCAGCTGCCTCGCTCTCTTCCATGCCAACATGGGTGGTGGCGAAGGAGAATACGTAAGAGCCATAGGTCACCTCAGCTCCCACATAGAAGAAGAAGAAGAGGAAGAGGAGGCATAGCAGGGCCCAGTGATACTTAGCCCTTCGAGCTCCCTGAGCAGATGCTGCGGACTTTTCCTGCCTTGAATGTTTCTTACAAAACAGACCAAACAGAAAGACAGAAACTACTAAAACGTAGGTGCCGATAGAAGCGTATGTCCACAGTAGATTCATGTCATCAGGGACAGCGAACACAGAGTCTGAGGCGGCTTTGGAGGATTGGTTCAGCATTAGAGAGTTAAAGTCGGACTCGGTGTGGTTCTGAGCAGATGCTGTTGTACCCCAGGCCAACTTAGCCAGCAGGGGAGCCAGGAAGGCACCCAAGGCGAAACTGAAGTGTAAGGCCTGCATGTGTGGGGCTCCTTTGTCCCCCCAAAGAGCCAAGATGAGGACGTTCCCACCTACCAACAAAGGAAATGATTTGAATTAATGATCATTTGGTAAGAACACTACACTGCTATTTAAGAATAAAAAGGAAGCTAACACTACCTAGAACCAATGTGGAAAGAGAAGGCTGCATTTAAGGCGCTCTGACCCACTATCACCAGTAGACTGCATCACAGCATTACCTCCCAACATACAGAATCTATAGGCTGCTAAACCACTGTCCACTAGAGCCAGGCACAATAGCAATGGCTTTTCATAAAATGTACAACCACCACACTGGGAGACATACTGATATAACACACCTGTCTACTTACAAAGGAAAGAGAGAGGTGGATTTTAGCATCAGATAGTGGCCAATCATTAAAGCTTTGTATTTATGCACCTAGTAGTAACTGTCACGGAAGTCAACACCCAAGGTCCTGATGTACATTACAACACCAAGCACAGTCGTCAGATTCTGCACCGTCCTAATGAAGACCCTATGAGGTGACGGCCAGAAGCATCCATTCTTTGGCTCTCGTAACTTTCAGATAAACACGCATTTCCACTCTGTAACTTTACAACCAAACAAAGGCTAACGTGTCAACCATTTCCACACTCTGTCAAACGACATGACAGGAGGAAAGGAAGAGATGGAACGCTGGGGTTGGAGGTGAGCAAGCGGCACACTGCTTCATGAAGAGACTGCTGCTGACAAACAGGGACTTCCCAGTCAAGGCTTCACTGAGCTCAGAACTCAGCCGGACACTGTCTGTTCCTCTGCAGCCCACTCTGACTCTCTACTTGCTTTGTGTTTCCAATCATTCCAGCTTCTTACAGTAAGACGGCCAGATTCTATCCTAAAAGGAAAGCCTGCTTGTCTGTCCATGGCGAGAACATCTTTCACATTCGGACACTCTAAATCTCCTCTTGCTCGTGGAGAAACATACTTTCGGTTTACTTCACAGGCAAATGCTGGAAAATGGATGTTCTGATTGACAAGGAGAGGTGGCTGGGAGAGTAGCCTGACTAGGTGCCGTGGTCCCAGTCTGACGTTCCTGTGAGAGTGTGATGTCATCAGCTGTTCTTTTCCTAGCAGTAGTGTCCCAAACAGCACAGGTGACAATAAACGATTCACTAACCTGTATCCAGAATGCCCATTGAAACCCCGAAGACAGACATCATGACAATCAGTAAGGCTGCTGTCTTGCAGAATGGCATGAGATAAAGACCAACTGTGGTAGCAGAAAGGGACACCCCTGAGAAGAAACAGTAAGAACTCAGCTAAAATACAGCTCTGCTTTAGTAACATAGTATTTACCTAATCATCGGCAACAAGATATTCTTGCTTCCATAGGAGTTTTAATACATCAATTGATTTGCCTTTAATCTTGCCAATTTATTGAAAATGGCATGCTAACAGCTCTGCCCTCTTCTCCAGGGTCAGCATCCATGGTGACAGTCTGTGCTTAGCTCTGATGAGGGCAGCAGGACAGAAGTGCACTCTCTATCACTTCCCAACCATCCCCTGTCCCTTCATCTCCAAGCCCAAGTCCACAGAGCCTGGCCAGGTTCCAGGAACTCATTCCGAGCCCTGTGGCCCCAGAAGCCCCACCCCCATCCCATAAGCAGAGTTTCCTGGTCAGCCAGTGCATGTGCCTGGAGTGGAGTCTAACTCACAGTAAAGGTCCGTGTTGCTCTTACACCCAGGGGCCCATCGAGTTCCCGGGGGATCAGTACAGACTCCCTTTAGCTCCCAGAGTGGATGCCAGCATGCTGCCTGTCTCAGGTATCAACCATCTTCCATATTTAGAGCTGAGTGACAAATTTGTTGACAGAAACAAAGAAGTCAAGAGCAGTGTTTACTTACCCAAAAGTAAAAAATGATTTATACAGTCAAAAAGGACTCCTCCAATCATAGAGCCACAGAGATAGCCTGAGGCACGGCCCACAAAAATCAGAGACAGGCTGCTGATGTTTCTGTTCACATTCCTTGCCAAGTCTGGAAAGGTGGGTCCCAGGATAGCAACACTCAGTCCCTACAGTCAAAAACAAGAGAGCTTCGTACCGTTCTCACCATCACTGGAACACTGACCAAGAGGTAGCTTTCCCACGATAATAAAATCACAGGGGAGAGGACAGTCTGCTGTAAGGGACTGTAGAGCTAAGAATGTGTACATTATCACTAATAATGCCACAGACTCCCCAGTGGCCTTCTAGTCATAAGCTTTGATACTTTTTAAAAGTTTTTGTTTTGTTTGGAGACTCAAACTTGCTCTGTAGCTCACAACAGCCTCTATCTGCCTGCCTCCGCCTCCCACATGCTGGTACTACCAGTGTATCTCAGCACACACAACTTAGAAAACTATTTAAACTTTTTCTTTTAACTGTTTAGCATTAAGCAATGCCTTAAAAGACCATTCCATATTAATAATTAATATGTAACAAACTAGGAGCTGGGGAGATGGCTCAGTCAGTGAAGTGCTTGCTGCCTGGAAATGAGGACCTGAGTTGGATCCCCACCAATCACACAGAAGGACAGTACCTTAGTTAGGGATTGTCTTGCTACAGTCAAACACCAGGAAAAGCAGAAAGTTAGGAAGGAAAAGGTTTATCTGACTTATACCTCCAGGTCAGTTCATCTTTGAAGGAAGTCAGGATAGGACAGGAGGCAGGAGCTAAGGTAGGAACCATGGAAGGGGTGCTGCTTACTGCCTTGCTTCTCATAGCTTGCTCAGCCTGCTTTCTTAGAGAACCCAGGATCACCAGTCCAGGGATGGTGCCACCCACAAAGGGCGGGGCCATCCCCCATCAATCACTGATTAAGAAAATGCCTTACAGACAGATCTTGCAGAGGGATTTTCTCAACTGAGGTTCCCTCCTCTCAGATGACTTTAGCACCTCTCAAGTTGACATAAAATTAACCAGGGCAAGTAACTACCTGTCACACTGATACACAAACATAACACTGCTAAGCTCCCATCTTTCCTGTCTTGTTCATTCCCAGGGTCCCACATTAACATCAGCAACACAATATAAAACATTTTACAAACTTTAAAGGTTCCAATCTTTACAAATTCAAACACTTTAAAATCTAGTCTCTCAACTGTGGACTCCTGTAAAATAAAAACTAAATACTTTTTTACTTCAAGAGGGAAAACCCGGGGCACAGTTACAACCTTAAGAAAAGTAAAAGCAAACTCTAAAAGTGTAAATAATTCAATGTCCAACTGTCTGGGTTTCACTCACGAGGCTTACTGCTTTGCTCAGCCTGCTTCCTTATAGAACCCAGGACCAGCAGCCCAGGGATGGCACCACCCACAATGGGCTGGGCCCTCCCCATCAATCACTAAGAAAATGCCCTACAACTGGATCTTCTGGGGGCATTTTTCTCAACTAAGGTTCTCTCTTTTCAGATGACTCTGGCTTGTGTCTGCCTGACATAAAACTAGCCAGGGAACACAGAAACAGCAGTATGCATAGAACCCAGCACTGAAGAACATGGAAAGAGATCCCTGTGGCTCACTGGCCAGCTAGTCTGGCTGAATTGGTGAGCTCCAGGCTCAGTGAGAGGCCCTGTCAAAGAACAAGATGGAGGGCAGTTGAGCAAGACACCTCTGGCCTCTACGCACACCATCTGCACAAAAATCAAGAACATAACAAACCAGTCTCAAAAAAATATATAAACTTACATTTTCAAATATGCTATAAGCATAAATAATATAGAAACTTAATTGCTAAAATTTTAAATTACCAAGCACCAAATTATGATTTTTACATTAAGATGCCAATATTTCTGGCACTCATGGAGTTGTTCCTTTGAACTGTATATCTAATGCTGTGATCTGAATGTTCCTATATCTATAGTTTTCCTCACATTCCAAAGCTATCAGGAAACATGAGCTTTCTTAGCGAAACAAATATAACACAGACAGAATGATTTTAACAAGAAGATGTCACACAACGTACTGGCATTTTCGATGAAATTTTCAATGAAATTCCTAAAAACCTTTAAGGAAACGTTTCTAAGTCATTTGAATTTTGAGAACCATGGATTGTGGGCTGGGGTACAGCTCAGTGAAAGCCTAGCACGAAGGCATGAAGTCCTTGGGTCAATCCCCCATATGTGATAGAGAAAAAAACCTGATTGCGCTGCACTATTCTGCCCCAAACCAAGAGTGTGTTCCCTGCCCAAGCACCAGCAACCAGGACAAAGACGGGCGCACACAGAGCCACAGCATGTTCAGATTTCCCTTCAAAGCACTTGCGAACCTGGCACATAGTGAGGAGCTCCATTATCTACCATGCTTTCTTTCTCCCCTACGTCCACATCAAAATAGTTTTAAGAAACCGAGGCTCCCATTCTGAGGGACCAGAAGGGACTCTTGTCAAAGGTTTAGCCCTCATCACGCTCGAGTCGAAAAAATTATCAATTTAGGCCAGTGGTTCACAGCTTTGATCCCAGCACTCAGGAGGCAGGGGCAGGTAGATCTCAATGAAATTTTGAGGCCATCCTGATCTACACAATGAGTGCCAGCCATCTGGTCTACAATAGGGAGTTCCAGGTCAGCAGTCGGTGGTACACTGTCTTTAAGGCGGTTTTTTAGTTCTCGAACTCGAGTGAAAAAAGTCATTTAAGGATTTAAAAGCTTGATTTAAACAGGGCTGTGAACAGTGTAAGCAACATGTCCTTGATACTATCATTTAATCAGAAATGCCACTTTGTTCTCTGGGCCTATTTTCCTATCTGGGAAATAAAGCAGTTGGTTGGATTTGGTCAGGCCCCCAGAAGGAGCTCAAAGCAGCTTTTCTGTGATCAATTTGGAGTTTCAGTGGGTGGATGAAGGGGAGCAGGCTCCCCATCCTGTATCTCCCTGTTTCCCAGAGGAAACTTAGTTTGCTCGTGTTGGAAACATAGTGTCCATTTTGCTAGATGACAAAACTGAGACCCAGGAGGATTAACCAATATACACCAAGGGTCACGCATGGCGCGGGGCATTAGGGAGACCACGTTCCCTGCAGGACGCCTGCTCCAGCCTCGGCCTGGAGGGTTTGGGCCCAGCTCTCACCAGCCCCAGGAAGGCGGCACACAGCACCACGGTGGTGAACCAGCGCAGCACGCTCTGGGCACGGCCTTTCCGCACCGAGGCCACCGCTTCCGACTCATTCTCTGCGCCCGGGCCGGCTGGGAGGAGCCGCTGCCCTCCGGCCCCACCGAACTCCAGCTCCAACTCCAGCGTGGCGGCTCCACCCGCCGTGCTCCGTGCACCCGGCCTCAGGTGTGCAGGGCGGTGTCCGGCCCCGCCCTCGTCCCAGAATCTCCCCGGGCGCCAACTGCACCGGGACCAGCCCGCGCGCGAGCGTGACCCGGGAGAGAGGCGTTCCCACCGCGCAGGCGCGGGGCCGGCAGCCCTCCGGGTAGCAGCGCGCCTGCACCGATCATTTTCCGGAAATAAGACCGCTCGCCAACCAGGGGGCTTCTTCAAACCGGAAGTTGATGTGGTTGCCTTGGGAATCGGACCTCCTGGCCCCGGTGAGGAGTCTCAGTTAGGTGAGCCGGGAATTTCACGACCCTGGGACGGAAGGTAAAGATGTAGGAGCTGCACCCCTCGCACAAGACGAGCCAAACGGTAAGAAGTCGCAAAACGCTGGAAGAAAACCAGCCTAGAACTGCAAGATGGCAACTTCCGCAGGCTCCTGGGTCACCTGGAAACCCGAAGGTCTTGTCCCTTCATGATGATTTCCAAACCCTTTGCCCTTGCTCCTTAGACATACTAGAATGTTGAACGTCAGCTTCTCACTCCACAGATAGTTGTGGATCCTTACATGTAAGCTCACACGTGAAATATCTCAGTTAATTTTCACAACACTCAGAATCCCACCGCCTTCCCATCTGTAAATAGGAATATTAGGTTAGAGTAACAACTTCCCAAAGGCCAGACAGCAAACCGATGCTGTCCTTTCCTGAATAGTGAAACCATAGCTAAAGAAAGAAATCTAGGTCAGAACGAGTTGCAAGCACTTGCCCATACTTATTTTAACCTGCAAGCAGTTCCATTGTTGAGTGGACCTGAACATTATTAGTTTGTGTTTGCCAACTGGCTATGCTCGCTGAAAAAGGAAGCCCATGTTCTTATGTGACTACAGATTTGACCACCTGGACCATAGCCTCAAACATCACCACATTCTATTCTTTTTTTTTTTTTTTTTTTTCCGAGACAGGGTTTCTCTGTGTAGTCCTGGCTGTCCTGGAACTCACTCTGTAGACCAGGCTTGGCCTCGAACTCAGAAATCCCCACCTGCCTCTGCCTCCCAAGTGCTGGGATTAAAGGCGTGCGCCACCACCGCCGCCTGGCACCACATTCTATTCTTTCTGAAGTTCTTTTCCACTTACATTTCTGTCTCCAATACCCACTCCTACTTAGACTCCCAAGCTACTACAAAACTTGGTCTTGTTACCTGTAAACCATCTTTCCACCGTCAGTCATATGACCGTTGACTTCTTCCGTTTGTCTCAGAAGTGTTTCTTAAAATGGCTTTCAACTCCTGTCTATTCCTACTGTGCCTGTCTTCATTTCTTGCTTAGACTGTTTCAGAAGTTTTCTGATTGGTCTCAAAGTGTGTGCTTTGAAATTTTCAGTGGGACCTATAGAACACAAAAAATTTAAGGGCATTTTAAAGTGAGAATCACTCTGCCTGCTACAATACCAACTAGGCAAGATGCCCCCTGCGTGCATGGTGGTATAAGTGTCGTAGAGGTAACTAACCACTTTCTGCTTAGTTTTGAGACCTACTTACTTCACAGGAAGGAACTCTAGGCTGGTACGATAAATCTGTTCAAAGCCCATGGCTGGGGAAATCATAGGACCCAGGATGGCACCTACTTCTGATTTGCTGAATGCATGTGTTTTCAAACTGCCTTCTAAAGACTTATATTTACACCCCTACATAAGTGTTACTCTTGGCTTTTGTTTTTGCAGTGGGTAGAAGTCAGCGCAAAAACCTCATAACTGGTCAAAGTGTTATGAATGAGACTGTTGAGTACTTGGTCCTAAATAGGACATATCGATGCCCTTCCTCCCAGTACTTCCAGGCCAAGTACCAGCAAACAAGGAAGTGAGGTTTCAAATGGCCAATTCAGTAAAGGGTAATGCCTCTGTGTCCCACAAAATGGCTGTTGAGTAGATATTTTTAAAATGGCTGCTGGTCAAACTAACTATCTAAGCTGTGGTGGCTCTGCCTAGCTCAGCCGCCATGTTTTCTGTGGCCAGAGGCCACGTGCATGCTGAAGCTAGAAACGGCCAGCCAGAAACACCAGCCTTGCCACCCACAAGATGCCAGCGTGGGAGATGGCTCTGCCACAATCCTCTCGGGCTCGGTACAAATGAGACTCTAATGCTTAGATTATCCAAAGGCTTTATATATTTGGTAATGATCAATAACAAAATGCCCATACAATAAGAGGTGTAATCCAATACCCAACTTAGACATACCAACTACCTTTGACTGCCAGAGACACTCGAACATCCACCTCCATGTTCCCCTCTCTCCTCTCTCTCCCTCTCTTAGCTCCTCCTCCTCTTTCTCTTTTCTCCTCTTCCTCTCCTTACTCCTCTCACCTTAGCTCCTTCTACAAGTGGCTTACATATTTGTGTTTGGGATAGACAGGACATCCTAAGTACATTCTGTAAGCTGTTGTTGGTGAGGGCTTTCAAAACTATACCCTAAGAGATCATGTTTTCTGATGCCCAGTGTGTATGTACATGTTCCAGAAGAGGCGATTGGGCGCTTATGGGTATCTTAGGCTTCCTGTTTGGACCCACCCAAAACTTACTCTGGGGGTTGAGATTCCAGTCCTTCAGTTGCCAGTTGTCATTTGGTTGTGGCACCTCTGTTAGCCTGAAGGAGGAGGTTAGAAACAGAAGAGGCATCACAAACAAGACAGACTCTGTCAGCACGTGCAGTTCCACCAACCATACAATTGATTTTGTTGCTACTTCATAACTTTTGCTTTCTATGTTTGCTACTGTTCTGAACCAAATATAGATATCTGGTGGTGAGGGTACCTGATCTGTGGCCTCCTGAGGGGTTGTGGCCACAGGTTGAAAGCCACTGTTCTAGAGTATCTTGGGATTTGTCATTGTTGTTTGATCAAGGTTTCTGTGTGGCCCTGGCTGTCCTGGAACTCACTCTGTAATCCAGGCTGGCCTCAAACTCAGATTCGACTGCCTCTGCCTCCCAAGTGCTGGGATTAAAGGTGCATACCACCGCCACCGCCACCGCCACCGCCACCGCCACCGCCAGTCAAGTGTCTTGGGATTTTAATGGTGGTTAATTATTTGGGCAAATAGATAAGATCTGGTAACTCTGTCATTTGTTAACTATTTCCAATGGGCTGGCCAGAGGAAATGGCGCACTACTCCAAATGTATAGCAACCATGTGTGAACGTAGGCGGTTTTGTTTCCTGCCAAGTGCACACTCTGGCTAAAAGCTCTGGTTCATCCCTCGTTTTCTTTTTTGTGAGAAGATGTAACGTCAGGTAAATGAGTACTCTCAGTTATGTCTAGAGTAGAGATAATGCATATCCTGTCTGAAAATGTCCAGTTCTGCTCATAAATACAACTATCAGTAAATAAAACCAAGTGGACTGCCATTTCTCCTATGTGTAGGAAACAAAAATTGTCCATCTGATGCAAGAAGGATGCTAAAAGAGGTGCTGCAAGGCCTGTCCCTGAAAATCGGGCTATCGTTTGAAGAACTCTAGATAACAGAGTGGGCTTAGGACCAGTGCATGGCCAGAGATGACTTGCCATTTATGGCCTGGAGATTTTGCACACGTCTCTATCCTCTTTCATTTGCTTCCTTGTAGGTAATGTTGGGTGACCTGAGGGCTGGTACAAGGGATGGTAAGCCCATTACTTGATAGTCTTCTATGATGGGTTTGAGTTCATTGGAACTTCTTGCCTCAAAGGGTATTTATTTTTTATATTAGGCAAGGGTTTGCTTTTATTTATTGTTACCTCAGCTGGGGCAGTTAGTCTTATTCATTCTACATCTGGTGTTTGTTTGTTTGTTTGTTTTGCACAAATCCTCCTGGACTTTGTGAAAGGAGACTGTTGGTTTTCTTACATAAGGTCTTATTTGATCTCTTCACAAGTGGCGTGGAAAAAATGTTGGGACAGGGGCTTTTCAGTGTTCCCGAATTAAAGAAAGACACTACCTTCTGTGGGAGATGAATATATGAGCATTTTGTTTCCAGAGAGTCACATCTCAAAAAATGGACAGGGGCACAATTTACCAGCAGAAGGATGCCATGCCTTAGTTCCTTCCTATTTAAATGTTATAGGTGTGGTCGTTTGAATGAAAATGGCTCCCGTGGGCTTCCAGGGAGCAGCACTGTTTGGAGGGACCAGAATGTATGGACCTGTTAGAGTAGCTGTGACTCTGTTGGAGGAAGTGTGTCACTAGGGGTGGGCTGTGAAGTGTCAGATGCTGAAGTCAGGCCGTGTGTGTGTGTGTGTGTGTGTGTGTGTGTGTGTGTGTGTGTCTCTCTCCCTCCCTCTCTCTCTCTCTCTCTCTCTCTCTCTCTCTCTCTCTCTCTCTCTCCTGCCTGCTGGTCTGGAAGTAGAACTCTCAGCTCCTGTGCCATGAAGATGATGGACCTAATCTCTGAACTGTAAGCCAGCCTGGAATACGTGCTCTCCCTTATAAGAGTTGGCCCTTCTTCCTAGCAGTAGAACAGTGACTGAGACAAGGGTCTGCCCTAGAGGCCGTGTGGATGGATTAGTAACTCCTGCCATTTGCATTTTGTTTTCATTCTGAGGGAGATTTTAAGCCTGGTAGGAATTAAAACAGCAGCCCCAGGCTGTGTTTCCTATTGGTTAATAACTAGCTCCATTTCTCCTACCATGGTAGCAATGAAAACCTCCCTCATTTTCCAGAGCAGCCATGTTCTAGTCTGTGTTTTCTTTCAAGTTCTCTCAAGCCTGCTACGTCTGTGAGAGAACTCCTGTTTCAGTTTCTTGAAGTCTTCTTGAAATGGCCAGAATAGTTACAAAGGTCTTTGTCTTTTTGAAGATGGAATGAATTACGGTTTTTTTTTTTTTTTTTTTCTGCGATTAACTGTTCTCGTAAGCTCATAATTTGGATAATAGTGTCTTTTTTCTTTTGTAATAATAGTTCTAGAAATTGCTAAGGTACCAAGGCTGTCTGTGGGAAGGGAGACCCATATCTTCTAGTTTTCAGTAATGTAAATGTCTTTACTAAGACATCACTTCCTTGACCTTAAAGTTATAGGAATTTCCAAGTTGCTGCTGATGTGACATAGAAGTCAAGTATGGTTCTCTGGCCTGAGCTTACACTGCAGCGTCTTGGCCCAGTCTGATCTCTGGAATGACTGGGGCACCACAGCAGATGTAGTTCTCAAGTCCCGGCAGGAGCATTGTCAGCGATTTATTTGATCAAAGTCCTGAAGGGAAAGTGAGTGGAAGCTTCTCCTCTTTCTCTCACCTTTTTCCCTCCCTCTCTCCCTCCCTCCCTCCCTCCTCCCCTCCCTCCTTCCCTCCCTTCCTCCCTCCCTCTCTCCCTTTCATGCAACCAAAGGGCCAATCCCTTTGCTTCCATGTGAGAAGCTGTCTTCCACTTGAGCATCCTGCCATGCTGATCTACTTGTCCACGCCCAGAGCAGCCAGGCCAAACAACTCCAGACTGAATCCTCTGAGCTCATAAACAAAATAAACCTTCCTTTCTATGAGTCTGTTACCTTGGATATTTGTAAGAGACAGAGGTGGCTAACCCTATAAAGTGCCTTTTGAGAGATGCTTGATGTGGGGAAAAAAAAAAGCTATGAAAGAGAAGAGAAGATGATTGGGAAAGACGCCATACCAAGACGCTTGGATTTGGCCAGTGCGTATCTACTAGCAAAACAAGATTAACAAAGTAGAAACCGTCTCCCAGGTATATCAGCTTAACACGTTATCTTTTTGTTTTGATTCAGTTTTGAGTCAGAGTCAAGGATAACCTTGAGCTCCTGAGCCTCCTACGTCTGCCTCCCATAAGCTAGGATTACAGACGTGTACCACCACACTGTCAGTTTTACTTATACAGACATTTCTAAAACCTGGCTTCCCCTCCGCCAAAAGTTTAATTACAACAAATTTACTTTAAGGATACAATTGACTTAGATTATGGACTCTAGGATTAGGCAGCATCTCATTCTATAAGACCGAATGGCCGTTAAGCTGAGCTGAACAGAGGTATTTGGCTTTGTTTGCAGAAGACACTGAGAAGTCAGAAACAGAAAGAAAAGCAGATGGATCCATCAACTTGCTTTTCTTGTCTGGTGTGGTAGTGCATGGCTGTGATCACAACCCTTGGGAAGTAGAGGTAAGATCAGTAAGGCAGGGCCAGCCTTGGCTACAATACTGAATTTGAGGCCAGCCTGGGCAACAAGAGACCCTGTCTGAAAAGAAAGCTGTATATCCTAGGCTAGCCTCAAATTGACTCTGTAGCCTGTGGTAGATGAGATGCCTCCTGCCTTGGCGTTCCACGTTCTGAGATTATAAGTATAAGCCACATCACGCCTGACCAAAAGCTCCTCCTCTTAGAGGGCTGAAAGAGACTTGTTAGTCTGGGGTTCGAGTCCCTGGTAGAGTGCTTCTCTAGTGTATACAAGGACCTGGGCTCCAGCCCCAAGTGGGAAACAGGAGAGAGACCCATTTACCATGCCTATTCAGGTCACCTGTCCTCTTGTGACTAGCTGCTGTGTTCTGATTGGTTGTTGCCATTACATGTCACATGTCACTCTTGGTGACAGTGATGATATCTGATTCGCTTCCCAACATATCCCAGCATCCATACAATGACTGGCAATGACTCAAGTTATTGATACACAAGTGACCATTTAAAGGGTGAAAGGTGTTCCCAAGGACTAGCACTGTCCCTGGACCTAGAGCAGATCTGTAGGTGTTTGGCCACATTACAATGGATGAACAGCGGTGAGGGGTTAAGCACACGGTAGAGGAAGGATTATGTATGGCAACTGTGAGAACAAAGAATAGATAAGTAAGTCAGCATGGGCTTGGGAGCCACACAAATCAAAATGGCAGGGCTGGCAAGATGGCTCCGTGTCTAAAAGCGTTTGCTGATGGCTTCACTTCGATCCCCAGAACCCGCAGTGAGAACCCAAGAAGAGGACTGGCTCTCACAAGTTGACCTCTGACTTCCACACACTGTGGTGCACATACACAGGCACACTATACAAACACACAATAATTTAAAGGACTGGCAAGGTGGCTCAGCAGCTAAGGGTGCTTGCTCCCAAGCCTGAAGACCTGAGTTTTATTCTTGGGACCTACATGGTAGAAGGAGAAAGAAGACTCTTGTTGTTTTTCCTGTGATTGCCATACCTGCACTGTGGCATGCGGGAAGACAGCCGCTGCGCCTGGAACAGCTTGCGTTCTGACAGAACTTCCAGCAGCAGAATCCACTGTGCTCGTTACTTGAGCAAGCAGGAGCAATGCTGACAGCAAACAGGGCATCTCCTCATCCCAGCTTGCCCTTCAGGGAGAGCACACAGTAAAATCACTTACAAAGAACACACAAAGAGTCACCAGCCTGTAAACTAGACTGTTCCAGCTGTCTGCGTTCCCAAAGGCACTGGTCCTCAGCTCTGCCGGAGGATACACTACACTGAACTGAAAGATACGTTTTCCAGGGTCCTTTCTCCTCCGGGAACTTATGGGCTGTGGAGGGGCAGAAGCAGAAGGCACTTTGTCCTCCGTCAGGATTACTAAACGATTTTCCTATCCAGAGAAAAGCACTTTGTACTCCAAGATAAGAATGGCAATATCAACTTACTGGTTGTGTTTAAAATAATAAAGCCTTGACCATTACTCATAAACCTGGACTCTATCAGGGCAGTTCTGTGGTTCTGTACATGCATTCACCGTTACGAAGACTTGTGACTTTCATCGTGAACATGGTGACCGTGGGTGTCTGCTATTCCTCCGCCTCCAACACAAAACTGCAAACTTAGAAACCTTCACAAGGTTTTTGTTTTTCCATCAAATTTATTTTCAGTTAAGCCTTCTTGGGTACTCATCAGGTGAGCTGACCTTTCAGGAATGCATCTGCCTCTGAGTCAAGGCTGGAGAGGTGCCTCAGTGGGTGACATATTTTTCATGCAAGCCTGGCTACCTGAGTTCGGTCCAACAGACAGAGAGAACTGACTCTAAAACTGTTGTCCTTTCACCTCCACATGCGTGCAACACCATGTATGTACACACACACACACACACACACACACACACACACACACACACACATTTTAAAATAAAACAAAGGCCCAAAGGTTGTCTGGACTCAGAAGAGGACACACACCTCCCAGAAGTTGTGTTTTCCGTAAGTGGTAAGGGACAGTGCTGAAAACTGAAACCCTTGGTTACCCTTGGGTATTAGGAACTGTAACCTAAGATCCGACTCAACCACCGGAGTGCTGGCTCCCTTAGCTCCACTGGACAAACCCTGATGCTGGTTTTCTGGAGCTTCTTGTTGCTGCTGCTGTTGGGTTTGTGTACATTAACCCACACGAGTTGTGCTAAAAAGAGAGAAAGGAAAACTGCAGATGAAGTATTTGGGACTTCTTAAACAGCGAAGGATTAAGTGCCTCTTGTTTTTCTGGAGCTCCGTCAAGCCCTGCCTGCTGCCTGGCTGTATAATGTAGGCTTGTAACCAACTTTAACAGTGAGACTGGCTCTGCTCGGGCAGGGGATTGCCTGTCATTTTAACCCAGAGCAGTGCTCACTGAGCACAGCAAGTGTTTAGTCAGTGCCTGTCAAATGACTGAGCTGCAGGAGCTTGGGGACCTTCCGGCCCACAGGTTTAGGGTGTAACTCTATCTCTTACAAAGGAGAGATCTGTTTATAGCTCTTTCAAGTGTAAATGCTACCCTATTGTATTAGCACTTACAATTCTGGATAAAAAGTACAGTTCAGGGACAGGAGAGATCGCTCAGCAGTTAAAAGTGCTTGCTGCTCTCCCAGAAGATCAGAGTTCAGTTCCCAGGATCCACACACAGTAGCTCACAGCTGGCCAGAGCTCCAGCTTAAGTGGCACCATTGCCGTCTCTGGCCTCTAAAGGGCACCTGCCCACACATGGGATACATATACACAAATACGTTTTAAAAATAGAGTCTACGAACTTTGACTAATAGACTTTTACAAAAAGAAAATTGCAGTTAGCAGGGTTTTTTTCCATTGTATTTGAAAAGAATGTTGTTTGTGGGGAGGGATTATTAGCATCTTTCAAGTATCTGTTAACAGCAATCCCTGAGCCCAGTCTACCCTGGAATAAGACTAAAAGTGAAACTTCCTGCTGAGCGGGAAATGCCCCTGCTTTCAGAGTAGGGGCAGCTCTCTGGAAGGGAGCAGAGGGGTAGACCAAACACTCACCCCTTCACCAGTTGACCAGAAACCCCAGCAGCTAGTCCCACTAGAACAGTGGTGGGCAGTTACTCAGTGCCTGTCAGTCACATAATCTCCCTTTAACATCCAGACAGAAACACAGAGGATGGGAGCCTTGGAATAGGAGCAGGGAACAGTTCTAAAGAAGAGCAGAGCTTCTGTGAGAGGCTCAGACTAGCCCCGTGCATGATTCTCTGGCATGCACCTCTCCTTCCAAGGCAGCCCAAGTAGAAAATGGTTCATATGATACAGCACTATTCACTTAGCAGAAAAATAAGAACAAGCCCTGAGTGGTCAGCACTTTCACCACGGTGCCAAAAGTACATGGAAAGCAAGGCTGGCCCGTGTTACAGCATTGTGCGTCACAAGGCATTACCCTGTGTGAAAGAAGCTAATCAAAACGACAAACTTGATTCTACCTGCATAAGGTTCTGACTGAAATCACAGGCAAAGAACTTAGAGTGGTGGCTGTCGGCAGCAGCACAGGTATGTGGAATGGGGTGTAGAGTGGTGGCTGTCGGCAGCGGCACAGGTGTGTGGAATGGGGTGTAGAGTGGTGGCTGTCGGCAGCGGCACAGGTGTGTGGAATGGGGTGTTAGCGTACAAGATGAGTTTTTGGTGCTGCCTGCAGTGGTTGGATATACAGCAGTGTAAATATCCCTATTGCCACTGAGCTGCAAATATGAAAGTAGGGAAATATATTTATGTGATATGAATGTTTTATCATGATAAAAAACGAAGTGCCTTATACCATTTAACTTATTAAATAATAACTTTATTGTGATGAGCTCACAAGTAAAAACATCACATGGCTAGATTAAGGAAGCCGCTCAAAAGTTTGCCCAGTCCCAAACTATACATTTTATTGTACAGTTAGAGCAGCTGTTCTGAAGCCCTGAAGCTTTGCTCAGGGTTTTACACATTCACTGCCAATTACACTTTTATACACTTGTCCTCCGCAAAAGAGAGAGAATGCCGTGACTGTTAAACTGGTGGGAAAGGGTAATTTGTTCACCTTATAGTCTTCAGGAGCTAACCATTCAAGCTATTTGTCTTATGTAATAGCTCCAAAATCTTTCCCCAGGCTGTGTATTAACTAACAACCAAACACTCCAGATAGCCCACAGATATCTCAATAAATTTAAGAGACCAGATGCTAAGTGGATTCTAAGTGTAAGACACTATAAACTTTGGACCATAAGAGTAAGAATAGATGGTAATTGCTGAAACCAGTCTTCTCATAACTGAGTGTTATGGGAGATGGACCAGTGTGAGAGACACAGCAGAGACTGTGCACTTTATACATGAGGAAGTTGTCAAGAAAGAGAAATAACATTTGACTCACGTTCAGCTCAGCTCAAATGCCGACTGACCATGGAATACTTAGGAAGATTTGGAAGCCTTATAACCAACTGCCATTTTATAGACATCCTTGATACCACTTAGCTATAATGTCTACGTGAATGACCTCTTGAGTCTAGGCCTTCCCCTTTTTAAAAATAATTTCTTTTTATTTTATGTGCATTGATGCTTTGCCTCCCTGTATGTCTATGTGAGGGTTTCAGATCGGAGTTACAGACATTGGGAGCTGCTGTGTGGGTGCTGGGAATTGAACCCAGGTCCTCTGAAAGAGTATTCAGTGCTCTTAACTGATCAGCCATCTTTCCAGCCCCAGAGTCTAGGCTGTTCTCAAAGGTGGTAGCAATTTAAGTTATGCAATTTCATTAAGCATTTACATAATATTTCTGCTAGTTCTTGTTAATCTCCAGAGGAACAAGAATAAATACATCCTGGCAACACCTATATACGTGACAACCTGATTCTTGGTGACTAGCTAGACAGCCAGTAGAGCGGCCAGTCGTCAGTGAAGCTGTGGATATTTAAATTATGAATGTATTTGTCATCATACGAGCTATATAATAAATAAATAAAACTTGAAAATTATTTAAAATAATAAAAAAATCATTGAATAGGTATGAATGAGGGAGGGACCACGTTAAGGACACACTTTTGTTGATATAAGGCCCAAATTGTCCTGTTAGGTAGATGAATGTAAGCCATATTTTAAGAGCTAAACTCAGACCAAATGTGGCAGTAGCATCACAGGCCAGCACGGATAAGGAATATGTCCATCATCTCGGGACACCTAGGACAGGACGCCGTTAAGGATGAAACTCCATAAGAACAGTGTCTGTGTGTGTCAGCGTAGCCCCATCCAGATGCACACCAACAGAAGACGCAGAGTGCGTGCTGCCTGGGCTAGAGATACAGCTCCGTGGTCGAGCACTGTCTAGTATATACATGGCTCTGGACTTACTCTCCAGAACTGGAAAAAGAAAAGCTGGTATTCCACAGACATAAAGAAAATGACCTTCAGTCAATGAAGTGAGTGGAAAAACCTAAGCATAGCTGGATTACAGCTATACATGTTTGTACAGGGTATTTTGTTTTGTACATGGTGTATGCTGTGTACATGTGCCATGGGAGAAAGGGAACAAATGTCCTCAGGGACTCCCAAAAAGAGGACCATCTTTAACCAAAGTGGGGTCTGTGGGCCAGCAACTCCCCCATCTAAAGGTCATAACCCTACACAGCAGCCATTCTCCTTTGGTTGGTGGGATCCATTGTGGGTTTTCAAATGTATGCCACATTCTTATCACCATGCTTATCTCCCTAGGCTCTGCCCTTTACCCTCCAAAAGTAGAGGCTAAAAGGTAGACCCCTGTTTGTCAAGCTTTACAGAGGTTGTCTAAGGCCTGGGAGCTTCAGAAATTGCACAGAGGGAGGCAAGGGTCATTTGTAATGCCTGCCTGGGGAAGATCCAGCATCAACAAATAACAGCAGTCTTTAGTATCCGCCAGGCCAGTGCGAAGGTCACTGAGACAAACTCGTGGCTGCCATAAGGGGTGAGTGGTCAGAGCTGATGCACTTAAAACAAAGCACTTTTATTAAAAGCAAATTTATAGAAATTAGTAAGCAAAAACATACTGTAATTTGGTAGATATTCAATGTCACTTGAAAGATAGAAAATTTAAGTTGGCCCCTTTGAACCGTGCCCATAAAACAAAGACTTAAAAGTCAGCAAATTAGACACTGTGGTGCCTCAGCTCCAGGAAATTAGCTGACCACCCGAGCAGATGACCCTAACAAGCAGTCCTGAGAAAACAGTAACAGGATACTTTGGGCCTGAGATAGCCTGACCGTGCCTTGGACCAGTGTATATGATAGATAGAGTGTAACTAGTCTGAAGTAGCCAATTATAAAGTGACCTGCCATCCACCTTAGGAGTTTGAGTTCAAATGAACCAATGACCTGTATCCCCTCCTTTGCCCTCCCCTATTCCTCATAGCTTGTGGTTTCTTCCTTTGTAAGCTGCGAGAACTTGTTGCTGAGACTGATTTCCTCTACCCCTGTGTGGGATAAGAGTGAAGGACGCCCTAGCATGCTAGTAAACTTCTTGCTGTGGCATCAAGTCGTGTTTCTTGTGAGTGATTTGGGGTGCGTCTACAGTTCTCCACGGGGTCGTGAGGTCCCCTTTCATATGGACCTTACACACTCAGCTAAAATTTGTAGAAAAATACAACTTTATGTTAATTTTAGACTTTATCTAAAGGTAGCACAGGCCAGCTTTGCCATACGTATAGGAAATAGCTTTCCTCATCCCTGATCCTTGGCTACAAAACACCCTTTCTTCCGTACACTGGAGTCCTAGGTATTTCAAGTTCAAGGAGAAGCCCAGGAGGCTGCACAAGCCTTCTGACTCCTGGGAAAGACTGCCTCATTGTAAGTTAAAATAATTAAAAGTTATCTTGTTGTTTAATAGTGTTTATACTGTGACTATTGCCCCCACTGAGAATAAGGCAGACCCAGCTTCAGCTATGCACTGACATAGCACCCCTGTGACAGCTTCAGGTATTGGACCATGCTTTCTCTAAGTACCATACTCAGGATACTGAGGAAGAATCACTTGAGCCCGGGTATTTGGAAGCAGCCTGGACGTCACAGTGAGAATACCATAGCTTTAAAAATTAACTGTAAAATAGTATAATTGCCATAACCAAAAGAATTGCTACATTTCAGTAATTAAGATACTAATTATGAAGTATACTACATATTTGCATGGAAAACAAATATATTTCATATAAGACCTGTTCCAAGAGATGTTAGAGAATAGAAAAGTCTCAAACCAAAACAGAAAAGGACAATGATAGTAACAAAAATGCAGTAATAAAAATGGTTTTTCATATAATTACTCAAATGAAGTATTAAAGTGTTAGTATATGTCCATAGTAGCACATTCTTAAAACTTTTTAAAATTCTCATGTGAAGGATGGGCTGTTCTATCAGATGTCTTAAACAAACTCCAAACCCTGTGGGTTTCTCACATTGAAAATTATCTCACTTTCATGTCTACATGAAGGATAAGAAGATGACATAAAAGAGGCCCATCGTGCATCTGTGTGAATCTAGAAAGCAGAGTCACAGCTTGAAGAAAAGTATCCCCTATGTCTGTTAGCATTCCCTTAAGGCTCTGCCCAACAGTTACCTAGCAACAGCCAGGTATAAGCCTGGCTCACTTACAGAAGGACTCTCCCTCCCCAACCTATCCCATTTTCTTCCTCTCTCCATCTTCCTCTCTCCGACATGTTCCCAGCCAGCCTCTTCCTTTTTTTCTCTCTCCTCTCTCTTTCTGTCCTCTCTCCCCTTTCCTTCTCTGCCTCTACTCTCTTCTCCAGACCCCCTTTCCAGGTTCCAAATAAACTTCTTTTTATACTAGGTCTGTTGTGTGACTGATACCCTGGGGGAGGTGCCTCAGCATGGGTCCACTAAGACACCACCCTTCTGCTGCATCTTACCACATTTGTAAAACATACCAGTCTTAGTTTGGGTTTTACTGCTGTGAAGAGACATCATGACCAAGGCAATTCTTATAGGGACAACATTTAATTGGGACTGGCTTATAGGTTTAGAGGTTCAGTCCATTATCATTAAGACAGGAAACATGACAGCATGCAGGCAGGCATGGTGCTGGAGGAGCTGAGAGTTCTACATCTTCATCCAAAGGAAGCCAGGAGCAGACTATCCTCAGGTAGCTAGGACAAGGGTCTCAAAGCCCAGCCCCACAGTGATACACTTCCTCCAACAAGGCCACACCTCCAACAAGGCCACACTTCCTAATAATGCCACTCCTTGGGCCAACCATATTCAAACCATGTTATACATAAAATATATAACTATAAAATATAAAACCAAACAAGTCTTTAGCATTCTTTAACCCAACACTATGGGTAAAGTAAAGAATTCAAAAACACCTCCTCGTCTCCAAATACTCTTCCACAAAACTGTTATAGAAATAATATGCCTACCCAGTGAGAAATCACTGTGCATACTTAAGAGATTAGTAAAGGAAAAGCTCTTTATAAACATCTAAAAACCCTTGCAGCTGGCTGTAGCTAACGCCCAAAGAAGAGAGGCCTCCAGTTGAAGATCTTACGCTAGTGGACAGGCACACACACACACACACACACACACACACACACACACACACACACAGAGTGGACTTGTTCTTTCCACAAGTGCTGCCATCCTTCTTACACACTAACACACACTGTGGGCTTGTTTTTTTCCATGAGTGCTGTCATCCTTAAGTCTCTTTGGGGTCCTGGCCAAGGTTATATGCCAGACAATTTAAACGGACATAGGAGACTGCAAGTCTGGAAACTTGGGCACATGGGAAAATTATACAACAAAGACATTATCAGATTCGTTTCTTGAGTACAGCAGTGTTGTTCTTTTCACAGAGTTGTTACCAGACTCATCTTGCCCACCTGGCAGAATTATGTTTTTCCTGTTAAGAGCACAGGAGAGTTAAAGTAGACCAGGGCACAATGGTGGTTGTAACTCTGCTCTGCCCACTTGAGCTGCCTCTTAAAGGCATGGCCTTTGATATGGAAATGTACCCACTGACTGGTTCTAAGTCCTTTATGGGTATAGAGCCTAACTGGATAACCTCCAGGTGAATAAACATTTAGCACAAACTTCCTTGGGAACCCTACACTTCAATTGTGGTACAAAATTTTTGTTTCCACAGCTTCTAACACATCTGATGATCACACTGATGCTCCAGTAATCTTGGAGGTAATGCCCCTTTAACTAAGTTCTACTCTATGACTTAATATTTCCTAAGCAAGTTTTTAGTAACTCTTTTAGAGCATCAGTTTTACTACAGATTTCTCCTGCATCAAAATTACTCTCTCCATAGCCTGTTGTTGTGGTCCGTGTCTTTAATCTCAAAACTCAGGAGGCAGAAGCAGGGCTATTTCTGAGTTCTAGTGTCGAGAACTGCACTACCCCATGCTTGGGGGCCAAAATGTCGGGGACTGCTCTATCAATGTTAGAACCCGCACTGCCAAAAGCCTTGGGGGCTAAGTTGTTAGAGCCCGCACTGCCCCAAGCTGCTCCGGTCCGAGGGTCAGGGTTCAGCAAGAGAGAGAGTTAGGAAAGATTCGAAGAATGGAGACCAAACAGAGTGTGATTCAATCCCATTTATTCTTCAGTCTCTCTTCTCTCCAAGTCCCTAGTTCCCTGTTCCTAGTTCCTAGTACCAAGTCTCAGGTCCTAATCCTAGTTCCAGATGTAATAAATCTCAAGTCCTAATCCCAGTTTTAGTTCCTAGTCTCTTTCCTAGTTCCAAGTTCTTCCAGCTCCAAGTCTCAAGTACCAAGTCTCGAGTACTTTCTTCTGTCTGCCTCTTGCCTTTTATATGTCTCACTTCTAACTCACGCCTTTAAGTCTTATCTCTAAATCACACCTTTAAGTCTCACACACCCAAGGGAAAATCCTGGGTATCTAAAACTGTCTGTTCTCTCTCTGGCCGGCAGACAGGAACAAAACAAGTGGGAGTTCTTCTCAACACAGTTTATTCAGGATCCTTTACAATCTCCTCTCTGGAGGCCCTCCTCCAGCTCCCTAACGGCCGTCCTTTTATACCCCTGCCTGTCCCAATCAGCACCTGCCTCGTGGGCATGCCTCATTGGTGCACCTCAAACAGCCTGATTCTCGTGGCAGTGAGTCTGCACAGTAGTTCTGCCGTTGTGGCTCAGTTAGGGAAAGGTGCAGGCAGGCAAACTGCCAAGAAGCAGCACCATTCATAAGATTTGACAGTTGCCATTCATAAGATTTGGCCCAGGCACCATTTTAGCGGGCTGTGCTGCTGCACCTGCTCCTCACATAAAACAAGATGTTATCAGAGTGTGCTCACCTGTTGTAGGCTGTTGTAAACAAGTCTCTTGTCAGGGTATATGGTTCAAGATGGCTGCAAGGATGATAACTGCCTTCTGTCGGCTCCCCACATTCCAGGACAGCCAGGGCTATATAGCAAAACCTTGCCTCAATGAACAAACAAACAAACAGAATATGAATGTCTGGTTGTTTGCTCAGCAAAGTATCTCTTCTATATATCCATGGTGCCTGCCTATGGGTGCACCACCCAACTTCTCAAATACAAATATTTTTTTGCACATACCACAAAATAACATATCTTCTAATGAGACTCCTTGGAATCTCGTTACAAAATCCTACTGTATGAGAATACTGTGTCATTAGTAAAAAGGCATTGTTAGTATAACAGAGGTTATATTTTATTAGGCAGAGTGTCTTCACACAGTGTTCACGCACTAAGTTCCTAACTATAGTCCTAATCTTATTTCCCTTAGACTGCTAAACTGTGCAGTGTATCTTAGCTGAAGGGCAGGGCAAGTCTCTAACAGTAGTCTCTGATTTGAGGGTCAGCATTCTGGGGGAGACTCTGCAGCCATAGGGAAGGTTAAGATGACATCTCTCTAGACGTGCAGGTTGAGCATAACTCTTCGTCTCTGCTTATATATTGTCCAGTGAGCGCCATGGGGTCCTAGGACCGTGTCTGATTATCTTAAGTGATGTCACTGGGTTCTGGTTATCAGATGCAGCCTTAGCTATAGTGGGAATCCTGACTAAACTAGTTTTACATGTCTAAAAATTTCTAAAAATTTTTAAAAATTTTCTAAAAATGTTTCTAAACATTTTTCTAAAATGTTTCTAAAAATGTTCATTACAACCTAGTACATTATAGAAGACTCCGAAAATTCCAGAACATGTCAAAACATTTTAGCAGTTATATGTGGAAACTTTATCTCTAGAAATTGCTGATAACTTACTATGGCTCCACCTAACCTGACTTCCTCAAGAGTAGCAACTATGCATTTATTGAAGAATTCGTCTTTTCCAAATGTTTGTCCATTTTCTCCTGGTGTATCACAAAGGAGTTGCCTCTAGTAACTGGAGAGGGCCCAAACACAGAGGCATTTGGGAATTGCCTTAGAGGTGTTGGCTGTGAGCTGTATCAAATCAGAATATTTTTAGAGTACTCTGTTATAGAATTCCTTGTACTGTTCATATCAACTACTTCAGAATCCATTCCATTCCAGTTTTCTGCATGTTTCCATTTATGTTGCTCAGAGCTGGAGAGCAAAGCTTTCTAGTCCTCATTCTTCCTTCCTTTGCTCTGGCGTTGCAGGGGTAAGGTGGCTAATTTATACATCACAGGAAATAGAACAGCCGTGAATATGGCTGAGCCCA
This sequence comes from Rhabdomys pumilio, assembly GCA_030674055.1. Lineage (NCBI taxonomy): Eukaryota > Metazoa > Chordata > Mammalia > Rodentia > Muridae > Rhabdomys > Rhabdomys pumilio. Next base: position 15,466,297 of record JANHMN010000019.1, on the reverse strand, counting down.
GACATATGTACAGAATCACTGGCAGATCTGGGTAGTGTCCCTGAAGAATTCCGATGACTGCAGGAATGGCCATTTCTCCCAGGGAAGCGCCAATTACAAAGAATGCTGCGGATTTCCCAGTTAAGGTGGTGTACTGCTCAATCCAGGAGATGCCACTGGGAAACGTGGTTGCCATTGAGGCTCCATACACAGAAGTCGCAATCCAGAGACAGAGAGGATTCTTATCAAAAAGCACCAGAAAGAAAGATGAGGCCAGGCTGCCAATGTTACTCAGAACGATCATGGTTCCAGGCTGTAAGACAGTCGCAAAGAAGATGGCCAGGCCCCTGCAGGCTGCAAAGGTCCCCCAGAAGATGGAGTTCAAGCCAGCTGCCTCGCTCTCTTCCATGCCAACGTGGGTGGTGGCAAAGGAGAACACGTAAGAGCCATAGGTCACCTCGGCTCCCACATAGAAGAAGAAGAAGAAGAAGAGGAGACATAGCAGGGCCCTGTGATACTTAGCCCTTCGAGCTCCCTGAGCAGATGCTGCGGACTTTTTCTGCCTTGAATTTTTCTTACAAAACAGACCAAACAGAAAGACAGAAACTACTAAAACATAGGTGCCGATAGAAGCGTATGCCCACAGCAGATTCATGTCATCAGGGACAGCAAACACAGAGTCTGAGGTGGCTTTGGAGGACTGGTTCAGCATTAGAGAGTTAAAGTCGGACTCGGTGTGGTTCTGAGCAGATGCTGTTGTACCCCAGGCCAACTTAGCCAGCAGGGGAGCCAGGAAGGCACCCAAGGCGAAACTGAAGTGCAAGGCCTGCATGTGTGGGGCTCCTTTGTCCCCCCAAAGAGCCAAGATGAGGACGTTCCCACCTACAAGTTAAAGAAATAACCTGAGTCACTTAGTAGGAACATTTTATTAGGGTCTATATTAGGCTGTAGGAGTTTTATGACATTCTAAGTATATTAGAACCCCTCTGTAATTAAGGAGCTGTAACCCACCATCACCAGAGGACTGTGTTATATCTCATCTTCATACATGGAATTTACAAGTTAATAAACCATCACTCAAGCCAAGTATATTAGAAACTATTTATTATAATGTAATCTCAGTGGGGAGTAATATTAATTGTGGCTTGAATGTGAGTGGCCTCAATAGGTAATATATTTACATGCTTAGTCCCCAGTTGATGGAACTGTTTGGGAAGAATGAGGAGGTGTGACCTTGTTGGGAGAGGTGTGTCACTGGGGGTGGGCTTTGAGGTTTCAAAATCTGACACTAGGCCCAGGCCCAGGCCCTCTTGGTACTTTCTCTCTCTCTGTCTCTCTCTCTCTCTCTCTCTCTCTCTCTCTCTCTCTCTCTCTCTCTCTTTCTCTCTCTCTCCCTTCCCCCCACCTCCCCCTTTCCCCTCTCTTTCCTCTCCTCTCTCTCTAGGGATTAGAATGTAAAGCTCTCAGCTACTGTCCCAGGGTCTGTGAGCCATGACACTGTGAGCCACCCTGCTCCCTGCCATGATGCTTGGGGACTAATACTCTGGAACTGTAAGCAAACTGCCTATTAAATGCTTTCTTCTATTAGTTGCCTTAGTCATAGTATCTCTTCACAGCAATAGAACAGCAAAACACTGATAAATGTATTTGTAATTTTTGAGAGAGCCCTCATATATGTTATCCTGGCCATGAACTTGCTATGCAGAAAAGGTGATCTTGGATTTTTGATACTCCTATGAGAATCATGTAAGTACTGCGATTACAAGAAAGTGCCACTCAGTTTATGTAATGACAGGGATTGAGCCCAGTATTTTGTAGACAAATACTCTGCCCACCTGAACCATATCCCTAGGTCCATGTGTAAATATATGTGCAATACTAGGCAAAATGTTATGTAATGGTAGGAAAAATACCAAAACTTCAGTATTTCAATTGGGTGCTAATTCCAATTGAAGTAATTATTTACTTAGGTCTAAACTAGATACTAAACCCCTAGATGCCAGCCAGATTGTCCTGGAATTCTGTCATACTTGTTACAGGAAACAAAACCAACTTTCAGAACTGTGAACTGCATAGTTTCAACACCCACAATGTGAATAGCGGGAGCATCTAGCATCTGACTGTCTTCTAAAATCAGATATTTTGAGACAAGCATGTAGTTCCACACTGCAGTTTACATTCAAATAAATCTAGAAGTGTAAACTATTTCCATGAGCTATCACATATCTTTTCTTCCCATACAGCAAGAAAGGTGGGCATAGAAAGCTGAGATTAGGGATAAATAAAGATCTACATGTAATTTAGGAGGTCTTCAATGATAGGATGAAGCATAGAGATTTTCTGCTGTGGAGGAAAAAAGAAAGAAAGAAAACAAGAAGACAGACAAGAATGTGGTACCCACACAGGTTCTCTAAGCGCAGAGTCTGGGGTGCATTTTAAGCTGAATTGCTGCTTCTGCAGCCATAAAGTAATCCTACTCCTGTAAAGTGGTTTAACTGAGACTGTCCTCCATAGTCTCCATAGAGCCTCCGTTGGTGGCACTGTTTTCATCAGTTAAGCAGTGTCCTTGCTGGAGGAAGTATGCTACTGGGGCAGGCTTTGAGAATGTTAAAGCCTCCAGCCATTTCCAGTTGTTCTCTCTGCTTTGTGATGTGAACCCTCAACTTCCTGCCATCATGCCTTTACTCCCTTAGCATGGACTCCACCCCTCTTTCTTCATAGTGTTTTATCACATCAATTACAAAGTAACTAATATACCTTGTTTGCCCTATCAAGTCACCATTTTCTCTTACACTAAAGTGGTCAAACTCTATCCCTAAAGGAAAGCTTGCCCTTTTACATTATAATTTCCCACAGAAAGGGAGTCCTTCCTGTTTCAGTCTCTCATAAAGCAAAATTTTCCAAATGCACTTCATAGTTAGGTGTCCGACAATTGGTACCCTAATTGGCAAGGAGAAATGGTACTGAGGTATGATTCTGAGGTGCTGAAGTGTGATGCTGAGGTGTGAATCTGAGGTGCTGAGGGGTGGTGCTGAGGTGCTGAGAGGTATTGAGGTATGAGTCCTTGCTGTTTTCACAGCAAGACAAGTGGCACTCTAATTTTATATACATTACTTTTCCTCATAGTACTGTCCCTGATAGTGGAGATAACGCTGAGGGATTCACTAACCTGTATCCACAACAGCAACGGAAGCACCAAACACAGCCATCATGATAATCAGTAAAAATGCCTTCTTGCAAAAAGGAATGAAATAAAATCCAACTGCAGTAGCCAACATTGACACACCTGAGGAAAAAGAATAAAGCCAGCTAGAAAACAAGTGTTCATGAAGGTTCGAAGTCAAAGAAATTCTAAAAATGAAAACTAACACTGAATTAAAGCTGATGGGTCTTGGTCTGGGCATAGTGAGGTATTCCTTAATCCCAGCACTTGGGAGGCAGGTGGGCGGAGCTCTATGACTACAGCACTTGGGAGGCAGGTGGGCGGAGCTCTGT
>JANHMN010000019.1:15443296-15462813 GCA_030674055.1 Rhabdomys pumilio | reverse complement strand
GAGTACAGCACTTGGGAGGCAGGTGGGCGGAGCTCTGTGAGTTGAGACTTGATCACAGTTTCAGGCCAGCTGGGGCTGCATAGTGAAAGCTTGTCTCAAAAACAAAAACTAAAAAAATAAAACCAAATCACAACAACAAAAATGTTTGAGCATGAGTGGATGAGAGACACAGTGACTATATGTAGTGCTTTAATCTAAAGTTTTTATAATATTTGTGGCCCATAAAAATGTAAATTACTATGACTTGATTCCAATTCTATCATTGCTAATGATCAAATTAGAAATTGTAACAAAAAGATAATTTTATAGTGTTTGAGTTGGTCCAAAAAGTATTAATTCAAAGAATACTTTTATAAGATAACAATGTAAACCGGGCGGTGGTGGCGCACGCCTTTAACCCCAGCACTTGGGAGGCAGAGGCAGGCAGATTTCTGAGTTCAAGGCCAGCCTGGTCTACAGAGTGAGTTCCAGGACAGCCAGGGCTACACAGAGAAACCCTGTCTCTAAAAACCAAAACAAACAAACAAACAAACAAACAAACAAAAAAACCCCACACAATGTAAAAATACAAAAGTAAAACTCAATCCTTATAACAGATTATAGGAAAATTTTACCAAATAAATTCATTTGTGGAATAAAAGGAAACGAAGTGCAGAAAAAAAAAAATAGTCTTTCAACCCAGTTTGAAAGTAATAATGGTTACTTATGTGTCAGCAATAAATTATTAACCTTGCCTGCAAAGATGTTTTAGTATAGTAATCTAGATTGCCTTTAATCTTGCCAATTGATTGAAAATGGCATGCTAACAGCTCTGCCCTCTTCTCCAGGGTCAGCATCCACAATGACAGTCTGTGCTCAGCTCTGACAAGGGCAGCAGGACAGAAGTGCACCCTCTTATCACTTCCCTACCATCCCCTGTCCCTTCATCTCCAAGCCCAAGTCCACAGAGCCTTGCCAGGTTCCAGGAACTCATTCTGAGCCCTGTGGACCCAGGAGCCCCGCCCCCATCCCATAAGCAGAGCTTCCTGGTCAGCCAGTGCATGTGCCTGGAGTGGAGTCTAACTCACAGTAAAAGTCCGCATTGCTCGGGCTGCCAACACTCAGACCCAGGATAGAGCTAATCACGTTTTTAGAGGGTTCAGAATAGTTTTCCTCCAGCAAAGGGTATGGAAGCCCAGCTGCCAGGGAGGATGCATACAGCTGTTTCCATTGCCAACCATTCTGCAGTCTATGCTTTTAATATTTAGAGTAAATTGAAAATTCATTGAAAAAAAAAAAGTTAAAAGCAGTGTTTGCTTACCCAAAAGTAAAAAAGGATTCATATAGTCAAGGAGAATTCCGCCAATCATAGTGCCACATAAGAATCCAGAGGCGCGGCCCACAAAGATGATAGAAAGATTGCTGATGTTTTGATTCACATTTGTTGCCAGATCTTGAAATGTAGGCCCGAGGATAGCAATGCTTATTCCCTGAAATTTAAAAAGAGAAGAGCTGTGAACTTACAGCCATTAAAATTATGTTTATTTAGATGATTGTCTTTTCCTTTATAAAAAATGGGAGAAGAATTATAATGTAATATAGGGGTTCCCTTTATTCAAACAGGAAAAACGTACAACCCTTTACTATTAGAGTCATATGCTCCTGTGAGTTTTCTTCTACTCAACTTTTAAATTTTATTTGTTTGCCTTTGGTTGCAATTTTTTTTTTTTTTTTTTTAGATTTTGAAGAACACTTTAAAAGATTTTCCTGCATTTATAGTTAAGATATATCAAATTTATTTTCAAAATTTTTTTTTATTTTAAATCTGACTGATACAGGAATTTAGATGTCAAAATTCTCAAACATCAACTTATGACTTACGTTGGTTGTGTTTTTAAAAAAGCAATACTTATGGCACACATGACCTCTTTCTCGGAACTATACACATGTAATATGCTGGAAATCAACTATCTGAATATTTCTAAATCTATAGACTTTAATGAAACTCCAAAGCCACCAGGCAGGAGTATAAACTATAAGGCTTTTTAGGAAATACTTACATATACTTATATAAAAAGGGTTTATCAATAAAATGTTGCCTGTAGCAAAAATGTGTTAGCAAGAACCAAGGGTTGAAGAGAAAATTCACTGAGGCCTTTGAGAAAAAACGTTTCTAAGTCAACTATATTTCAAGAGTAATTGATTATAATGCATTCGTCTGCCCCAAAGCAAATATCCTCCTACAGCGTGGCCAGGCTCACAGCAAGCACCAGGTTCAATGAAAGAAGGCTGACTACAGGTTCTAACCAAATTCCTTCACAGGACTTAGGCCTTTGCACACAGTGAAGGCTCCCTAGCACCTGCAGTATTTTCTAGGGTAGGCCCTCCTATATCGAAGTGGCCCGAAAAGCAAGCCAGGTGTGGGTGATCTGCAATCCCAGAGACAGGCGAAAGCTGCACAAATTCAGCCGCAGTCTGAGCTACTTAGTGAGACGATGCCTCAAAATAATGAAATCTCAAAAAAACGGACGTGGCTCCGCCCAGCTACTGGCCGCCAGCTAAGAGACAGGCTTTTGACGCCTACCACCTAACCTCCTGGATGATGAAGAAAGTCACTTTCCTCTCAGAACCCGTTTTTCCGTCTGGAAAATTATCAGTTGGCATAACTTGGTCAGGTTACCAGGAAGAGGCAAGGTGGCATTTGACAGCTTAATAATTTGGAGCTTGCAGGGATGATTGTGGAGGAGAGCAGGTGAAGGCTCCGGTTTCCCTTCCTGTATCTCCTCCCAGCGCACCCAGGTGACAATGAAAGTTTAACGACGTTGGAAAACACATTAAAGTAATCCGTTTGAGTTGACAAAACCCTCCAAGATTAGAATCGTGTCCATTTTCTAAGTGGGGAACCGCCGGAGACCCAGGAAGATGAATGCACCCAGGCTCCCTCTGTGCAGGCTGGGGGAGCAGGTCTGCAGCTGGGGAGGGCTCGTTCCCTACAGAGCCTCCTGCCCCAGCCTGGGAGGGGGCAGCCTCGGCTCTCACCAGCCCCACGAAGGAGGCGTACAGGACCAGCGTGGTGAGCCAGAGCAGCACGCCCCGGGTTCTGTCGCCGCGCCCGGCCGCCTCCTGCTCACTGCGCGTCGCTGGGACCTCGGCGTCCTGCAGGAGCCGCTGCCCAGTCGTCGGGGCCACGGCCCCGGGGAGCTCCAGTTCCAGCTCCAGCTTGGCGGTTCCGAAAGGCTCTGGACTCCCTCAACCTCTCCCTGGCGACTAAGCCCTGGGTGCAGCCCGGCCCCGCCCCGCCGAGCCTCTCCCCAAGCCACCTCCTGACCGGGTCCACCCTGGGCTCGCCCAGCCCGCACCTCTGCTAGACTCCCGGGGCGCGGGCACAAAGGCAGCCTCACAATGAAAAGTCCTGCTAGACCCACAAGATGAGGTCCGTCTGCAGGGTTTCCTGCAGAAAGGAGGTAGGTTTGGCCTTCATACACTTCCCAAAACCATGCCCTGCTGCCTGAGATTTCCGAGCCTTGTGTCTGTCTTTCACTCCACAAACTTACGATGAAGCGCACTCAGGAGCTTTCCTATGTGCTGATTAATCCTCACTACGCTGCCGCCCAGTCAGTCGCCAACCACCATACAACAGCAACTCCAGAAACAAATGTAGGTTCAAAGCCGTGGTTTTGCATATATGCCTCTTCCAGTTCGGCACATAGTCCTGGCAAAGCATGGTATGTAGTGGGTGGTTAAGTAAAGTTTTGCTAGCTGAGATCTTAGAGTTTGAGATACAGTTTCTATTCGGTTGAAAGAAGACATGTAAATAATTACTGACTGCATGATTCAGCCTCCTAGGAAAAGCACTATGAAGGACGGGCTATGGGGACGTGTAGAAAAGAGGAGCTACTTCTATTTGGGGGGCTTGAAGAAGACTTCACTGGGAAGATATGCCACTGGGATCTTGGCCGAATAATGGAGTTGTCCATAGGAAAGCAAGCATTTCAGATGAAAAGTGTTAGGGCAGTGTATGGACGAAGTCAGTGGGCACCAGGTATCTTAAGGTGGACAGCGCTAAATGTTGGGAGAACATGCCCACAGTCTACAGTTCCCACCTTATAGGTCTTGCAGGCCAGTGGAAGAGACTGGAATCAAACAGCTACACCAAAAGCATAGTGTAAAGCTGTGCTTAGTACAGGTACAAATGAAGGGACACGCGGAACTGTGAGTTCAGAAACCCACTTTGGTTTGGAGTGTTTAGGAAGCTGTCTTTAAGGAAAGTGTGGATGCTGTGTATCAAACACAGTGGAGGGTGATTGGGAGACCTGAGTTAGGACCATGTTGTAAAGGTCTTTGGATGACACACCCATGAGTTTGGACTTCAGCAGTTCACTCCCGATGACACACTGAGATTTAGTATGACAACAGAGTGTTTTCCAGGGATGTGTTAGCCCTCACGACAATTCCTCTTTCTCTCCTCAGATTGAGCTCATCCCATCCTCAAGATATCTTTTCCCACTCCTGTGACACCATGCTGTCGCCACCATCTACCTGGTCTTCTCTGGACAGACTCCAAGGTCACACCTTAATATTCCCTGTTTCTATCTCCTCGGTATATCTCAAGTTCTGCCAATATTACCTCATTAGAAATACTTTATAGGTATTTTTAAGAAAAGGCTTTTCCCTATGAAAAGGCTGGATTGAAACACGTTTGGTTTAAAGATTTAACTGATCTCCCCATTCCCCGCAGTAAGATCCTATTGTGCAGCTCTGGCTAGCCTCGACTTCTCAACCTTCTGCTTCACTTCGCCAAGACGGGGACTATAAGTACACACCAGCAGACCTGACTAACGGTCTGCTTGGGGACTCTAGGACCCAACAACATCCAATTCCCTAAGGAAATCATTGACGTGTAAGCCACGCGTGGTGGAAAACACTCGTAAGCATGACACTGAGGAAGCTGAAGCCACAGGGCCACTTGGCCAAGGCCAGCTGAGGTAACAAAACAAGCAAACAAGAATTCCAGAGACCCGGTGGTCAGACGAGCTGAGTGAAAAAGCTGGTTTTGTGTCTGGCTGTGGAAGGGTATCCTGGTTCTTGGGTTGGCGTGGGACCCCAAGACAGCAGGTGTTCGGCCACGCCCCCAGAACCCAGGGCCCTGACACGCGGTCTAAACTCCATTTTACCTTCTCAGTTCAGACACAGGTGGAGGGCGACTAACAAGCCTCTGCCTTGAGAGATTTACATATTAATGAGTTATCTAAATATTGATTTGGGGGCGTTGCTAATTGTTACTCCCTCCCTTCTTCCCCCTCCCTATTTAAGCCAGCCTTCCCCTGGATTTTGGGAGGGGGCGCCATCCAGACCCATCCACCCCGCCATGAACAATAAAAGCTTTGGATCTCTTGGACTCCACGTATCTCCTGGTCTTGCCGCCAAGTTCCTAACCTTTGGAGCCTTGGACCTTCCCGATGCAGCCGCAGGTCCCGCCGCAGCTTTGTCCCCGATGCCAGACTCCCTCGTGAGTTTTTCCCACAGCCATGGGTAAACTTTACCCCAACGGCTATGTCCCTGCCCCCAAATGAGTCTTTACTCATGCGAATATTATCCAACAGGAAAACCAGTCTCAGGAGGAGGAACTACAAGCTACCCTCTCCTGGCTACAGTACATCTAATATGCAGCGGGACCTCCTTCCCCTAATGACCCACGCCAATTCCTCCCAATGCTTTTTCTGTGCCTCTCTCTCCCGACCATTGTTAACAGCCGTTCCCATTAACTTTTCCCTTTACGACCTTCATGGACCCCTGCCCATGAGGAAAGCACAGGACATTCCTCTCTTTGACCTACCCCCACCTCTTTGCCTTGTAGGACCCTCCTCAAAACCCCATCTCACATGTGCCCATGACATCACCATCACCAAATCAGTATGTGTCAACCCTCCTGCCCTCCTCTGGTGCAAAGGTACTACAGGTGCCTGTATCAACCCTCATTTTCAGGGCTCCTGCACCCCCCGTGATTGTTGTCCCCCAGGTTTATCTCTACAAACCTGAAGAGCTCACCTTGCAGATAGGAGGAAGCCGAAAGAAGAGAGAGATCTTCATCCCTCTGCTCATTGGACGAGGCCTTGCTGTTTCACTTGGTGCTACTGGAACTGCTGGAGCAGCCCTTGTCCAAACACAGCATCTGGCCGGCGACTTCCAGGACAAGCTTGACCAGGCAATGGCCTCTACTACGGACAGCCTTGAATCTCTCCAACACCAGATAACCTCTTTAGCAGGAGTTGCTCTCCAGAACCGGAGGGCCCTGGACTTGTTGACTGCTGAACAGGGGGTCGGGGGGTGCTTGTGTTTTGCTGGGGGAAGAATGTTGCTTCTATGTCAATGAATCGGGGCTGGTAGAACAAGATGTACAAATGCTCAAAGAGCTCCGGGGGAACCTCCGGGCTCGCTATACTCCCAACACCCCTACCCCTTGTTTTTCTAACCCTTTGATGGCTTGGATTCTTCCCCTCCTTGGCCCCATACTAGCCATTGGAGCCTTGCTTCTCTTGGCACCCTGCCTCATTCAGTTTCTAAAGCAACAGATGAGTAGCATTGCAAAGGTAACTACCAATCAGGTCTTGGTTCAGTATCAAACTGTTCCCAACATAGGAGACACTTGTTCTGATGACACCTCTCCTTTATAAAAGAAAAAGGGTTAAGTTGTGGGGTAGTGCGCTGTGAGAGGCAGCTGGGCACCTGGTTGAATGAGATTTGAACCCCAGAGACCCCCTGGGATGGAAGGCGTTCAGCATTGTTCCTGGGCCCCTGGCTCTCTCAGCTTCAGCCCGTCACAGCCTCTACCACAGAGAAAGGTCTATGGCCATTGGGTCACATAGGAATAGTGCCCCAGGCTCTCCCACATGCAGATGAGGCATCCCCAAGCTCTCAGACCAAGCAAATAGGGGATACCTGCTGCCAAAAACTTAACCCACCCCCAACTGTATATACTGAGCCTAATTCAGAAGTAAAGATGTTCACAAGAATCATTCCGTTGTCCAAGAGCTTCTGTCATGGATCCTCCCCTCCTCACCAGCTAGCCAGCGGTATCTCACCGGGGCACCTCACCAGCTCATAACACCTTAAGGGTGCTAGAGATCAGCTCTCTTCCCCTCCCCCCACCTAGCCACCACCTCCTGGCTCGAATAACTACTCAGAGGCTTCAATTTACTTTTAAAAATGCCTAGGCTGTAAGTTCTGCTGGTTCCCCAACTAACTCTTAACTTACTATTTATTCTAACCTGGACTTAGCTACATGGCTGCTTTCTTCTCAGTTTCATACATCTGATTTCCTCAGAGTCTGGGTAGAAAAACTCCTGCCTCTGACTATCTCCCAGAGTTCTTCCCTCTCTGCCAGATGTCCCACCTTCTAGTCCTGCCTCAGCTCATTGGCCATCAGATTGGTATTGATAGGTGATACTTCCACACAGTACACGGGGAGATTATCCCCACATCTCACCCTTTTAGTCCAGTAAAAGGCTCTTTCTCTTTCTCTAACGTCAATAAACCATATACAATAAGAACAATTATGAAAACCATCAGGTAAGAATTACGTTCACAATGTCTAATGTATTTGTATGTGGAAACTTTGGAGAAAGTACTCTACCATCCTGTCTTGGAGAGTCCAAAGTTCTGGACCCAAATCACTTTCTATCATAACTTGCATTACCAACTTAAAAATATCTTTATAGATTTCAAAACACTTTCTTAAATCCTAAACCACTTAAGATTAATTGTGAGACTATAACCATCTATCTAGTCTTCAACCCCATCAAAGCCCTGAGGATAAACATTACCTAAGTCTCTGGGAAGTGCAGATCAAGCAGCCTCCCAAACTATAGAAGTGGCAGAGTTTGCTGGATACCTGGACAGTCTCCGAGCCGTTGGAGTGTCATCTTCAGCCTTCCGGATCAGAACTTCTGACAGACATTTTGTGAGGCAGGACTTTATTGAAGGACTTGCCTACCTTGTTCTTCAAAGCTCAACAGTTGACTTCCCTGTGTCCTGGTTGTCCAGTTTGAACATCATACTGTTAGCAGTTGAAACAGGGCAATTTCTTGCCCAGTGGCTAGCTTGCCACACAGCAGCAAACTGCACATAGAGATTCATGTGGAAGGTCTTCAGTGCTCACCTTCTGTGAAGCAGAATAGAGGTGCTGCCAGGAGCAGACATGTCTCACTGCCAAAAAGGCTTTTATTATTAATAAAAGTGTTTTATTAAAACACTTTTAAATGTCATAATCTGTAGATCTCTGACATTTTTGAAGAATGTCCATCTATCTATACTATATCTGAATAGGCAAACATTCCTCGTTTCTAACTATTCACTATCTGTTTAACCTAGGAAACATATTTCTGTAATTAACTAAATTAATATCTAACATGACCATGAGTTTGATAGACTGACTACTAATTTGGATTTCTTAATTATCCCAAACAGTAGCTTTCAAGGGCTAAAACTTTATATTGCAATTTTAAATGAGCTTTATAGGTACAATATCTTATACAAGAGTTGAAACAGATATATAGTATGTTGCAGCAAAAATAATCTTAAATTTGTATCAATATACAAAGTCCATACCAATGTAAAAAGTTGATGCTTCTTGGTCTAATAGTAGACTCAGTGATCTACCCTTTTATCCTATTATTTCTGTATCCCCCCCTTTTTTCTTTTTCATGCCTTCCCCCCTTCCCCCCTAATGCTGGATAGGAGAAAAAAAAAAAAGGGATAGAGGAAAGAAAAAGGAAAATAAATCTAACCTCTTATACTTTGTTTCCTCTTTGACCAAGACCATTAACAACTTGTGACCAACCCACCTTAAATTATGATATCCACCCCATTTTGGGTTCTCTTTTAAGAGGACCCAAAGAGTAACCCCTGCACACTGTGGGTGACATCCCCTTTTAGAGGCCCTAAGAAAATTGGGATATTGGCCAGTCTTAAGAAAGCCAGTTGCAGCGTTTGTTGTCCAGTCTCTGTGTTCTGTGAAAGTGCTGGGCTTACCTGAAGTCCTGGCTGGAACAGTGTGATGCTCAACGGTCTAGTCAGCTATATAGAAGTTTTTCTGGATGCAGATTTTGAGGATACAGTAACTGGGGCAGTCCATGAGGCTGAAAAACCTGGGCTGCCTGACGTATCTTCTTTGGTGTCTGGTCCTTTTATTCTGCAGACATATAAGCTTCCAAAGGTAATATACATTTTTGCATTAACACATGTATGGAATGCTCAGTGTGCAAAAATTTGTTAAAGATGATTCTCTGCTCTATGTTCAAAATGCACCAAACTTCATATTCTTTTGGACTGTATAGGCAAACTGTAATATAATTTTGTATCTATGCCATTTGAAAAGATGGCATGAAAAGTCCTGCAGACTCTGAACCCAACAAGATTTATTTATTGGCTATGCTCAGCTGAAGTCCTGGCTGGAGACATTTTCATGTCTCAGTCAGTCTCAGAGTTGCTCCCATAGAGAGGGACCGGAATTCACTGTCTTGTCTTTCGTGGTTTCCTCCTTCATGGGAGCAGCCTAGATCTTCAGCAGCTTTCCCCTAGTTAAATCTAATTTTTATTAATTTTGATGGAATCCATTGTTGCATGTAATTTTTTAAAACATGCTACCATCTTCCCAAGAGCTCTGCCATCACTCAGATCTTTCCTGGTTCCCTTTGTTCCATCAGACTTAGCCCAGGATGGAATGCAACCATCCCCCAACCTGGGAATTGGGAGCTGCTGTCCACCAGTTCCCTTTCAGCTTTCTTTTCTTCCTCCAGGCTAGCTCTGCCAAGCGGTCAGCTACTGCCCCGCCTTTGCCCGCAGATGAGAAACACTTTATACAGTTTTATTATTTTAGAACTGGCCAGGTAACACAATTGCTGGGCACAGAAATCTCTGCCCTAGTCTTATAAGCCTATATCAGACACCCACTGGTGGTGGAGGCCACTGCTTCTGGCTGCCCCAAGACCTTACATGGTTGTGTGTCCTAGTTCCAAAGCCTGGCCTGAAGAGCTCCCTTCTCTCTTCCTGCATCTGGTCTTCCTCCTGCGGAACCCTTTGCCCAGCAATTGGCTTCTGCCTTCGTTATTGACCAAATAAAGAACCAATCAAGGAAACAGCACCTCCCCCTACAATCCATAGATTTTCTTCTCCTGTTGAAACATAGACAAAACCTCTTCCCCAATCCAACACATTTCCTGCCTTTCATTTTGAAATTAAGACATTCTTATAATATATTGGCTGGTTTATTTCTGAAGTTTTGTTTTCCACAACCCAATGTCTCTCAGCAGCTGTTGGTTTTTGTTCATTAGTATTTAAAAATTTAAAGTCAATAAAGCACTATGTGATCTATCTCTGGGGATACTTGTTACCCCTTCCTGTTTGTTAAGCGTCTCTTTTAAAATATGATTAGTTCTCTCAACAACTATTTGACCAGTAGGGATTGTAAGATGTCAGTAACATGTTTTATGCTATAACATGTCTAAATTATTGTTGAATTCGAATGGATACACACGTAAAAGTATCATCAGCTTTAGTCTGCAAAGGCATTTCCAAGGTAGCCATCATCTTAGTAAATGTGCAATCTCAGACTCAACCCTTTCAGAACTCAAGGCAGAAGCCCCTTGGAGTTCCGAACTTCCACCAACTGTATGATGTATCAACACATGTACGTATCTTAATTCTCCAAAGTCTATAAAATGAAACACATAATCTATTGTACGAGATTACTTTGTGGTAGAATCATTAGGCAGAATCTGGATTTGTTTGTTTGTTTGTTTGTTTGTTTGTTTGTTCTTCGAGACAGAGTTTCTCTGTGTAGCCCTGGCTGTTCTGGAACTCACTCTGAAGACCAGGCTGGCCTCGAACTCAGAAATCCGTCTGCCTCTGCCTCCCAAGTACGGGATTAAAGGCGTGCGCCACCACTGCCCAGCTCAGAATCTGGATTTTTAACTCAGAATATTGTGGGCTGACATTCTGATTTCTCAAGCCTTTGTGGATTTTTTGTTTGTTTGTTTGTTTTTCTGGAAATACATTTTCTGCTGTTGCTGTGAGTTCCAGGTTGGATTCTTCTGAAGATTTGTTATTCTGATTAAAGACTCCTCTAACCTCTACTCTATGGCCTGTAAACTAGCGTTCCATCTTTCAGTCCTCTCCTTCTCTGAGTATTTTTTATTTTTTCTTAAAAAGGATATATAAAATTGTAATCATTTCAAAAAAAAACCATTTGTGTGCTGAGTGCGGGAAGGTGTCGTTTCCCTAATTGGTTCTTGATTGTGTCAATAAAAATGGCGGGAGCCAATCACTGAACAAAGAGAAAAAGGTGGGATTTCCGGGTCCCAGGAGGAAAAGGAGGGGAGGAGGAGGGCCTTTTTGGCCAGGCTTTGAGCGAGGATTAAGGGTGATTGTAAGGCTTTGAGGCAACTAGAACCAGTGGCGGCCCTTGCCACCATCAGAATTCTGATACAGGATAACTGATGAGTTCAGAGCAGTAGATTCTTTGCCCAGCCATTGAGTTACATGGTTAGTTTTAAAATATTAAGGCTGGTTGATGTTTTCCATCCGTGGCTAAGGTGGGCAGGAGGAGAGAAAGCGGGCAGCTGAGGAACAGGCGTGGAGGAATGGGTGGCTTTCTTGGGGGAAAAAAAACAGGCTGGCGGCTTGGCGGAGCTGGGCGAGACTGGGAGGCTTGGCAAAGCTAGCCTTGGGGGCTGAGTGACACATCTGTTGGTGGCCGCTGATCTCTGGAGCACATTGCGAGCTGCAGCTCCAGGCAAGGAGCAAGCGTCACGCTACAGATGACACCCAGCGTGGTAGACGAGAATCCACTATTAATGTAGGATTCTCGGAGGGCTCGCACGCAGTGATACAATTGTAGGAGTGGAAGAATTGGTTTCTCAGTGAGCAGAGAGGAGTCACGTGGCTCCAGCGCGTGGAAATCTTATAGAAACACAGAGGCGGGCTCAGCTCATAGGCTCTGAGTTCCCCTGCTGTGAAGAGACAAGATGGCTGTTCTGAGGCAGAGAGCCAAATAGTAGAGCTGCCTGCTTCCTACAAGCTGGTCATCACAGGACAGAGTTCTAAGTTTGGTTTAATTGTTTTTAAAGGTAGAAGATAATGCAGATTTTGCCTGAGCCAGTGGGGAATTCTTCCGAACAAGTGCAGGGAGTTTGGGCCCAGAGGTGATGGAGCCCCTGCCGTGCAATGACAGATGTGCTGGAGGTAGGCGGAGAGGAAGAGCTGCTGCCTCCAACAGGAGGTACAGGGAGATTGTAGGGGGAAAAAATGCTTTAGGAAAGTCTTGAAGAAGTCTTGCAGGATAACTCATTTTCTTCGAACGTGGGCTCCACGGGAATTCTGGGTTAAATATCCTGGCATGACAGATTAGAGAAAGCCTAAGAATAGGCTCATACAGTATTTGTTTAGCTTATTTCATTTGTTTTGAATTGTTTTAATTATCAAGATGAGGGTGATTTGGGGTTTTGTGGTTACATTATTCCTCTGGGAGAGAAGTCAAGCTAAAGATCTTCCTGGTTACCGGCTCAGGGACTTTCTGCTTTGGAAGAAAGGCTCTACTTTTGTGTTCACAGTAAAGGAGAATAAGCTCTGGACCCCTTCCAGAGTTATATGGATCAGATATGGGAGGGAGAGAATCAAATAGGACAGGTAAAGATTGAAACAACCATATAGGGTCCAGATGCATTGTGTGTCATTACCTTTGCTTTTTAATCTTGTCTTCCTTTAGAAATTTTATTTTCTTATTCTCAAATTAAATATTTCTTTCTATGTTTTTTTTATACCCAGTTTCTTCTCTCTTTGTCTCGAGCCCTGTATTTTATCTGTTGTGAGCAGGTCGTGATAAGGGTTTAGGGTCCCCTCGGGGAGAGGAGGGACAGGTCCTCCCCACTCAGGAATCATATACCCGATTGACTGTGAGGCTATCAGCTCCACGAGAGAGAGGAGAGAGTACACCAGAGACCGAAGGTTTGACATTCAATTGTTCTTTAATAATGCACAGCAAACAATATGTTATCACCAATGCTAAGGCTATTAACACAACAAGGTATTGCCACATGTCCTATACATTGTCTCTATCAATATCAGCACAATGAACACAAATAATAAATTGCTAATTAGCAAAGAAATAAACATGGAAGTAGGTACATTATTGTGGGTTATACAACCTGAGTCCTTATGACTGCAGTTTGCAGCAGCTCAGGTCCGGAGAATGCTTGACCACCAAGTTGGATGCCTCGGGTCTCTCTGCTGTCTCTTTGATGATCCAGTGCAGTGGAGGCCTGAACGGAGGATCACACTAGGTAACCATGGCTACCAGTGCGATAAAGTGCTCCGGCCAAGGGCTCCTTTTGATGCTTCAATTGGTGTTACTTCTGACATACAGGGCAGATAACCATATGTGTCTGGTTATCTATGGGCCATGACTTCATTGCAGGTGGACTTTTGGTTATCTTAATACTTTAAAACATGTCCAAACTTGTTTTCTGGACTTGTCCAGACTTGTTTTCTTTCCTATTACAATATGGAGTCAGCTCTGTGAAGGACCTGCTCCTTACATTCTTCTATGGTTTTCAAACCTAATACCTTACCAGTTCATAAGTTGGGGATTCCTCAGTCATACCGCAGCTCTGGGAAACTGTTCTTTCTGCCCTTACATGCATCTACAGGTTTCTCAGGCCAGCACGTGTCAGTGGTAGGTGGCTCAGCCACCTCCGCTCAGTCTAGCTGACTTTTCCAGCATGGACCTGAATTAGGCTGCAGTTTTCCCACCAACTGCCTAGCTCTCTCTAGTGAACCTTTGGACCTTTCTCTGGAACCGAAGTGTTTGGGAGAAGCCACAGCTACTGTGCACGGAGGCTCTGAAGAACTGGCTTTTCTACTCAGTAGGGGCTTTTTTTAAAATGAGCCTTCTGCATTGCAGCTCTGAGAAGACAAAAAGGCCAAGCTTTGCCCAGAGTCCCAAGTATGCAGCAAAGGTAAAGAAGATCCTGTCCAGGGCAGAGTGCACAGCTGTATACCCAGGTCAAAGTAGCAGGGATGGTTAGCAGCCGAGGCCTTGGGGCTATAATTTATCATAACTGTGTAGATAAGACATCTAATCTCCTTCAACTTTCCCACTTTAAAAATGCGTTTCTCAAAGACTCATGAGTGTGGGGAGTGGGAAAATGGGTATACACGTGAGTCATGCTTGAGTTGGAACTGTCTTATCATTCTTCAGTGCAAAATGGGGCAAGGGTACTGACGGCAGGCTTTCGGGTGCTGGGCCCTGGAGATGAAGAGCAAGGAGCAAATTCCAGTTTCCACCTGCCATTCAGAAAGTCTTCTTTCTCCTCTGAAACCATAGAGATCTGTAACCAACTCTATTAGGAAGTTATCAACAATATACACTCCAAGTCGTGTAGCGAGTAACAGTTTCACTGTCGAACCGGTAAGTTTAGAAGCTGTAAAGTTCTTGTGAGAAGCTGGGGGAGAAAAGGATTGTGCATGTCGTTCTTACAGCAACGGTGTGAAGTGAAATACTGCTCACATGTGGGAACCCAGTATAGGTGTTTTGTTTTTGTTTTTGTTTTTGTTTTTTTCGAGACAGGGTTTCTCTGAGTAGCCCTGGCTGTCCTGGAACTCACTCTGTAGACCAGGCTGGCCTCGAACTCAGAAATCCACCTGCCTCTGCCTCCCAAGTGCTGGGATTAAAGGCGTGCGCCACACTGCCCGGCTTTGTTTTTTTGTTGTTGTTGTTGTTTTTTGTCCAGTATAGGAGTGAAACGCTCAAAATGTAAAACATGAAGATGTTCGTGACCAGTTTCTGAAAGGGAGATTTTGATTATTTTTTTTTTAATAAAAGAAACAACTAATGACTCAAGAGTCTGAGCTTAATGCAAGTATTTGTTATGAATTTATAATTACTAATGCATTTGTATCATGTGTCACAATAGTCTACTCAAGCTGTTATACAAAGCCACTTAAACAGCGAACGCAATCATATGTAGCTGTAATAAATTCACAAGACCACTCTTACCCTTTAAGAGAGGCCTCAAACCCAAGACTAGTCTTATGAAGTACCTGTGGCCCCTCCCAGCTCTCCCAGCATCCCTCAGTACCTGTGGCCCCTCCCAGCACTCCCAGCATCCCTCAGTACCTGTGGCCCCTCCCAGCACTCCCAGCATCCCTCAGTACCTGTGGCCCCTCCCAGCACTTCTCACCTGCCCCTTACCCTAAACAATTCCCACCCAGGGCCTGGGCTTCTGCTTTCCTTCCCCAGTCCAATCCTCTTCTAACAGTCTTTTGGGCTTGAGCTACCTTTTCTTAGTCCTCCTCTCTTGCTCTCCCTCCCACTCTCTCCCCTCAAGGTCTGGTTTAGTCAGGCACTATGTCCAGCCTGAACTCTTCCCTCTGCCTGTTCTCTCCCTTAAATCTGTAGGATGAGTCACGTCCTCCTCCTTTTATTTCATTCAAAGAGGAAGTAAAATCACAATTCATTAGAATGCCTGAGCAGGAGGTGAGAACGATGCAGAGCCTGGAACTGCTTGTGTTTTGGCAGAACTTCCAGCCGCGGAATCCACCTTTCTCGCTACTGGACCAAGCAGCGGAGATGCTGACAGCCAACAGAGCATCTCCTCATCCCAGCTTGCCCTTCAGGGAGAGCACATAGTAAGATCATTCACACTGTCACCAGCCTGTAAATTAGACTCTGCCCAGCAGAGGGTCTGGTTCTCAGCTTTGCCTGAGATTTCAAGAGTGAGTGGGCATTTCAGTGTGCAGTGCTGGGCATGGGTGATTTAGGGACACAGCAGGGTAGCTCTTCAAGAGTCGGGGTTAAAACCCATGGAACCAAACACCCTAGGGTCAAAAGGACAGTGCAATCACGTTCTTCCAGGGTCCTTTCTCCCGGAGCTTATGGGTTCTGGAGGGGCAAAAGTGGATGGCATTTTGTCATCCGTCAGGATGATTAAACTTTTCATATCGCAGTCTAGAGAAAAGCACTTTATACCCCAGGATAAAACAAACAGGCACAGCGATATCTAGTTTTGGTTTAAGAACCCAGCCCTCTCCCCCGCCAGGAGGTGGGGGACCTGAAAAACTTCCCATAAGCCTCGAATGTAGCAAGAGAGCAATCGGTAGCTTTTGCTGTACTGAAGATCAATTGTGGCTGCGGGGAACACAATCATCTTTTAAGGTCCTGTAGTTTTCCCACTACACTATAATCGCACACACTCGGAAACCCTGGTAATTTTATATTTTCCTCTAAGCACAAGTACCTTCTTACCACATTTTTTAAACTCTCCTCTGGCTGTTTCTTTTGTTCTCTTCTTATCTGGGCATGGTGGCTCACGCCTGCACTGAAGCGGGAGATCTGCCAAGGGTAGCAGCCAATCTGAGCTACATAGTGAGTACCAGGCCGGCTAGAGCTACACAGGAGGAATGTGAAGAGAGAGGGAGGCCGGGCGGTGGTGGCGCTCGCCTTGAATCCCAGCACTTGGGAGGCAGAGGCAGGCGAATTTCTGAGTTCGAGGCCAGCCTGGTCTACAGAGTGAGTTCCAGGACAGCCAGGACTACACAGAGAAACCCTGTCTCGAGAAAAAGAGAGAGAGAGAGAGAGAGAGAGAGAGAGAGAGAGAGAGAGAGAGAGAGAGAGAGAGGAGAGAGAGAGAGAGAGGAAGAGGGAGAGAGATTCATAAGTAAGTTCATAAGGTTCATAAGTAAACAAACCGCTGTGTTGAAGAAGATGGTAAAGGCAGAGTGTTGAGTTTAAGGAATCAGTACTACAGTCTAAGGCCCCGGGGCTTCAGGAAATGCAGTGAATTGCAGAGTTTTATTTATTTGTTTGTGTTTTCTAATTCTTCTTTCACACAACTGACAGAAGACAACTGACCCAGACCCTAGCAGAGATACTTTCTTTCCTTCTGTTTATTTGTTTCTTTTCCGAGACAGGATCTTTCTATGAAGCCCTGGCTGTCCTTAAACTCACTTTATAGACCACACTGGCCTCAGGCTCATAGAAAACCACCTGCCTCTACCTTCTGAGTCCTGGAATTAAAGGCATGCGCCACCGTGAGCCTGGCAACACTTCCAGTCTCTAAGAGAAAAGTACATTGCACAAAGAGCATGAACCTTTCATCCATCCTTTCTTTCCAGATCTGTTAGTGTGCATACATGAACCACTTGGTGCTGGGCACATTATACGTGGCCTCTCCTGAAGAAAGGTGTGACATTTCACTTAAGCCAAAGATTTATTCAGAAGCAAGTTACAGAGGTGAGAGAAAATAAACTCACTGCAACCAGGTTGGAATTAAATGCCATTCACAATGAAGAAGAAGTAAATAAAACCGTCCCAGAATTCTACTCACTTATGAAGGATAACACACTAAGTTTTGTCATACTTAGTATGCAGTGGTCTCTCTCCTCCCCACCTGAGGCCAGCATTCCATGTTTCCCTGGATGCTTGAAACTCTGGGAGGCAGAGCTTTGTCTGACAGGTGACACAACCGTTCCAACCCCTAGACAGACTGCCTAGAAAGTCACCAAGTATTCACAGTGTTTATAGTGTGATTATTACTCAGATTGTTACTAGGACATGTCAGATATAGAAACAGCAAGGCCAGACCTATCATGTGTCTTTCTGAGGTAGTTGAGGGCTCAGAAAGATCCATCTGCAGTTCTCATATTGAAGGCAGGGGTACAAGGTATCTCCAGATCTCCAGATAGGACAATGTAAAAATTCACCCTTCCCCTGATGTAGTAAAACAGAGTGCCACCGACCCCTTCTGAACACAAGTAAAGCATTCTATTGTCAAAGTATTGAAACAAACTGTTTACAAACCCTCTCTGAAAACAGACAAAAGTTCATATATTAAAAAATATTCTGTCTGATGTTTGGTACATTCCTGAGGCTCTCAGGGACTCGGGTGGCTGTGGAAGGCAGATTACTTGAGTCCCAGCGTTTGAGACAGGCTAAAATGGCAATGGAAGACCCCCATCTCAAAATAAACAAATAGCTTTTCCCCCTAAAAATTGTCTTTAAAAGTAGTATCATGTCTACTAAGCTGTAACTGTAGTTACTATTTTTTACTAATATAAAACACTGAATGTTAATCCCAGCACTTGGGAGGCAGAGGCAGGTGGATTTCTGAGTTCGAGGCCAGCCTGGTCTACAGAGTGAGTTCCAGGACAGCCAGGGCTACACAGAGAAACCCTGTCTTGAAAAACAAAACAACAACAACAAAAACCACTGAGTGTAAATCACGTTATCTTTACTCTGTATATAGAAAGCACCTGTCAATTATAATTGGTCGAGATATTAAATGATCATTGATAACAAAATGTACTCTGGTTGAGGTATGCTTGAGCTGTGAAGGAACACATACCTTCAGATCAAACACACTGTTCAGAAAGCCAGGGAGTATATACACAGTAGCACACGAAGCTGGCCTGTATTCGTGTTCAGTAGCACCTCTCTGACCTTTCTAGCTTTCTGTCGAGATCTTCATTTGAAATGAGTCGCTGGCTGCTCCAGCAGACATACTGGACAAACTCATTTTGGAAAGTTTCTCATTCTCATTTCTAGAATCACAACTCAGGAGCGGAGAAAAAATGAGGCCACATCGAGAGCCTCGGCAGAGCTAGGCCTAAAAGGCAGTCAAGCCTTGCAGACAGCTCTCTTAAAACCCATTGCATAATCTCTTTGTAAATATCAAAAGATAAATCATTAACACTCTTTAATCCACTGACCAGTGAAGTCAAACAAACTGAAAACGTCTGGACATGTCCAATCTTTCATGAAACTATTCTGTGCAACTTTCCTGGTGAGTATGGATGGCCTGACATCGGCTCGGCAAATGCATTGTCTTCCTCAATGGTTGATCTATTTGAATATTACCCAACTTTTCAAACATGAATGAATTCTTTGCACACTCTGAAAGTTAGAGACAATAAAATACTGTCTAATGACCCCTGCCAAAACAGGAGCCTCATAATAAGAAATTAAGATTACAAAACCATGAAATAAGTAACATGCTGCAATTCAAAACATCTTAGTATTTCCTACACATTGACCTCGGAACCGAAATCCCCCGAGGCCACTGAAACTTTGCCGATGGTCTTCTCTGGTTGGCCTATTTAGAAGTGTGGATTCAAGAAAACCAGGGGCTGAAGATCTGAAGATTGGTAGAGTGCTTGGCTAATCCATGCAGAGACCTCAGTTTGACCCTTCAATTTCCCACTTCCACAAGGAACAGAGAATCAGTAAGAACTCTGTCTTCTCTAAGTATTAGCCTTTTGTCTTGTTTTCTGACATGGTACTTGACTGTGAAATGACCCCACCATGGGCTTATCTTATCACTTGATTCCTGGCTGGGGGCAATGTTTCAGAGGATTGTGGAATCTTAGGAAGTGGAGCTCCTCTGGATGAAATGGGGCTCCTCTGGATGAAATGGGGCTCCTCTGGATGAAATGGGGCTACTCTGGAGGAAATGGGGCTCCTCTGGAGGAAATGGGGCTCCTCTGGA
>JANHMN010000019.1:15397468-15433742 GCA_030674055.1 Rhabdomys pumilio | reverse complement strand
CCTGCCTCCCTGCCTCCCTGCCTCCCTGCCTCCCTGCCTCCCTGCCTGCCTGCCTCCTTCCCTGCCTCCCTGCCTGCCTGCCTGCCTGCCTGCCTGCCTGCCTGCCTCCTTCCCTGCCTCCCTGTCTGCCTGCCTCTCTGCCTGCCTGCCTGCCTGCCTGCCTCCCTCCCTGCCTCCCTCCCTGCCTATCTCCCTGCCTGTTCCCTGCCTGCCTCCCTGCCTGCCTCCCTGTCTGCCGCCATGCTCCCCGCTGTGACGGTCATGGACTCTAGCCCTCTGGAAGAGTGAGCTCCAAATTATTATTTTTTGTTTGTTTAATAAGTTGCTTTGTGTGTCACTGGGAATGGGCTTAGAAATTTTAGAAGCCCTAGCCATTCTCAGTGTTTATTCTCATTCTCTCTCTCTCTCTCTCTCTCTCTCTCTCTCTCTCTCTGTCTCTCTCTGTATTTGTGGCTTTGTCTCTTTCTGTGCCCCCTCATATGTCGTTGTTGTCTCAACACACAATACCTCAGCTACTGCTTCTGTGACATGCTTGACTGTCTCTGCTGTCACACTCCTGGCCACGGTGGTTATAGACTAGTCCTCTGAAACTGTGAGCCCCAAATAACGTCTTTATGTTATAAGTTTACTTTCTTTTATAAGGTCATGGTGGTCCTTACTATCATAGTAAGGACAGTTGTAAAGTATGAAGAAAAGTGAGTTCCCTTTCCTCTTAAAACAGGACTGTTGCTCTAAACTAAGGCCATACGGCCGAAGCAGAATGGGTTAGAATCTTGTGAAACGAACGCTCTGTGGGCCTAGCTGGCTGACAGTGGAAGAGAACTGTCTGGAAGTTTTCCTAGAAATTGAGCATTTATGCGGAGGCTCACTGTAGAACAGAACTTGCTCTTCTCGTGTTCCTGGTACGCTGGATGGCGCTCAACAGGAAATAGGAAGGATCTGTTGTCATTGCTTCATTTGAGGTAGCTGGCCCAAGAAGCAAAGATTCACAGAAATGACCAAGGTCACTTCCTGTGCTTCATGCTGTATTTGTGACATTTTTAAAAAGCACGTAAGGAAACCGAGTTCTCGTTACCAACAGATCCAAGATTACCACACAGTTATGTGGTTTTTAAAATTTAGTTTGAAGTGTTAATATCACTTTGGTTAAATGAAAGACAATTATTGTTCACCATGGCCTGCAGTTCTACGTTGATCAAATGTGTTAAACTGTTGGTATGTTTATGGCCTTTTTCAAATTAAATCATGTTTTTTTTTCCTTGAATTAATTTGAGGACTTTCAGAAAGTCCTTTGGGCTTCCTCAAAAACATGATCTATATTCCTATAAATAGAGTAGTAGCAAATTAATTGGGTGACTTGATATATGATATGGGCAGCACTGTCAAACAAGCAATGTTAAAATCTCTTTGAGTTGCATTTGTGTTGATGTGTTAATATTTCAGAAATTATGTGAGATTTGTAGAAATGCAATGCTCCTAATGTATCACCAGCAGTCATAATTCTGATATCTATCTTTAACTGTATACAAGAGCCTGCAATAATGGCCCACATGTGTAGTCCCAAATAATCAGGAGGCTGAGGCAGGAGGATCAGCTGAGAGTTCTGGCCAACACAGATGACACAGCTATGACAGTTTTCAAAACGTATCATGTTTTGAAAAATTATATGTGGCAGAAATATCCAACTTTTCTTGTCAAGAGCCTCACTGCTGTAGTGAATTTTCATCAAATTCAAGTCCTGGCCATTTTACGTCTCGTCATGGGCAGTTGTTTGCTCCATGTCTGCTTAGTGTTGACAGTCGTGGAAGGATTCTAAGTACAGAGTTCTGGTATTTCTAAGGATGTCCCATGGGATAGCTAAAACTTATAATTCTAGTGAAGGAACAAAATGACTCACAGATCTGAAGCACAAGAATTAAGTACAAAGAAAAATGGTTTGGCAGGTTTTCATTTCAAGTGAGCGAGTAGTGAAATTGGTGAGCTGTGCAGTGACAACGGGCTCCACTAGATGGACCCAAATCAAATACTTATAACCAGCCTAGTTAATAAGCAGTTTCGGGCACTGAAAGGAGACAAGCAAACTGGTGTGAAGGATGTAAATGCATTGCCAGGCGTGGTCTTGGGTAGCTTGGATGTCTGTGTGGTGTGACTGGGTCCTCATAGCTTCCAACAGCAAAAGCTCAGCACTCCAAGACTCATGGAGGAGCTAAAATAAGTCAAATGTTAACAAACATCAATGGATGGCTGTTCTATGAAAACTGGACAAGAGGTTCATGGCTGATGTCTGGTTAGTCGCACCCATTTTGGTAAGATGATAAAAACCTCATACCCTAGCAACTCTTGGACGATTTGAACAGTTCAAGGTTCATTCATTTGCTGATTTCAGTGTTTCTCTTCTGAGTGGATGGAAGCATGCCTATACAGAACAGCTAATGCTATAAATAGCTACTGTAAAAAAAATGCATTTTTCCTCTTAGGACATCTCTCCCTGCACCCCCCACCCCCAATTCTTCAGCAATGGTAATACTTGTTTCATGGCACCAGTGTCACAGACACAGTAGCATTAAGTTCCTGGATTAGCCAGATTGCCCGTCAATGGCATTACCAATTGGTGGCAATTGGATGCACTCCCATGAGAGAGCACAGACTTACTAAGCCTTGTGACGAAGCCACTGCAAGGCCACACTCCTGGTGAACAGACTCCAAGTGCCTCTCACTCCATTCAGATGAAGTGTGATGTGACTCAGTAGTTAAGACCACAGCACGTTCACTAGGTAAAATAAATCCTCCACAGCCAACTGATGGTGGCCTGTCCTTTCACGGCCTAGATTCTGAACAGCAGTCTTAGAAGCCACACCATTAAGTGGCTCCCTCTGTTGGAAACCACTCCCACATGGAAGTGGCTTGTTCTGCTACAAAACAGCAGAGCCCTCAGTCCTAGATCAACAGCTCTCAAGACTCTTGAAACTATGCATCTGTTGGGAACCTTAGAGCAAACCCGGCCAGGAATGTTTCTCCCAAGAAACAGAAGACATCCTTGGTAGGGACAGTTAACTCACGGATCAAGACTGACCTGTTACTGAAAACCCTCTTTCCTCCATCACCAACTCTCCCTGTCCCTTCCACTTCCTTATGAGGAGACACATAACAGTACCATGGAGGCTACTCTAAGGCTAATGCCATGCAACAACACCGCCACAAAGACAAAACAGCAGCTATTGGGTTTATGGGATAATCTATACCCCAAATCAGGAATCCCTACTATGGCCATATGCTCTATGTTTCTAACCCATCACCATGACCCCAGAAGAAGAGGAGAAAGCTCTCTTGGATATGCTGGGCAACATTACTATGTACCTCATACACTTACTGGGAATACAGCTTCGACTCTCCAATTAATAACTTAGTCATCAGCAAATATAGGAAATCAGTCTCAGTGATGTCTGCAAGGGGCTGGTTTTGAGCACACAGGTTACATGATCATATGACCACTAAATTCAGGATAGTGTCTTTCTGCTACATAAGCCTATGCAACTTTACTTTATGCTAAGGAAACACAAAAATGTTTTCCAGTGGACCTTGTTCAAGAGCTAAACAAACTTAGGAGTGAACAAATGTGACAGAATTCTGCTCAGATGTCCCTAGGTAGCCATGTTTTTCAGTCCCCAAGGACCAATGATGATCCATGGAGAATCTCTCCACGGTATTAGGCTTCTCTGCTCATTTAGAGCTTGCCATCTGACATAGGTCTCTCTTGCCTTCTGAATAGTTTTCCTTAAAGTTTCCATACTTCCCACAATCACACCAAAGCAGTCAATATCCAAAGTCAGTTCCAACCATGCAGTAGGCAATAAGCAAGCTTCCAAAATCAGTTCCGACCATGCCATGAATATAAGTGAGCATGCACTGAAGAAAAGTCCTGATAATGCTGGATTCACCCTGGGCAATAGGTGGTGCCGTGTATGGTACTTGAAGCTAAGATTTAAGTTTGGAGAAAATTTGTGTGTCGTAGTAAGTCAGAGATTTTGCGCATTGTACAGAAATGTGAAAAGCACTCTCAGAAAGATAGATGAGAACATTTATGCTTGTCAATTAGTGGAACAAAATTAAGCTCCATGTCTTCTCGCCCATGTTGTGAGCATGCTGTGTGTGGTGCTTAGTAAAATACAATGTTATATTTAATTTCTCCTTGACTTTTACTGCTATCCAGGGAGTAGTGAGACTGAGTGTGGCAGCACGAACTTAGAATCCCAGCACTCAGAAGGCTGAGGTGGGTGGATCTCTACAAGTTTGAGGCAAGCCTGGTCTATGTAGCAAGTTCCAGGTCAGCCAAGGCTACATACATAGTGAGACCTTGTATTTAAAACAGCACTGAAAAGGTCAGCTGAAGAGCTGGGTACAGACTAGCTGGGATAGCGTGTGTGTTAAGTGGACCCTGGATTCAGTTACAGCAATAATAATAATAATAATAATAATAATAATAATATCATCATCAAAATAGCTGATGGTGTTGTTGGTGAATGTTACCTTAAGAAAACCTCTCAGAGAAAAGTTGTAGTGTCTGTGGGGGCAGGGACAGCTCTGCTGGTCTGCAGACAGCCCGTCGGTGGCAAGCCTGGCCATCCTAATACTTTCTTGTTACCAATAGCTAAGTGTGTCTCCAGGTTCCCGTGGCCTGTTACCAGGCTAGCTACAAAGAGACTTCAAGTTGGTGGATTTCACAGCTGGCTGTGGTCCTTAGTCACCACCAGAACCCAAACAACAATTCTGACCAATAGCAGGAAGAGAAGACTTTGGACTCTCTTAATGTAATGTTTAGGTTATGCTCAGTTTGAGTCAGAGAGACAGCCATAATAAGGACTGTACTGGGTTTCATAGTATTATTTTCTTGATATCATCATGTCATATCCCCTCAAAGATATAAACAGGGCTGGTCGTGGTGTTGTATACCTATAATTCTAGTACTCAAGAGGCTGAGGCAGGAGAATCCAGAGTTTGAAACCAGCCTGGGCTATATAGCAAAACTGTCCCTTTGTGGGTGGGAAGTCATAAATGTTCCTATTCCACCATTCTTTGTAGTTTAAACAGTAAATGAGAACGTGAAGAAAACCTAACAGTGTGATGAATTGAGAGTCTGTTTGGATCAATCAATTAATCAATTGACAGAAAAGCTTTTCAGTGTTTAAGGTTTCAGTCCGTCTTTCGAATTTTGAGATGCTGTTAAAGGGGCCGGGGTAGCTTTCTCCTGGGGGAACCCAACCTCCCAACTTCCCCATATCACATTTACCAAGTAACAGGGAATTTTTCAGGTTACACAGAGATTGGTAAAAGGCACTTCCGATGAGACATTTTGCTTTAAGAAAATGTCTGAAGAGCAGCAGGATTGACTGCAATAGGATCGTGGGCAGAGTAAGACACATCCGGGCTCTACCACTAAAACACCTGTGTGACCAAGAAAAAGCCGCTTTCCTCTTGGGCCTATTTGCAAAACCAAGTGGATGGCCACCCAGAAATGGAAGTGCTAAGAGAAAAAAAAAATGTTTATTGTGTAGTAAGTGATAGCTCAGAGTGCGGTGGCTACAGACCCAGGTTATGCTAGGGAAGTTTGCCGCAGTTAGAGAACAGCAAGATCAATTTCGAACTGGACAGCAACCCTCAGTGATTAAAATAGCGCCCATGAGATAGCTGATGAGCCTGAAGTGCCCAGAGTCACAGAACGAACGTGCAGGCAGCGAAGGGGAGAGTCCAGCTGGGAAGGGCAGGTCCCCTGCAGGAGGCTCGCGCCCCAGCCTGGGAGGGGTGCAGCCTCGGCTCTCACCAGCCCCAGGAAGGCGGCGTACAGGACCGCGGTGGAGAACCAGCGCAGCACGCTCCTGGCCCGGCCACTCCGCCGGAAGGCCACCGCCTTCTGGTCATTCTGCGCTGGGGTCTCGGTCTGGAGGAGGCGTTGCCCAGCAGCCGCGGCTCCGAACCCACGGAACTCCACTTCCAGCTCCAGCTTGGCGACTCCAGGCTACTGGTCTTGCGGCTGCTGAGCTTTTCGGCAGACCCTTCTGGAGCTCTGAGCTCGCGTCCTTCCAGGCCCGGGAGGTTCCACCTAGTGCCACCATGCCCCAGGAACCTTTCTGTATTAGGTCAAGGAAAGTTGGACTTCGAACATGCCTGTGTTGCAAGAGGAAGACATTTAAGCCACATCTTGCACGAGCCAATGCGATCACGTGTTACGAAAGAAGGATCCACCCAATGAGGGTGGGGTCTCCTGCTGGAAGTGAAACGTGGTTACCCTGGAGACCGCTTGTAGCTCTCGGGTTGCAGCATCTCACCTAGCAGAACCCCGGACACCGGCTGACTGATGGGTGCCCCGTGGCGGAGAAATTTGGAAGTGCAGCTTCGAAACAAGATGCTAAAATGTGGCAGGCAGGCCTTTAATTTTCCAGCATTTGAGAGGCTAACGCAGGAGGATGACTAGTTGGAGGCCAACATAGAAAAGACCCTGTCTGAAAAAAAAAAAAAAAAAAAAAGTGAAGCTTGTAGGTGCCTGCGTCTCTCTAACCTCACTAGTATGTTCTGCTAAGGAACTGTAAAAGTGCCTATCAGGACCACCTGGGAGCCATCTAGCATACTCAGGACTCCCTCCCTCCCCTCTCCTGCCCTGAAACTCCCCAGCAGGTCCAAGGGAAGAAAAGAGATGCGAAGCCCAGCATATGCACTGTGAACTAAATTAGTGCAGATAGCAACCGGTAGTTACTACAGGAAAGCAAAGTGCGCTCCCTTCTCTCGCTGTGGCTAAGATGGCAGAGACCAGTAGAATACAGTTACTAAATGGCCCTGGATGCAAATGAGGGCCGCAGAAAAACTAAAAGTACTACCACCAAATTTTGGCCAGGAACAAGGATTCCTTGTTCCAAATGCTAGAGGCAGTGCAAGATCGGGATTGGAAATAGCAAGAAACAGAGAAAACATTTTGAGGTGCTCTACCTCCGAGTTCCCCAACCCAAGGCCTTTTACTTTCAAGGACAACAGATTTTGACCTTGGTCAACTCCTTTTAAAACCTCTAGTTCTAAAACTAGCTCCTTGTGCAATGAGCCAAATGAAAGTCCTCTTGAATTTCCGGATTTAGAAATGACCCGACCCGCGGGTCTTGTAATTCGTGGGAGGGCGAGGGAGACCCCAACCTGAAGAAGAACGGGCGAGAGAGAGAAAGGACTCAAGGAAGCAGTTGCTTGTCAAGAGCCATATATTTGGGCGCGAGGCGCCTTTTTATAATATGCTTTACAAGGGGAGGGGGTGAGAGAGGCCAGGTGGTGGGAAAGTACAGAATCTTCTCGGCCTGTGCCCTGAAACAATTGGTGATCTAACTCCTTTTCTCAAAAGACACGGTACACTGCTTTGAATCTACCTGCAGCTGCCAGGCAGGGTTTTGTGGTTGTCAAGCTGCAGGGGACGTTGTGCAGGTGGGGAGAGGTTGTAGGTGGGGAGAGATAGGGGTGAGGGTGAGGGGTGAGGGTCCTGGCTTCTGACATAGAAAGACCTCAAAATTAAGTAATCCTTGTAGATGGCAGTCTGGAAAGATGTGAAGATGCTGCTCTCAGGAATGGACAGATGTTCAGACATAAATTCGCCATGAAAAGACGAAACAGAGTGGTACATTGTCAAGGCCTGTGTGGTCTTGATCAGCTGTTGCTGCTTCTAATCCACACCACATCAGCTGTGGCATCCCAAGTATGGATCCAACCACTGGAGGGACATCAGAGGACAGGGACATCAGACTCTTAGATGCAACCTCATTAACAGATTTAAAGGAACGCAACTCTAAACGAAGGGACAACAGATGAGGGTAAAGTGGGAGTATCAGGTATTCAGTGTCTTGGTATTCTCGCTGCTTATTAGTTGCATATTAGTGTGCTGGTAGCAGCTGAATAACACTGGGCTGCTAGAGAAACCTCAACCCTCATCATGTCTCAAGAATTGCAAGTATTTCAAACTTCAGAGGGCGATGAGATAACAGAGGAATCCTTTTAAAGAAATGGGGTCGAGAACTGTGTTCTAGTTCGCTTCTCTGTGGCCAAGGTAGACCCCGTGACCGAAAGCAGCGTGGAAGAGGGCGTATTTCACTCACACTTTACAGCTTACCCCTGAGGGAAACTGAGGCAGGAACTGGAGCAGAAACGGGAGCAGAGCCCATGGAACGCTATTTACTGTCGTGCTCTCAGTCAGTTACTTAGCCTGTCTCCTTATACACCCATAGGCACCTGCCACAGTTGCTTGGACTCTCCCACCTCAATCATCATCAAGAAAATGCTCCCACAGGCATGCCCACAAGCCAACCTTGTGGTATTTGATCCCCTGGAATTAGAGCTATGTACAATTATGAGGCACAGTGTCATTCTAGGAATTGAACTCAGGTCCTTTGGAACAGCAGTCAGTGCTCTTAACCACTGAGCCATCTCTCCAGCTACAGAGCAGCCAACACTCAACTGTTGAGCCATCTTTCCAGTTCCCTTCAAACTTCTTAAAGAGAGCTACTGGAGATCTAAGCACAAATCAAGAAGCCTCAGAAGCCCCAGTCTCATACAGAAGGGATTAGAAGAACCTGGACTTCAGTCTATGCTGGAAGACTAAGAAGCTTCTTTTTCTCTGGAGAACTGAAGGAAGATGCCTCCCACCCAGAGAGGGTCTCAGTTAATCCTTCTGGAATGACTTCACACACCAGCCTGGAGGCTTGCAGGTGCCTATAGTCATAAATCAACTGGATTCACCTGAAAGGGGGGGCTGGGAATGAAAGAGGGACGGAGGCCGAAAAGAGATGAAGCCAAGACAAAGTTCCCTGATCAAGGCTTAGTGCTTTAATGTTTAGCTCTCAATTTAAAGGGAAAGGCCCCGCCAAAACCCTTTCTGGTTTAAGCTGGAGATGGGTAGGATAATCTGTTCTTCGTCATGGCCAGAGATATCTTAAGGCAAGCCCAGGGGCAGTTCTTCTAAGTTCTGTGCAGCCAAGGTGGGTAACTCCACCTAGATCCTATCACTTGGTCTGTTGTGGTAAACAAGGTCTTTCAGGTCTGCTCAAGGCTGGGGGAGGGGAGGGCACAATTCCCCCCTTTTAGTTTTTTAAAGATGAGCAATGCCAGCAGCTGGATGGGGTATAAGATTTCATCCCATCTAGGGTAAAGAGTGGCTGGGTGACCATGTCTGGCTTAGGTTGGCGTCTATATTGCTATATTGCTCCTATATTACCCATACTCGAGGAAAATATACATAGCATATTGATGTATGCCTCTGCTTTAGATTTATAGGTGCTCAAAAACACTCTTACCCATCTTTGACTAACTGGCCATCATTGGCACACTCTTTCCCATATAGACCAAAGCCACATTCAGACCAAAGGACCTGTGAGCATGCACTCGATGTAATTCTTCATAGTGCTGGATAACTGCCATGATGAATGGCTGGGCTTGCTGAGAGCAATCTTGTGTGAAGGCAACCTATCTATTTAAAATACAAGGTTCAAAGGTTAAAAGCAACATGATTATCCAAGCAATGTAGAAAATAAGGTTGAAAGTGGAAATGTTTCAGTATCTAATCCAACTGCTGGTTGACAAGGATCAGACACAAAGTCTGGCCACCAGGTATATAGTGGGTGGCTTTAAGTATTGATGGAGACTACATGCCAGGTTAACTCAGCTGGCTGATAAGGATTTTGAGTCATCTTTATCATTAAAATCATAATCATTAGGCTCAAGATCTGTGTCCACTTGATGGACCAATCTTTCAGGCAGCCATTGGGCTCCATTTTCTTTTCCTGAAAAAATACAAACCGAGCCATGACCCCAAATTAAAACAGGGTCAGGGCCATTCCATGTATCAGTGAGGGGTTCTCTCCATACGACCCTGGCAAAGTAGCTGGAAGTGACTGGATGCCAGTGACTATCTGCAGCAGACTGACCTTTAGCATAAATTTGCAGAAAATTTAAAACAAATAAGACAAAAACAAGGTGTGCTTTTGGTGACCTTGGAGGGTATAATTTCCCTCCCTTTAGTTTTAACGAGCCAATTTTTTAGAGTGTGGTGTGCATGTTTAACAATTTTTTTGTCCCATTGGGTTATAAGGAATTTTAGTTTTATGTTTAATACCATTTTTTTTTTTTTTTTACAAAATGATGTAAAGTTGATTTTAGTATAGGCTGGCCCATTGTCTGTCTTGATGACTTTAGGTAATACCATAGCATTAAAGACTTGTAAGCAATGATCAATTACATTTTCAGAGGCTTCTCCCGTGTGTAGAGAAGCAAAAAGGACTCCTGAGCAAGTGTCATTACAGACATGTATATATTTCAATTTTTTAAATTCTCTATAATGAGTTACATCTATTTATCAAATATGATTGGGCATGAGGCCTCTTGGATTAATGCCTAAATGGGGGACTGAAGATAAAGTAAGACAGTTAGGACACTGTTTTACAATCATTGTAGCCTGCTCCTTAGTGATCTTATGTCAGAGCCTTAAAGTGTGACTAGGGAGATGAAATTTATTATGATCACCTCTAGCCAATGTAACAGGATCCAAAATTAAGGCTTCTCCTATTAAAGCTCTGTCAATACGATCATTGCCTGCAGCTAAAGGTCCAGGAAGGCCAGAATGAGCTCTTATATGGCCAGTATAAAAGGGAATTTTTTTCTGGTAAGAATGAGGTTTTGTAGTTGTGAAAACAGAGATCTGGCTGGTGTATTGAACTGAAATACACCACAAGTTTCTAACAAGGGGGCAGACTGAGCCACATGTAGGCTATCAGTAAAAAGATTAAAAGCATCATTTACAGAATGAAAACATTTAGAACTGTTGTCTGCAGGGCTGTTAAAAAGGTCTTGGTTTTGGTCGAAGCGCTTGCTGGAAAGCCCAGAGACCCAACAGGTGTCCATTGCCTGTAAGGGACTGGCATCTATTCTGCCATGCTCCCAGAATCCAGGCTCCTAACACGTAGTGTGGAACCCCATTGACCTGCACTGTTCAGTCACGTTCAGGGTAATGCAGCCCCAGCCAAAGAGCACAGGTAGAGAGTACAGGCCTCAGGCCCTAGAGAGATTTACATACTAGTGAGATGCCTGAAGGCCAGAGGGCGGAGCCAATTAAGCATTCTTCCGCAGCCCCTCCTCCTCTCTCCCTCCCTATTTAACTCAGGTCTGCCCTGAGTTTCACAGGGGTGCACATACAGATCCAACCACCATCTGCCATGGTCCAAAAGAACAAATGGTTGACTATTAGCACACCAAAGCACATGCTGGCCTCCTGGCTCACTCAACTATGGCTGTACCTGTGGCTCTTTTCACCCCAACCCTACCCTAAACTTCTCCAACTCCTGGACTTCCTTTCATCCAGCTTTTCATTCTTATACAATCTTGCTACTTCAGCCATGTGTTCTCTAAGCCCCCTCTCTCTTGCTCTACCTCTCTTTCTCTCTTCCTTTCCCCACACGCTTCTCTCTCTTCTCATAGCCCCATCCATTCTGCTGGCCTTGTTCAATGTACTACTTTCTCTTTCTGCTCTGGTCTTTTCCAGATGCCGCTGGCTGTGTTTTCCCTCATATCTACAATAAAAACTTTTCCCTTGAGCATACCTTGGATTGGTGATGTTCTCAGTTTATACAGTGTACAACACATGTGTGTGCAGAGGCCTGAAGCAATGTGTGTGTGTGTGTGTGTGTGTGTGTGTGTGTGTGTGTATGCACGCAGAGGCCTGAAGCTGATGCCAGATTTCTGCCTTGATCATTCTGTACTTTATTGACATCAACAGCAGGCCTCTGCTCACACATGTACTTGCATACATTTCTGTTTTCCTTTGAATGAAAAAAGAAAGGAATGAAAAGGACAGGACTGCTCATAGTATGATGGAGAGAAAGTTTGTTGTAAATAAAAGGGAGAACATAGCCAGAGGCAGGTGTATCTGGGAGAATCCAGAGTGAACATGGCCAGACTGAGCTGGGCCATGTGGAAGAAGAGAAAGGAGAGGGAAGAGAGGGGAACCAGCTGCAGCAGCCAAGAGGTCAAAGGAACAAGAGAGAGATGGTAACCAAAATGTCTGGATTATATAGGGAAGAGCCTCTGGGGGAAGAGCAGCTCAACCCCTGGACTGGAGACTTCAGCATAGAGGGCAGGGTATGCCAGCCATACCCTATAATTAGTAGGGACTAAGGGATGCGGGATGAACCTGGAGGCCAGTCTCTTTGAGATGTTAAATAGTCACCTCAGCAGTTTTCCCCCTGGGTCTGAAACTTAATACTTTAAGTCCTTTCTCCTGAAGCTTTTGGATTCTGGGTGTGGCAGAAGCAGAAGGCCACTTTGTTCAGTTTCTTGTCACTGGGTGACATATACATCTTAGGAAAAAGTTTGCATGCCAAAGTGAAAAGTAGAGCCACATAACTGATTCTCACCTGAAAATAAAACTTCACAAATCAGTTTTGTTCTTGTATACATCAGAAGACTTGCAGGGACCTTTGTAAGCATGGCAGCCAGGCAAAGCCTTTGATGGTTTCCACCTAGTATGTGAGATGCAGCTTGCAAACTGCCTGTCTGTTTGCCCTTCAATAAGGTTATCTACAAGGCAAGTGTTAGATCTCAAACCCAGGACAAGCAGCTGAGGTGCATATTAAATATCAAAATGGATCTGGGCATCAGGTTTTCCCAACATGCCTCAGTCTCATCTGTTACTGGATATGGCTAACATAGCCCTGCCTCTATCCTAAATGTCTCCAGCCCAGAGGATGAGCTGTTCTTCCCATAGCCCCTTCCTAGATGATCTGGCCAGCTCGACTCTCCCAGTCTCTTGGCTCAGGATATAAGCAGTTGTCAGGATATAACTAACTCCAAGTGTACTGTCTAATTCCAAGTTCTAAGTTGTACTGTGTCAAGTAATCTGTTGTCTGGTTCTCTGATCTCTCTTCTGTCTGCCTCTTGCCTTTTATATGTCTCACTTCTAAGCCACACCTCTAAGTCACGCCCTTAAGTCATGCCCTTAGGCCTTGTCTCTAAATCTAATCTCTAAGTCACGCCCTTAAGTCTCAGCTCTAAATCACACCTTTAAGTCTCACACACCCAAGGGAAGATCCTGGGTATCTAAAACAAGATGTTATCAGAGTGTGCGCAGCTGTTGTAGGCTAATGTAATCAAGTCTCTTGTCAGGGTATATGGCTCAAGATGGCTGCAAGGGTGATAGCCACCTTCTGTCAGCTCCCCACAGAGTATCATAATTTTATAGTTAGAATTGATGAAATATGGCTTTAAAAATCATACTTCTCAGAAAAATTAGAACCCAAGTATACTGTTTAATATATCAGATGGGTCCATGTTCACAATAGGAGCGTATTCTTTTTTAATATTTATTCATTTATTATTTATTTATTTTATTTATATGAGTACAATGTAGCTGTCTTCAGACACATCAGATCCCATTACAGATGGTTGTGAGCTACCATGTGGTTGCTGGGAATTGAACCCAGGACCTCTGGAAGAGCAGTCCATGCTCTTAACCTCTGAGCCATCTCTCTAGCCCAGGAGCATATTCTTAAAGCTACTTCTGTTTTGTGTCTTGTTTCACTGAAATGAAGGATGGGCTGGAAATTATATTAATTTCCCAGAGCTGTCCTACAGGAACTATAGAAGTCATGGGTTTTATTTTAGAAATACTTTTTTTTTTCTAGAATCATGGATTGGGAGATAACTTCAATAAGGGCAGTGTGAAGAGCCTCAGGAGACCTGATGCCTCAGGACTGTATGCTCCCTGTCACCTGGAGAGGACACGGGCAGCAGAGCATCTCGAGAGGGTAGCTTGGAGATGTCGGCTATGGGTTATATAAAAGCCTTTCTATTATATTTCTATTAAAGAATGCCTCATTCTTCATTCTAACTACTACAAAATCCATTGTGTACATGCACGCGCGCGCACACACACACACACACACACACACACACACACACACACACCTCTTTCCATCTTCTGCTTTCATTTAGCCTCCTTGATTAGTCTAGAGCTAGAAAGTAAAAATTTCTGGCCCTCACTGTTGATGCTTTTTTCCTGCTTTTGATCCAGAGGTAAGGTGGCTACTTTATACATCACAGGAAATAAAACAGTTGTTAATACTGCTGAGCCCAGACAAGTGTACAGAATTACTGGGAGATCTGGGTAGTGTCCTTGAAGAATTCCAGATAGTGCAGGAGTCGCCATTAGTCCCAGGGCAGCACCAATCAGAATAAACGCTGCAGATTTCCCAGTTAAGGTGGTGTACTGCTCAATCCAGGAGATGCCGCTGGGAAACGTGGCTGCCATTGAGGCTCCATACACAGAAGTCGAGATCCAGAGACAGAGACGGCTCTTGTCAAAAAGCACCAGAAAGAAAGATGCAACCAGGCTGCCAATGTTACACAACACAACCATGGTTCCAGGCTGTAAGAGCGTCGCAAAGAAGATGGCCAGGCCCCTGCAGACTGCAAAGGTCCCCCAGAAGACGGAGTTCAAGCCAGCTGCCTCGCTCTCTTCCATACCAACATGGGTGGTGGCGAAGGAGAATACAAAAGAGCCATAGGTCACTTCAGCTCCCACATAGAAGAAGAAGAAGAGGAAGAGGAGGCATAGCAGGGCCCAGTGATACTTAGCCCTTCGAGCTCCCTGAGCAGATGCTATGGGTTTTTTCTGCCTTGAGCTTTTCTTAAAAAATGGAGCAAACAGAAAGACAGAAACTACTAAAATATAGGTGCCAATAGAAACATATGTCCACAACAGATTCTTGTCATCAGGTACCACGAACACAGAGTCTGAGGCGGCTTCAAAGGATTGGTTTAAGGCTGAACGATCAAACTGGGGCTCTGTGTGGTTCTGAGCAGATGCTGTTGTACCCCAGGCCAACTTAGCCAGCAGGGGAGCCAGGAAGGCACCCAAGGCGAAACTGAAGTGCAAGGCCTGCATGTGTGGGGCTCCTTTGTCCCCCCAAAGATCCAAGATGAGGACATTCCCACCTACCAACAAAGGAAATGATTTCAGTTAAATACAGTAACTTATCTAATACATGACAAATGTTCTAAATTATCAAAGATGGTACCTGATTCAACTCTGTGATGTAAGGTCTCTCCACACACACTGTCTCATCCTTACACATGACATCCAATTATCTGATCAACTGCAACCTCTTAGAGCCAGGAACATTAGCAAAGGCTTTTTTATAAAATATGCTGACAATCTGTTGGGAGCCAACTTTTAGCAGAAAGTGGCTGTCTTTGCAGCCATCTCAAGCCATATACCCTGACAAGAGACTTGTTTTCAACAGCCTACAACAACTGAGCATACTCTGATAAATATCTTGTTTTTCCCACATAGCTTGTTTTGTTGTTTAATGCCCCCAGCTGCAAGGTGCACCTGGTAAAGTGCCTTCAGCTGTGTTCTCCTGCTTGTCCACGGCTGGAAGGCACGTGGTGAAGTGTATATATACCCAAAATTTTCCTTTTAATAAATGAAACTTGAGACTTGATCACACACTCTGACTTGTCTCCATTCTTCACGTCTCTTCCCCTTCATCCCCACTCTCTCTCTCTTGCTAGACCCTGACCTGCGGACCAGAGCAGCAGCTCAGGCCAAGACAACAATCCCCTGGGGGATTTTATTTGATACACTTGTTTATATATATTATATAATTATGATGGTTTGTATAAGCTCGGCCCAGGGAGTGGCACTTTTAGAAGGTGTGGCCCTGTTCGAGTAAGTGTGGCCTTGTTGAAGTATGTGTGTCACTGTGGGTGTGGGCTTTAAGACCCTCATCTAGCTGCCTAGAAGCCAGTATTCTGCTAACAGCCTTCAGATGAAGATGTAGAACTCTCAGCTCCTCCTGCACCACGCCTGACTGCACACTGCCCTGCTCCTGCCTTGATGATAATGGACTGAACCTCTGAACCTGTAATCCAGCCCAATTAAATGTTGTCCTTATAAGAGTTGCTTTGGTTATGGTGTTTGTTCACAGCAGTAAAACCTAACTGAGACAATAATATACATATGCATGTGTATGCATATACTTCAGACACATTATCAACACTTTTTGTACTTGAAATAATAAAAATACTATTTATTTATGTTTAAAACACATGCAAAATACCCATTTAGAATCCTAGCCCTGGTGTGCCTATTACAGGAAATGATACGTGTCTTAGACCCTGCCCTTAATTCTATCAGAGGACCTACAAGAAGAGAAGTCTAAAACTTCAAGCCCACGGCTACATCTTTTTTTTAAATGATTGATTTTAAAAATTCATTCCACTCTGAATTTGTAACCAAACAAAGCCTAAAGAATGAAATATCCCCACATCTGTAAGACAGCATTAGACAGAGACAGAAAGAATGGAAGGTTGGAATTTGGAAGTACACCAGTATCACATATGCCATTTAATAGGTTTTCAGGGGGGGCGGGGCAAATGAGTGTGTGGACGTGCACAGACCTGTGTGCGCATGCAGGAGGATGCCCAGGGTCTTATCATCCCCTGCCTGATTGTCATGAGACAACGTCTCTCACCGAAAGCTTGTCATTTGGCTAGGCTAGATGGCCAGTTAGTTCTCAGATCTTCTTGAGTCACCTCCCCCACCCCTTTAGGCTTTCAGAGACATCATCACATATGCAGAAACTTTACTGTAGAGGGGGGTTTTGAGAAAGCAAAGAACAAAAATAAATAAGTGCAAAGAAAGTGGCACACAGCGCTGGCTCTTGGCTTTCCCTCTTCTGAATCGGACAGCAAGAGCCCACAATCTCTCACAGGACAGAATCTTTAAGATCATTTGTCGTCAGATAATTAGAAAATCTAATTTACATGAAGAGCAGCTGGTAGCAGGGTGGCTCTGAGTCGATGGCTCTATGGCCACATCTGTAGTTCCCTGTCATTTCAAGTCCATGGGGACCAGTTTAATACCGTCTCCACCCCTCTCAGCAGTAGCATGCTCCAGTCTCAGATATGGCTGTGAGTGATTCACTAACCTGTATCCAGAACACCAAAAGAGACACCGGTAACAGACATCATGGCAGTCAGCGCGGCAGCTGTTTTACAGAAAGGAGTGAGGTAAAGACCGACCATGGTGATCAGGTTGGACAGCCCTGAGAGAACACAGTTGAAAGTCAGAAGTCAAGAAATTCATGCAGTCTAGAGCCAAGTCCTCCAAATGCAAACAGGATCAAATTTAAAAAGGGAATAGCCTTGTGAAAGTCAGAGTCGAACCTTTTACAAGTAGCCCTTGTATGGTCTTTACGGATTATAAAATGTAAAAGATTACGAAGTGAATATAATTTTATCACTGATAGAAGCAAGCTGTAAATTTGCCGTGGTTTATACAAAAGAGGTAAAAACTATTTACTTAAATGTTTTACAATTCAGGACCACAAGGAGGCCCAGCAAGATGGCTCAGTGCTGCCAAGCCTGGTGACCTCAGTTAGAGTTCAGGAGCGTAATGTGGAAGGAGAAAGTTGTCCTCTGACCTGCATATGAGGACTCTGGGATGTGCACAATAATTAATTAAACGTATCTTAACAATTAAAAAACAATCCAAATGGAGGGGGTGTAGTTAGAGGCTGGCCCAGGGACTGAACATGAGTATGCATGTGTGAGGACCAGAGTTCCAGTCCCTGATACCCACCTAAAAGCTGGGTGGTCATGGTGGCCCCTTGTAATCCCAGAGTTTAAATGCTCCACAGAGTAAACTGGCTGGTCAGATTAGTCAAATCAGTGGACTGTGGGCTCAGTGAAAGAGCTTGCTTCATCCAGTAAAGCAGAAAGCAGTCAAGGAACACACCTGTGGCCTCCATGCCCACACGCACATATCTGAATACACATGAGCCCATACACATGTGAATATGAATACACACCACACACACACACACACACACACACACACACACACATTCACACACATGCGCACAGGCAAAACAAACAAAACAAGAAAAAAATCCAAGAACTAAAAGGAATGTTTATATGTGGAATAACCAAAAGACCAAACAGAAGGATTAGTTTAGCAGTTTATAGGTCCCTCCCCACCCCCACCCCCAGAGACAGGGTTTCTCTGTGTAGGTCTGGCTGTCCTGGAACTCACTCTGTAGACCAGGCTGGCCTCGAACTCAGAAATCTGCCTGCCTCTGCCTCCCAAGTGCTGGGATTAAAGGCGTGCACCACCACTGCCCAGCTATAGTAAAACTTTTAACAAGTTAGTTTATGGACTTGGGAGGCGGTTACAGGGCATAGTTTCTGGGCTAGCATTTAGATCAGTGGTGGAACAACTGTATAACGGCATTCTCCGCAAACCAAACCTTACATTTATGTAATCCTTATATGGATTCTTTCAGTCTACTTTGGAAATAAGAGGAGGTTCACTCACTTATTCAACAGGAACAATAAGCTTTCCCATCCACTTCTAGGGTTGCGATAGGGCATCCTGGGCTCTACGCTGATGCCAGGCAGCAGATAAAAATGCAGCCTGCAGTTCTCATCAGCCTGCGCCCCTTCGTGTCCAGTCCAGGTTTCAAGAGCAGTAGTGTCGCCGGGCAGTGGTGGCGCACGCCTTTAATCCCAGCACTTGGGAGGCAGAGGCAGGCGGATTTCTGAGTTCGAGGCCAGCCTGGTCTACAGAGTGAGTTCCAGGACAGCCAGGGTTACACAGAGAAACCCTGTCTCAAAAAACAAAAGCAAAAAATAAAAACCAAAAACAAAAAGAGCAGTAGTGTCTTATCTCTACAGCTCTGGGAATCCTGCTAAGCCTCCGATCAGCACAACTCTGGGGGCAATGCGCTGATGTGTGCGTCTGGAATAAAGTCTGAGTTTCGGTGAAGGCTGACAAGACTCGGGATTGCTAACACTCCCTTCACAGGGTTAGACGTTTCCAGAGGGCTCCGAAATGATCGCCTGTCACTGACATGGGACATTAGACTCTGGCAAAGCGGGAGACAGCAAAACACAGTAATACTTCGATTGTCTATGTCTCCAGGGTACTGCTGAATATGCAAAGTCACAGGCTAATACACTACCGAGTATTTAGAGACAGATTGCAAACTTAGTAACAGAAACAGGGGAATGAAAATCACTGCTAGCTTACCCAAAAGTAGAAAATGATTCATGCAGTCGAAGAGCACCCCGCCAACCACAGAGCCACACATGTAGCCGAGGGCGCGGCCCACGAAGATTTCAGAAAGGCTGCTGATGTTGCGGTTCACGTTTCTCGCCAGGTCTGGAAATGTGGGTCCCAGCACAGCCGCGCCCACACCCTGCAATTCACAAATCCAAAAGCTCTTACTTATAAAGTAATATTTATCTAATTAAATTTATAGTTGTAAAAAAGAAAGTAGTGGGATGCGGTTACAAGGCAGAGAGTGACTTTAAGGCTCCCAGCAAGGAAGGAATATTCAGTAATACTGAAATTACACAACCACAGAGCTCCTGTTGCTTTTCTCTGGTTCAAGCCTCTCAATTTTTCATTTTCTTTAATGCTATGGCTTTATTTTGCATGGTTTCCTATTTGACAGTACCTTAAAAGGCTGATCTGTATTAAAAAACTAACGTGGACCTTGGAGTATAACCATGGTAGTTGCTTGTCGAGCATGCACAAGTCCAAATTCAATGGGTAGCACAACAAATTAATATTAATATTTTTATTTTTTTCCATTTATTTAGTATGTGTACATGCGTATGCCATTGTGTGAATGTCTAGATCAGGGGTCAACTTGTGTGAGCCAGTTCTCTCTTCCCACCATGTGGCTTCTGAGGATCAAACTCAAGGCCATCAGTAATAATAATAATAATTATTATTATTATTAAGTTGCACCACTAATCTTATATTTGAAATAAGTTTTTAGTATAGTATTTACAAGTATAAGTACCAATATAATTTACGTATCAAAATTCTAAATATCAGACTGTTCCAATTTTTATATTATTAAAACTTGTCGGGAGCAGCCTTACTTATAGAATGAAGGCCTAAAATCAGCAATAGGCCTAAGTCAGCCATACATGCTTGCTAACACGAAGTCTTAGTCTCTGTGGAAATTTATCAGCCTGGATAGTCATAGACCTTGTGGATAGGCAGCCTTGGTGGAAAGTACCAGCTTAGATAGGAAACAAGTGAATCATAAACAGAGTCATAGTGACCTGTTCCCTGCTTCTTCACCCAGCTGATACCCTGTTCTGGAAGATATCTGTACTCCCCCTGAGAACACCTACGCTCCTGCGTCATCCCCTTCCCCACATCCTGCCTCTATGTGTATATAACCCCTGTGTGAAAACATTAAAATCAGCAGTTTGATCAGATTATAGACAAGCCACTCATTATTTGTGTCCCCTGTCCTCCAATTCTCTCTTCCAGGTCTTCTGATCCCAGTTCAATGCCCCATGGGACTGGGGCAAAAACTGAACTATTTCTGATGCAGATGAGTTTCTACATATACAGAATGCATAGGAGATAAATCAACTGACCTTACCCACATCGATATTTCCCTTCAACAAACCCTCAGCCACCGGAAGCACAGAATGTCAATCTTCCCTGCAATGTGTTACACACAGCAGGTAGAGCGCGACTCTAACAGTAAAATGTTAAAGAATGACAATTTATTGTTCAGAGTAAATCTGGTCTGTAGCTACCGCAGTATGTAAGGAACTCTAACCCAGCCTGTCAGCACACTAACCTTCTGAGTGTATTTCCCATAACACACGGCCAGTTTCATGGGCTGCACAATGTGTAGGCTGTGTTCAAACAAGGCAAAATTTAAGCTGACCTAAGCACAACTGTTTTGGTACGTCATTTCTCCTTTTTTTTTCTGTCTAAAAATTTTCCTCTCCCCCACTGTTGGGTGTAGGTTTGTCTACTTCCATTGACTCCAGAAGCTGCTGACTTATGAACCCTTTGCTCAAACAAAAAATTTTTAAAAATATTTATTTATTTTACATCTGTGTATGTGTGGGTGCCTGCGTGTGTGTACATGCACTCAGAGGGTGTGGGAGATCCTGGAACTGGAGTCACTGGAGCAAGCTGATGTGAGGCTGAGAAGCAAATCCAGGCCCTTGCAAGAGCAGTAGGTGCTCATAACTCCCGACCTCCCTTTCCCCCACCCCTCAAATAACATTTTACCAAATGTTTGTCATCAGATGTGCAGTGCTAATGAGACTTCCAGTGATGGCTTTCTCATCAAATAAGTATACAAATGTACCAGCCAGAGTCTCTTGTGCCCAGCGATCTGACACAGCACCTGAGATCACTGCAGGTTGCTTCCTTAATTTGAGCTCTATGAATCTGTG
This sequence comes from Rhabdomys pumilio, assembly GCA_030674055.1. NCBI lineage: Eukaryota > Metazoa > Chordata > Mammalia > Rodentia > Muridae > Rhabdomys > Rhabdomys pumilio. Next base: position 15,412,448 of record JANHMN010000019.1, on the reverse strand, counting down.
TAGAGTCCTCTGTGGAGCAGTGATACCTCGTTGGACTGCTGACGAAAGGGCGCTTTTGGAATGGATCCCTCTGGCGAAGTTGTCTGGGAGCCTGATTTCTTTTTCTTTTTCTTTTTCTTTTTCTTTTTTTGTTTTTTGTTTTTTGTTTTTTGTTTTTTGTTTTTTGTTTTTTTGTTTTTTGTTTTTTGTTTTTTGTTTTTTGTTTTTTGTTTGTTTTTCGAGACAGGGTTTCTCTGTGTAGTCCTGGCTGTCCTGGAACTCACTCTGTAGACCAGGCTAGCCTCGAACTCAGAAATCTGCCTACCTCCGCCTCCCAAGTGCTGGGATTAAAGGAATGTGCCACCACTGCCCGGCGGGAGCCTGATTTCTGGGACACCTGCTTATTGTCACAAAGTTAAGGGCCCAGAACCTGTGTGCATGTGGGGCTGGGACAGGAATAAGTTAACTTTGTTAGGCCATCTTTGAACTATGTAGTAGCTAGAATGTCAGCATTCTCACTTAGATAAACTTGCTCACTTGCGAGGTACTATAGAAGAGAGTGCAATGCCTTAAACTCAGTGCCTTGCACTCTTTAAAGCAGTGGTTCTCAACCCTCCCAATGTTCCAAGCCTTTACTACATAATTTCCTCATGTTGTGGTGACCCCCAACCACAAAACTATTTTAGTTGCTACTTTATAACTGAAATTTTGCTACTGTAGATAGCAAATGCTGTGTTTTCCAATGGTCTAAGGAGACCCCTGTGAAAGGCAATTCAGCCCAAGGGAGTGGGGACCCACAGACTGTTTTAAAGGGTTTACAGCTGTGCACGTGAGAGGCAGCTGCCTGCAGAGCGACCATGATGTTTGCCATGGCTACTGTCCTCAGAAGGTGTGGAGCAGGGGTGGTTGGTCACCCTCACAGCATCAGAGCATCCTGGAGATACATGGGTGGTGCCCTGCTGTGGCAGATAGGCACAGCAGCCTAAGGAGCTAAGCCAAATGAGACTGGGGGCACAGTGTGTACCTCAGCCTGGGAATCCACACACCCATGAGCTGTTCCAGCTCAGCAGGGAGGAAAATGGCAGGACCAAGGCTTGTCCTTCAGGCAGGGGAGGCAGTGGCCAGGGCACCCTCCACCTGGGTCAGCCCAGAAGGATCCTCCAAGCTCCTAAGGTTGTCAGGGTCATGGTTTCTCCTCTCTCTAAGAAGAGCAATGTGGTTTAAACAAATACTAATGCAATACATTTTAAATGAGCTAATGCCCCCCTTCTACAAGATCCCTTGGAAAAGGAAAAAACAAGTCTCAAATATCTTTTTACATGTATACTTTTCTATTTGCTTATGACCTTGATAACTTGTGTGAGACATCTGCCACTAAATGATAAAGCAGGTGTGGTGACTATCTATGGTCCTAGCACTCCTGAGACTTTGGCTAGGCAAAGCGGGGGCAAGCTTATGTGAATAAAGTATTCTAAAAAAAAAAAAAAGAAAGAAAAAGGAAGAGGAGGAGCCTACGTTCTTCCTGGCTTATGTGTCCTGGGTAGTGTTTGGATCATAGGATAATTTTCAAAGGCTTACACATCTAGAGGTTGCACGATTCACAAATTCCCCAGTCCGGATTTTGTTTGTATATTATTTCTACTGACTTCCTTCCTACTGTGCACTGGAGATTAAGGTAAACAAATGTTAAATTATAAGTAATACATGAAACTTAAATTACTAGAAATAAGAAAAAAGGGGTTCAGGGCTGGAGAGATGGCTCAGCAGTTAAGAGCACTGGTTACTCTTTCAGAGGTCCTGAGTTCAGTTCCCAGCTACCACATGGTGGCTCACAACCATCTGTAATGGGATCTGATGCCCTCTTCAGGTGTGTCTGAAGAGAGCAACAGTGTACTCACATATATTAAATAAATAAGTGAATCTTAAAAAAAAAGAAAGAAAGAAAGAAAGAAAGAAGGGAAGAAAGAAAGAAAGAAAGAAAGAAAGAAAGAAAGAAAGAAAGAAAAGAATCCCAGTATGTAGCTATTCATGGATGATAAGTACACTTTTGGTTTAAGACTGTGTTAGCATTCTGTCTAAGCTCCACCCCACAGTTACCTGGCAATAGCCAGGTAGGCCTGACCCACTATAAAAGGGGATGCTTGCTCCCTCCTCATTCTCTTGCTTTTCCCTTCTTGCTCCCACTCTGTTCCCTCTCCCTTTCCCCCTCTTTCCCCATTCCCTTCCCCCTCTACTTCTCTTCTCTCTCTCTCTGCCTCTACTACCCACTTAGTTCCCCTCCTCATGCCCTGAATAAACTCTATTCTATACTATACCGTCATGTGACTGGTCCCTGGGGTGGGAATGCCTTAGCATCTTTCCCTCACACCTCACCACACCTCCATAGAACATATCTCTTCTCTTTATCTTTTTATAAACATACCATTGGTGCTGAAACCCGGGATTTGGGAACTCTGCAGGTTTGCAAACGCCCTGCTACAACATGGAGATCCACACTTGCTAGCCCAAACTTCGGAGAACTGGGAAGACCCCTCCCCTCAGTTGTCATCGGAAACGTCCGCGTGGTCCCAGGGGAGAGAGTTCTTGAGCTCAGAGCTACCCCTGTGCTGCCGTTGAGAATGGAGACATTCAGTCTTTCACTGACCCTCGTTCTAGGACTCTTTCCCTTGGGTGAGATTTTTCCTCTCTTTGAGACAGGTTCTTTCTCGCTGCTGAGAATCCCAGGCCAGGCCTGGACAAACTGCTCTCTGTAGCTCAGGAGCACTGGCTCTGAGTGTGGTCCCAGGTCCCTATGCGAGGACCTGGAAGTCTAGCCTGTGCTAGAATCTCCGTGGCTGTTAATGATGCCCTCAGAGAACACTATTCTCTCACCCATGGGTCGGTCTTCACCTCCTTGTCCCTACTTACTGGGATACCTTGGTCTAATTCACAATAAGTAGAAAGCAATATCTCTACATGGCCGCTAAACTGTCACTTTCTCAGTAGTGACCCATAGTGTAGGCTTCCCCTTCCCTTCATTTGCTGGCTCCTGCTCCCACTGTGGCTGCCACTGGTTCTGCTGGGTCCACTGGTTCCCGCCTAAAATGTGGGTCTGGTTCTGCCCCTACCAGGGACTCTGCCCACTGCTCTCCTCCCTGCTTGCAATCGCTCGTGGTTCTCTGTGGGAAAAGTGGATCCGGCCCACCCCTTGCATCCTGCCAGAGACTCTGTTTGTGAGACTCGCTTTCCCACCGGCTGCCCCCGCCAAAGCTGCCACTGGGCTCTGCCTGGCTGCTAAAAGCAGCTTTTGCCCTGCCCTCCCCTATCTGCCCTGTGGCCACTTCCTTCTTTGTCCACTAACATAGTTGCTTTTAGATGTCCGGCTGCAGCTGTAAGAAAAACAGCTTTCTCCTTGTCTGAGAAGTCACCTTCCCACGCACGCACGCGAGGGGTCCCCTCCCTCGCTCCTTCTCTCTCTCTCTCTCTCTCTCTCTCTCTCTCTCTCTCTCTCTCTCTCTCTCTCTCTCTCTCTCTCTCTCATCCTCTTTGCCTGGACTTATAAAGTGAGTGCTAGCAGCGTGCCAGGAGAATAGTTGCTGGGATACGGGATGCTACTTCAGGCACTTCCTTTTCCCCACCCACCACAGACTCAGACAGCTTCCAGCTTCTAGTAGGAAGTCCCACCCCATGCCCTGTCAAAGAAAGCACACTGTTGCCACCGTCTGCTGCCACCGCCCTTCAGCAGCAGAAGCGCACACACCATTATCATGGCCCCTAGTGATCTGTGCTCTCCAGACTACAGGCCATGCACCCGTTCCACCCTCACCCCTGCGGGAGCACACACCTGGTGTCACAGGTGTCACAGGCCTGAACCCGCCTGAACAAACTCACTTTCTGTCACCATGATCTGAAGACACTGCTGTCAGCTCTTTTATTCTGTTCCACACTAACTCTAAGACAAATATTTCTTTGCTAATGCAAAACTGTGGTTTTCTCTACTTACACAACCTGTCAAAGTTACTTAAGATTTTTGTTCCTATCCTGTCTTGATAAATAATGATTTTTGCTGCTGCCATTAAATTGTAGTGTGCTCTATTCAGGTCTGACCAGTCGATATAGCCCTCAATCTTGTCAGAAGTCTGCGACAGACAGAATCTCCCGAAGCCTTTAACAGTTTATCCCACAAGGTCTCAGAAGATTTGGACACAGCTACAAGCTACTGCTTGGATTGTGATAATCACTGAAAAAACGCAGTAGACAAAACTGGATACCCTGAGTCAAATGACTTATCTAAATCAAGGTAAGTCATTTCTCATGTCATATGCATCCATGTCACAGAGTAAAAAGGCTCTTTGTTCTCTGAGCGTGAAAACCAGACTGACTGCCCAAGTTGCCACGGAGACCACAGGGAACTGTTGGCTAGTGGACTCTGTCATTTTTTAAAATAACATATAACTGATAGATTATTGTTTATTCTCCCTCAGATTTCTGACTACATTGACAGCTAAGGTAACTGTAGCTTGAGAGTTAGGAGACAGACCTAACTCCTTACCAAAACTCAGTTTCTGGCGACTAGTTCAGATGTAAGCTTTCACAGATGTAACGTTACTTCCCTACCTAACCTCAGTTTCCATCAACTAAATGCTTCATATTTCGTCTTCTTGCTATACCACTGTCCTAACATTGTTCAAGTTCTTAACTCTAGTGAAACATTCCACGATATGATCCAACTATATAATCACAAATTCTTGTTCCTTCTGCTCCACAAAAAAGCTCATCTTAAAGACTGCTCATGTTGTTAACTCATGTTATTTCTTTTATAAACTTAGAAGCTACAGGAAACCCACTCTCGTGGATCCACTAGACTCCACCCAAGTAAGTACATCTGCCTAAAGTTCCCACTTACTACCTATTCCAGAGGCTGGGATTCCTCTGGGTTTTAAATGTACATCTAAGGAAAAAAATTTTGTTTCTCCCAAACACATTTAATCTTATTCTCTACCTTTAATATATATATATGTATGTGTGTGTATATATATGTGTGTGTGTAAAACACACACACACACACACACACACACACACACACACACACACACACACACACAGCACCTTGTCAAGTTTAGGTGCTTATTACATCCAAGACAGCTCCAGAGAAGCAACCTACAGATACTCCAACCTTCTCTTACACACACAGATGCTTCTACTGGACCTGTTCCTTCTGACCTGTCCTCAGATGGCTCCACAGACCCTGGACAGCAGGAAACAGCCAACTGGACAAACATTCCTATTCTTCTAGGTTCCCAAGAGACACATCGCCCCAATGTCAGAAGGAAGTAGCCAGATATCACCACGACCGTATTCTTGCTTTGCCGTCACCTCTTACTAACTTATTCTTTTTTAATTAAACCGAAACAGAGGAATGTTAGCATTCTGCCTAAACTCCACCCCACAGCTACCTGGTAATAACCAGGTAGGCCTGACACACTATAAAAGGGGCTGCTTGCCCCCTCCTCACTCTCTTGCTCTTCCCTTCTTGCTCCCACTCTGTCTCCTCATCCCTTCCCCTCTCTCTTCATTTCCTCACCCCCCATGTGCTCATGGCCAGCCTCTACTTCTCTACTCTCTCTTTCTCCACCTCTACTCCCCTCTTAACTCCTGTCCCCATGCCCTGAATAAACTCTATTCTATATTATACTGTCATGTGGCTGGTCCCTCAGAGGGAAGGGATGCCTTAGCATGGGCCTGCTGAGACACCCCTTTCCCCAATACCTCACCACACCTTCATAGAACATTCTTTCTCTCTTTATCTTTTAATAAACACATCAGGCTGCCTATGTGATATGAAGATGTCTTACTTTATTAAGGGAGATAAGCTCAGTTCTAAAATGAGAAGAGGAAAGACACAGGACAACACTGAATAGATGGGGACATTACAGAGCTGGGGAGCAGCTCAGTTGGCACAGTGCCTTTCAGCTCTAGCAGCCTTCCCTGTAGTCCTAGCTAATCAAGAGGCCAGGGCAGGGAAATGGATTGAGCCCAGTGGTCAGCATGGGCAACATAGCCAGACTCCCCTCATAAAGCTGGCACGCAACACACACAAACAACTTTCCTTGCCAAGTGCACTAATACTGTACGGAACTTTCCTCTGATCATTAACCACGGTCATCTTAAGTCTTGCCATGTGCAGTTAATTGTTTGGTCTCAACGGACAACCATGGAAAGGACTATCAAGTTCCCCTGCCTGGGTAGGAATTCCTAGACCCAGCGGCGCACAAATATCAAGCTGATGTTTAACCCAGCATCAAGTACAATAAGAATTAAGTACCAAGGAGTGACTTGGCAGATTCTCATGCTAAGTTAGCCAGTGGTGAAATCACTAAGCTATGCAATTTGAAAGAACTCCAGGGATTGGCTCAAGTCCAATTACCTATCAGAACCTATTTAGTATAGGATACTAAGGACCTGAACTTCAAAGGAGGTAAATCCCTTGCTAAGCATGGACACATGGAGCGTTTGAATGCCTCCTGGCGCTTGCTCAGTCCTCAAAGCTTCTAGCATTAAAAGCTCTGCACTCTAAGATACACTGTGGTGGGGGATGGGGAGATCCAAAGTGTAACAAACCATTGGTGGATCTGTATTTTCACTGCAAAGGCCTTCTAACCTGTGTTGGCATTCTCATGCCATCCATCATTTTAGCTAAGACAATAAAGCTCCAAATCTTGTGATTTTAGTGGCTGGCTGAGTCAGACACAGACGGATGGATCTCTTTCACACTGCACCCGGAGTGCCCATTTTCTAGGTGTTCGAAGGGTGCCCAACGCAGAAAGACTGAGGCTGTAACCGCAGCTGCAGTTAAATTAGAAGTTGTGTTTCCCAGCAGAGTTCCTGGCCACAATGCCACTCAAGTTGTCTCTCATGCAAGTTGTATAACAGCTAAGTAAGGAAGCCCAGCCACAAAGGCAGTAGGGAGCCCAGCTCCTGATTTGCCTGGATGGCGTCAGGCATAAGCACTTCTAAGGGGTGACAACTGGATCCACTCCCACTGGGGTGCATAGACTGAGCCCTCCTGAACTGTACCTGCTGCACCCCTGGTGACAACATCTGAGTCCTCACAGTCACTAAATTGTGACATGATCCAGTAGGCAAAGGTACCACACAATAATCTAAAGTAAGTATATTTTCACTAGGATCAGCCTTCAAGCCGCTTTCCCAAGAACATAGGCTATGATTTCCCTGCTATTTTGAAGGTGTTAGCTTTCTAGACGCACGCATGCACGCACGCACGCACGCACGCACGCATGCACGCCTATAATCTTTTCCTTCTGCTTGCAGGAAAACACGGGGAAATGCCGTAGTCTTTGGATATGTTGCAAACCAGAGCTATTACCAAACTCCCCTGCACACTCATAGCGAGTTAACTAGAACTGCCGAGTGGAAAGCTCTCCTCGATATTCTGGAGATCACTGCTGCTTGTGATACACTCACTGGAAATGACCTGTCCCAATTACTAACTAATCAAATACATGTCAGTAAAAAGGCATTGTGTGCACAAGACCAAGGGATTACATGGGTAAGCCACATTAAGTCAAACTTAACGCTATTACGTGAGACGCTATACCTCTACAGCATGATCCATAGGAAACTTCCCATCAGACCTTCATAGGTTTCCTTCGAGGTGAATGAATTTAGTTGATGTCTGTTTGGCTACCACTAGGTGGCGATCTTTTCCACCTCAAGGGCCTTTATTGAAATTGTAGACTTCGGCCTCCTGAATTACTTTTCTGGAAGTTTCTATACCTTCCATAATCAAAGACGTCAATACTCAGAATGAGTGCCCACCTTTGACGTTGATAAACATGTTAGCCTCCATTGAAGAAAGTTTTTAATAGAGTTTCTGCGTCTTCCTTTTGCAGCAGTGGGGTGCTAGTCGGATGGAACGTAAAGCTACCTGTAACTTGGGGGAAGTCTGGTCTTGAAACGGGTAAAAACTCCCACGGGTTCTGAAATGTGAAGCCACTCTCTGAAAGGTGAGAACATTTAGATATTGATTGGAACAAAATTTCAGTTTAGAGCTCCTCCTTGGGGGACTGGAGAGATTGCTCAGTGATTTACAACTAGTACTTACTCTCACAGGGCCCCAGTTCCATCCCCAGCATCCAAGTTGGGCATCTCATAACTGGCTTCCAGGGCACCCGTATTCACATGCATGTTACTGTACACATGACTGCTGATCTGTGCTTTCCCACAACACTAACACTGAATAAGGAAACCTCTCAGGGGAGGAAAACACAGAGTGTTCGTAGGAGCAGCGATCAGACGGTCTGCAAGCATGAGGGATGGTGGAGGGCGAGTCCAGCTATGACAAAGCTTTCAAATACTTGTGGCTAGTGGCTCTCCTGGTTCCTCTAGCTTATGTTGCCAGGCTAACTACAAAAATAAATAACTCTTTAAATTAGACAATTTTACAGCCTACTGGTCTTAATTGCCATTATGCCATAGACTGGCATGTCAGATATCCTGAATCTCAGATATTTATATTACAACTCATAACAGTAGGAAAATTACAGTTATGAAGTAGCAACAAGAACAATTTTATGGTTGGGCTTCAGTTTAACATGTGGGACTGTATTGCAGGGTCTCAGCATGGGGAAGGTTGAGAGCCACTGGTCTAAACAAAGGCCACGGAGACTTGCACGCTAACCCTGTTGATCTCCTTATTATGTGAGCATTGACTTGTTTGGTTTTGATCTGGTTTGGGCCCCACAGAAGCCTGTTATAGAAGAGTGTGCTCGGGTTTCTTAGTATTGTCTACCTGATAACCCGCATAGCGTCTCCTCTTCCTGTTGGGGTCCCTTGAGTCACGGACGTCTCCATACACTCATCCTTTGAAGATGTAGAGAATTATCTGACCAGCATGTCATCGTCCATTATGAATTCTATAACTGGACCAAACTGACCATGGCTATCATCACAGAAAGTGCTGGTGGTGCTTTTTTCAAACCGAGAGGCTGACCCAAAAGGAAAGTGGGATTGTTAAATTGGCATACAGCTGCTTCTGCATGTAGGATGCTGTGACCTATCAGAGTGCTCCAGCTGAAACTTTAATAAAAGAAATTCTTAGACAAGTGCTGACTAACCAAGCAGTGAGTGCATCGCAGATGGATACAGCCCGCAATGTCCAAAGCAGGTTGAGTGGGTTACACGAAACCACCTTATCTCCATATGCTTTCTGGGCCTATAGACATTGCCTACCCATATTTCAGAGTAATAGCTTTTGCTAGAACAGGCTTTGGCCAGTTCCCGATTCATTTCTTTGTGCAAAAAAACTGTTAAAATCAACAAGTGTAATTACACCTCTGTTTTTCAATAGGAGTAACAAGACCAAAAGATTAACCGCTGGCTTTCAGAGGAAATTCCTTGGGCCCCTTAAGAAGTGTTTCCTAATTCATCTGTATTTCAAGAATGCCTGGTTCTAATTGCACGACTGTTTGTTCCAATGCAAGGTGAGCCCCTTACCTCGGCAGAAGCCATCTTCTAGGCAGAAGAACTAGAGCATGCACGGCAAGACCTGGCCCACAGAAGGACTGACCCAGAGTCTGCAGTGATCTCTCCATCTTCTAACTCTCCCTCATCAGAAACAAACTCCCCTGCACACCCATAGCGAGCTAACTAGAACTGCCGAGTGGAAAGCTCTCCTCGATATTCTGGAGGTCACTGCTGCTTGTGATACACTCACTGGAAATGACCTGTCCAATTACTAACTAATCAAATATATGTCAGTAAAAATTCCCTCCCTGAAATTCTAAGTTACCTGACATCACTCCACAGGCAACTGACTTTTCTCTCTCCAAGGTCACACTCGTCACGGACAGTAGATTGAAAAGGAGTCTAAGTGGCCAGTAAAAGTCACTTCTTGCTTTGCACTTTGCTCCAAGAAAAACATTTAAGGACCCAAAACACTCAATTTAAGTAGGATTATCATTGAGAGAGACATCTTCCTGGCTTTACCAACTTAACCAACTCTGCGACCTGGGGAAAGTCACTTCCTACTCGGGGATCACTTTTCAGCTGCAAAATTAAGTTGCTAGCTGGATCTGGTCAGGGCCCAAGGAAGAACTCCCAGGAAGGCACGTTTCTGTCTAACCACCTGGGACATGAGGGCCATTGGTAACGCCAGAACTGCTCTCTGTCTCTCCCTATCCAGAAACCAAGTAAGGTTTGCTGCCGATGGAGAACATTAGGACGACCGTTAGGGTCATCAGTTTCACGTTTGATTAAAATTGTACCCATTCTCCCGCGGCCTGGGCAGTTTCAATAATGCTGCACAAAGGCCACACAATGTGCAGGTGGTTTCAGCCTCAGCTCTCACCATCCCCAGGAAAGCAGCATTCAGAGCCACAGTGGTGAACCAGCGCAGTGTTCTTCCCACGTGACCATTCTTCCTTGGGGTCTCAGCCTGGAGGAGGTGATGCTCAACCGCCGTGGCCCCGGACCCACGGGACTCCATTTTCAACTCCAGCTTGGTGGTTCCAGACAAAGGGTTTTTGGTGCGGTACAGCGTTTTGGAAGGGTCCTTGGAGCTCTGAGCCCCTGTTCCTTCTGACCAGCAGATTCCTCCCAGTGCCTCCTCCCCCACAGACAGTCCTGAGTCAGGACCTTGGGAAGTTACACTTTGGACTGTGCACGTGGTGCCGACACCAGCACTCATCTTGCACAATCCCTAAGAAGATCCTTTGACAGAAATAGGCCTTTCTCAGCAATAAGGGACCCAGCTTCTTGGGAGAGGGAAACGTGGTTGCCTGGAAGACAGGATGCTCATTCAGTATCCCTTGCATCTAAGCGCGCACAGATGGACGCACTGGTACCCTGAGGGAGAGAAAGCTGGAAGCGCATTCTCAGAACAGTCCAGTCAAGCGGCTTTGGGAGCTGGAAAAATGGCTCAGAAATTGAGAATGCTTGCTGACTTTTTTCAGGGGACTTGAGTTTGGTTTCCAGTACCCACATTGAGCAGTTTTCGACCTACCTGTAACTCTAGCTCTGAGAGATCCGACTCTCTCTTCTGCAAGGAAGGAAACTAGAATCTCCCTTTCAGGTTATCTGGGAGCAGAGAAGCCACAGTCAGGCCTGACTTTATACGACTTCCCAAACTCCGGGTCTGAGTCTTGTCTGTCAACATCTGAGCTTCTAAATCTGCCATTTACCACATTCATGCTACCAATACCTGTTGAACCTCATGGGTCAACTTTCACACATGCATCTCAACCCTCCCGACACAGAATCCACTCCAACCCTGTACAGCCAAAAGGATTATGGCTTTTCGAGTACATAACAACTCGCCCAGGAGTGGTCAGCAAAAACCCACTATGGATGGATAATGAAACAGTAGCTCATGAGCAAAATCTGGGCGGGGGATGTAGCTCAGGGCTTGAGTGTTTGTCCAGCATGCTCAGGGGCCTAGGTTCTGTACCTGGGATGGAAAAATACTTAACTCATCGGCTGGGGTCTCAACTATACACACTTACCCCAGTTCCTGCAGATACTTCCAGGTACCTGGTAGGGGGAGTGAGGAACTGGATCACAACCCTTTGCTGGGTTACGTCACTTGGGGGCAGGAGACCAAAACAGATCTTTAAAAAAAAAAAAAGAAAGGAAGGAAGGAAAGAAAAAAGAAAGGAAAGGAAAAAGCCCCAGATATTAAAAAAAAAATGAAGAAGAAAGAAAAAAGAAAGGAAGGGAGGAAAGAAGGAAGAAAGGAAAAGGGGTCTCATTTTGTAGCCCAGGCTAGCCTGGAATTTACTCTGTAGCCCAGGCTGGTGTCAAACTCAGGGCAATCTTTCTTCATCGACCCCTGATACTGATGTTACAACCCCCATACCCAGCTTAAAGCCAAATTTTATTGGCTCTTTATTGAAGCCAACCATATCCCTCTTAGCCTTGGCAGTATAAACCTATATATAACCTCAGCACTTGGAGGTAGGAGAGAGATCAGAAATACAAGATCATCATTATTGGCTACCTAGGGAGTTTGAGGCCAAGCTGAGCTATGTGAAACCTTGTCTCAGGAGTTGGCGAGATGGCTCAGTGTGTGAAAGCATTTGTTATGTAAGCCCGATGTCCTGAGTTTGGTCCCCAGAACCTATGGCGGAAGGAAACAAACAACTCTTGAAAGTTGTCCCCTGACCTCCACACAAGTGCACCAGCAAACAGTACAGAAGATAGGTAGATGGTCTCCAAAAACCCCAGAGATCGACAGAATATGGCATTTTAAGATGCTTTAGAAGCAAAAGGCTTTTCGGAAGTGAGACAGATCTGCTCCTGGCAGAACCCCCTTTCTAACTCAAGGAAGTCGATGAACGCTGAAGAACCTCCATATGGAGTTTGCTTCAAATGTGGCAAACATGCCACTGGGCAAAAAACTGCCCTTGCCTCAGCTACAGGCAGAATGCTGTCCAAACCACGGACAAATGAGACTCGGGGAAGTTGACCGTTGAGCTTTGCAAGGACAAGGTAGGCCTCCATGATTGCTGCTTCACAAAACGTCTGTCAGATATTCCAGGCCAGAGCGCTAAACATAGGTGCTCCCAGATTATAGAGAAATTCGGGAGGACTGTCCAGGCAACAAACTATCTCTGTCATTTCTATAATTTTGGGAGTTGCTTATTCTGCACTTCTTGCACCCTCAAGTGACATTTATTCCTTCTCAAGTCCCTGTTGGGGTTGAAGACTAGGTAGTTATAGTCTCACAACAAAAGCTTAAGTTGTTTAGGATTTAAGAAAATGTCTTTAGGTATAAGATGTTTTTAGACTGGTAATATGATAGAAAATGGTTTAGGTACAGAACTCCGAACTTACCAAAATAGAATAGATAATGAAGTATTTTCTCCCAAGTTGCCATTTACAAATGGGCTGGGCATTGTGAATGTAGCTCTTACATGATAGTTTTTGTAATTGTCCCATAATTATTCTTATTGCATATAGTTTATTGTTATAAAAGAAAGGGTCTTTTATTGTACAAGAAAGGGGAGCTGCTAGGGTTGGTCTTATACATTGTGTATTCAGATGCTGGGTCTGTGCCCCAAGATCAGGTTGCAGTCTGTACGTGGGCAATGTATTGACTAATGTGTGGTAAAGAGTGTTCCCCAGTAATCTCTGGTAGGTAAATAAAAGTCAGAGCCTGTGACTGGGCAGGGGAGAGAGGACGGCAGGACGTGAGGTCAAGGGAGGGGATTTCAAGTAGGGGTCAGAAGAGAAGGAAGAAAGGAGACAAGGAGGAGGCCACCATGAAGCAGGAATAACCATGAGCACATGGCTCGCCCTGAGGACAGACAGCTATAACAGAAACAGCCCGAGCAGGACACATTGGCAAGTAACAGGGCATTTCTCTTGTTTTTCATAGACTAGTTAGGTCAGAATAGCTCAGAACCTGCCCAGCATAGTGCCAGCAGCTTGTTAATAAAATCTGATGTCTCTGTGTCATTTAAACAGGACAGAGTGGGGGCAGAAATCCCCCATTAAGTTACTGCAATAGACACAGAGGAAACTCGAGGACAATGCACAGTTAGCAAGCACCAGAGTAAAGGTTGTTGGTGGAGGGAAGGCCATAGAAGAGTAGGGACAGGAAGTTGTTCCTTCTCTTCCCCTACTTCCTTTGGATAGTATTTCATGCACTCCAGGCTGAATTTGAATTTTCTACGCTGCTGAGGGTGACCTTAAATTTCTGGTCTTCTTGCTTCCATTTGGAGAATGAAGGCATTAGAGATGTGGACCACCATGCCCTGTTGATGCTGTGCCGGGGACGGGGTTTTGTATGTGTTAGGGCTAGGCAACACAACCATCTGAGCAATATCTCCAGTCGGAAATTCATACTTCTACAGAAGGGACTGTTCTGGGGTGGGGGTGGTGCATGCCCTTAATCCTAGACCTTGGGAGGCAGAGGCAGGTGAGTCTCTATGAGTTTGAGACCAGCCTGGTCTACAAAGCAAATCCAGGACAGCCAGGGCTGTTACACAAAGAAGCCCTGTCTTGACACCTCCTCCCCAAAAGTGTGTTTGTATGTGTGTGCGTGTACATGTGTGTGCGAGTGTGTGTACAAGCGACCTGTGTGGAGGTCAGAGGACTGCCCTCAGTATTAGTTCTCACCTCCCATCTTGGTCGAGGCTGCTCTCTAGTTGTTCACTACTGTATATGTGTTCTGTACACTGTACACTGCACACTATATGGTATAGTATATATTGTATACTGTGTAGTGCATACTGTACAGTGTATACTGTGTACTGTATACTGTATATTGTATAGTGTATACTGTATAGTGTATGCTGTATACTATATACTGTATATTATATAGTGTGTACTGTATACTGTGTAGGATATGCTATATACTGTGTAGTGTATACTGTATAGTGTATACTACTGTGTAGTATATACTGTATATTGTATATTGTATACTGTATAGTGTATACTGTGTACTATATACTGTATAGTGTATACTGTATAGTGTATACTGTGTACTATATACTGTGTATTGTATAGTGTATACTGTATACTGTATAGTGTATGCTGTATACTATATACTGTATATTATATAGTGTGTACTGTATACTGTGTAGGATATGCTACATACTGTGTAGTGTATACTGTATACTATGTAGTATATATAGTATATACTGTATAGTATATAGTATATACTGTATACAGTAGAGTTGTTGGCCGGATGGCCCACAAGCTTCTGGGAATTCTCCTGGTCACACCTCTCAAGTCACTGTCAGAGTGCTGGAGCTAAGAGCGCACCCTTCTTGTCTAGCTTTACATGTGCCTGCAGAGCCAAATTCAGTTCTTCACATTTGATGGCAGCTGCTTTCCCCACTGAGCCATCTCCCCAGCCCAAGTTCCATTTTTAATAGACTAAAAGATGTATCTTGGGCAAAAATACATAAAACAAACAAAAAAATGGTACACCTCAGAAAAACAACAAAGACTGGACAGTAAAACAGGAAGAACACCTGACGCTTTTCAGAAAAACAAC
>JANHMN010000019.1:15341643-15388696 GCA_030674055.1 Rhabdomys pumilio | reverse complement strand
TCTCTGTTTCTTGTGCCTTAACTTGGGCTCTTTTCCTTCCACTTGTTTGTTTTGTCCAATTCCAAAGTGTAGGTTTTTTGTTTTATCATGTATTTTATTATTATCTGTTAGAAGCCTGTTCTGTTCTAATGAGAGACAGAAAGGAAGTAGATCTGGAGGGAGGAACTGGGAGGAACTGGGAGGAGTGGGGGAGGGGAAGGGTAGAAAAATCCTTTTTCAGTAAAAGGAAAGAGAAAAGGAGCATCAAGAGAGGGCTAGTGAGCAGGAGCTGAAAGAAAGCGCACATCATGTGTGCTACTTAGTAGGGTTTCAAATAGATATTGGCACACAGAAAAGCTATACCTTTGAAGGCTTAGAACAGCTAAGAGAAATTAACAGGGAAGTGAGAAGTGTCACAGGACTCAGCTTCCTCTTGCCTCAGAAAACAGGGTGTACGTTAGCTGTGTGTCTGCTTCTGGGCCTTAGACAAATGCTGGTCCATGCTTGCTTTTAACCGTCAATTCCTCTTAGTTTACCGTGATAAAATTGAACCCCAAATGAAAGCCCATTTCACCTGCACTGCCAACCACAGACGGGAGTTTTTCTAAGTTTAGCCCCTGTAACTCAGTCTCTCTTAGAACAAAGGCATGAAGTCCTATTGTTATAGTTGGCTGTTCAAAAATCAATTCCCAAATCAGCACGAAGTGTAGCTGCTACAAGGGTGTACTATTTCAGTGACCCTATGACTGAGTCAGAAATTCTGTGTCATTCCAAAAGTATGCAGGGACAGTCGGCATCACCTGAGGGACTTTTCCAGTTGAGTTCCCAGCCCCAGAGATGACGTCACATACCCGTATCCACAACGCCGATGGAAGCCCCAAAGATAGACATGGCAGTGATCAGTAAGACTGCTGTCTTGCAGAACGGGACGAGATAAAGCCCCACCGCAGTTGCCACCATCGACGCTCCTGAGAAGAAAGAAGGAATTCCACTTATAGATGCTGGCATTGTAACTCAGTAGCGGAAGGCTTGTCTAGCATGCGTGAGCCCCTGGGCTAGATTCCCCGCTGCAAAAATAAACTTTTGTATTAAAAAATAAGAATAAGCTATAAAAACCTGTATCCCTCAGGATCATAAAAACCTATAATTACACACAAAAAAATGAGACTGAATTAACACAGAGTTGCAGCTTCTGCAGTGGTTATGTAAAAATCATGTAAATTCTACAAAGCTTTTTTTAACCTAAGATATAAATTACTGTGACTTAAACGCAATTATAGGACTATTAAAAATCATAATAAATTATACAGCAAAGTTTAATAGCAAAGGAGACAGGCCAGAAATTATTCATTTACTGTCATACATGTAAGAATATAGGAGAGTTTTTAGATGTGAGTTAACAATGCTTTCGGTACAAAAGTTCTGGTTACATGTTTCTAAATTAATTAGTTTTGGGGAATAGGGAGGGAAATATAAGAAGGGCCAGTTATTTACTCATCAGGAGTAACTTATTTTCCTTGTTTTGTGTCTATTTTCCTTAATTGTGTCAATTTATTGGGAAAATTATGCTAGGAGCTTTGCCATCTTTTCAGGGTGCGGAAGGTTCATCTGTGACACTGGGCAACAGAGACAATAACAGTCTATATCACGTCTTCAACATCCCCCTGCCCCTTCATGTTCAATCTGGAATCCACAGAATCAGCCCCCATCCCCCGGGGCCCCAGAAGCCCCGCCCCACCCTCCCAGATAGGCAGAGCTTCACGCACGCACGCATGCACGCACGCACGCACGCACGCCCGCCCCTGGAATGGAGCCTAAATCACAGTAAAGGTGTGCATTGCTCAGGGTTGCCAACACTCACTCTGGGGGGCCCATCGAGTTTCCGGGGGATCAGTACACACTCGCTCCTGCTGCCAAGAACAGGGACTCTAGACACCAAGCTTCCACGGCCGACACCCCACCTCGCCCACATCTGTTGTCAAGCATTCTGCAGGCTGTGCACACACAGAGACTAAGGTGTAAAGTCGCGACAGACACGGAACAGCAAAGGTTGGCGTTTACTCACCCAAAAGAAAGAACTGATTCATGTGGTCAAAGAGAACCCCGCCAATCATGCTGCCACACAAGAACCCAGTGGCGTGGCCCACAAATATCAGAGACAGGCTGCTGATGTTTCTGTTGACGTTCTCTGCCAGATCTTGAAACGTAGGTCCCAGGATAGCGACACTCATTCCCTAAAATTTAAAGCAGACAAAACGTTTTACTTACAATAACTGAAAGGGTGTCAAAAGAGAGCGGCGACAGATTGTTCTGTCATGGAGTGGCACGAAGGAAGACTGCGGTTGCTTTTGAGACCTGCAGTTCAGGAAAATCTACAATGGCAAAAAAATTATTGCTAGAACAATATGACCCTTTGGGTTTTATCTATGTACAGTCTTCAATTTTAAGACTTTTGTGGAGAGCTTTGGGGGCTGCTTGGCAGGAATCTGACATTGGCCAAGGACAAGGGCTTTAGGCAGGAATCTGACTTTGGGTCATGACAGGGAAGTAAATTCAGGCAGGAATCTAATTTTAGGCTAAAACAGAGAAGTAATTTCAGTCAGGAATCCAAGTCTTAGGCTAGAACAAAGAAGTAGGCCTCAGGCGTGAATATGACTGTGGGCTAGGACAGGGAAGTAGGCTCAGATATTTTTGTCATCCTGTTGAGCCTTTAGAAATAGCAATCATGGCCAGGTGGTGGTGGCGCACACCTTTAATCCCAGCACTTGGGAGGCAGAGGCAGGTGGATTTCTGAGTTCGAGGCCAGCCTGGTCTACAGAGTGAGTTCCAGGACAGCCAGGGCTACACAGAGAAACCCTGTCTCGAAAAACAAACAAACAAAACAAAACAAAACAAAAAAAGAAGAAGAAAAAACAGCAATCAAGAGAGTGATCACGGGGGTGATGGGGGGGAGTGGGGGTAGGGAAAAGTGGGGGTGTGGGAGAGTGGGGGTGGGGGGGTGATCACAGACTTTGCACATTGCCTTGTTTGTTCCTTGACAATTTGTTTCTATTGTATTGTTGGTTCAGCAACCTAGACCAGACCTAAATACTTCCATGTAATTAAAAGGGTTAGAAAGAAAGGTGGGAATAAACAAACCCGCCTTCAGCCTCAGACCTGGCTGGGGTCAGGCTGCAACATTGTCTAATCGTCTCTTTTCTTTTTATCCTCACTCCTGCGCTGGAAAACTTGATGACTGACTGAGCGGGCTGGGTCAGACTTTATACAGTTATTTTGAGATAGAATTTTTGTAGCCCCAGCTGCCCTCAGTTTTTAGTGTATCCAACCAAGCACGGCCCTAACTCCTGATCCTCTGTCCCCACCTCGTAAGCATTGAGTTTACAGGTGTGGACCTCCATTCATAATATAAAAGTTATATAATTATTCTGTTTTTTCTCAATTTTTTCCTTAAAGTGTTATTCTGTATGACATAGTTATGAAATCATTTTGCATGTTTTCAAATGTACTTTATGCAGATGTTAACCTGGCCTAAAGGCAGAGGTGTACAAGCCTAGCGACTCAGGAGGCTGACACAAGAAGGTACAGAATCCAGGACCTGCCTGGTCTAGCATGAGTTCAAGATTAGCCTGAGCTCTAGGATTCACGTTTAGAAGCTGGGTCTGAGGACGAGTGCCTGCAGCCCCACAGCTGCCTTGCTGGCCAGCCAGCCTAGCCTCATTGTTGACTTCCAAGCCAGGGGAGATACTTGTCTCAGAATATGAGGTAGACAACGCCTGAGAGGAAAGATTAGAAATTCTAATGAATTCAAGAGGGGGTAGAGAGATGGCTCAGGGGTTAAGAGCACTGGCTGCTCTTGCAGAGGACCCAGTGTCAGTTCGCAACACATGTCACAGTGGGCAACTCACGACTGCCTGAAACTCCAGCTTAGGAAGGTTTCACACCTCTGGTTTCTACAGGCACTCGTACTCACATGCACACACCCACATGTGCACACCCACATGCACACACATGTGCACACACATGCACAACCCCACATGTACACACATACATGCACAACCCCACATGTACACACACACATGCACAACCCCACATGTACACACATTCATGCACACACCCACATGTGCACACACATGCACACACCCTTAAGTACACATACACAGGCATAATTTAAAAGTTATTAAAGGTTAAATTTTAATTAATGAGTGAAACTAAAATTAGCAAAACCCAAAGCATACAAGAAGGATAAGATGCTCTTTAGTCAGGAAAACCTAGAACGCATCATGCTGACGCGTCTTGAAAGGGAATTTTTGTGCTAAAGTAGGATAATCAGTTCAAAAATAGGAGGAGGAGACAGGGCAGAAACTGAGCAGACAAGAACGTGGCAGACAAGAACGTGGCAGACAAGAACGTGGCAGACAAGAACGTGGTGGAAGGTTGTGGACACGTGGCCATATTTGCTGAGGTTACAGGGAACCTCTTACAAGGATTTCTAAAATCTGAGGTTCACTACAAAACCTCAAGTTTTGTTCTTGCTACTAAAACAGTAAGGTTTCTTAACATGTTGGCTGCCCCCCTTTTTAATATTAGTACGTCAGTTTTATCACTACAGCCTCCTTCCGCTGTCAGCGTGGCTCTGCTTAAATCAGTTGTTGTGGAGGCTTTTGCTTTAAATTTGAAGTACTTGGCCCAGGAAACAGGAAACAGGGATTCCCGCTGTCCCCAGCTCCCTGCTTCGTCTTTGTTCACGAGAAGAAACTGTCCTCTGTAAGAGAGCTAAGTCGACCCAGCATTGCCTCTTATTTCTGTCTTATTTGCATTTGCTTTTAAAATGTCACTTTGGTTAAAGAGGGACTGTTGTTTACTGTGACCTCCGATCTGATCTTGAGTAAGTGTTTTAAACCTTTGGCATTTTGCTGAAGTTCCCAAAATCAGATCATATATATGTCTGTGTCCCATATGCATGTCTGGAACTCTCAGAGGCCAGAAGAGGGTTAGATCCCCTGGAACTGAAGTTACATACGTGTAACTATGACACGTAACATGTATCATAGATGAGCTGCGTGTGGAAACTGAAATCAATCCCAGGTCCTCTGGAAAAACAGCCAGTTCTGCTGACCATGAGTTAGTTAATTTACAGGTTTTCCAGATGTATCCTTGGAATATTTTAAAAAGATAATTCTCTTTACAAAAACAGAGATATTCAATTAATTGGGCTAATTTGTTATATTAGGTCACATGGGAAATGTTGCTTAAAAGTAAGCAATACTATAATTTTTTAGTTACATTGTTACTAATGTGCCTCAGAAATAGTGTAACCGTCATAAAAAATTCATCAGCCATAATCCTGTTATCTTTAAGTGTTATATGCAAGAGTCGAGCACTGCGGCCTCTATTCCTAGTTGATCATAAGGATGGATGCACTTTGGTCAACATGGGCCAAACAAGATCCGCTGTATGGAAGTCGTACATGATAAAAATAACTAACATGCCAAGGGCATCAGTAGTCTAACTCTCATGAGGCCTTTGGCCACGGCCATTTTAAGTCTTGTCACCTACAGTTGTTTAGGGTGGTACCTCGTCAAGGACATTCAAGGAAAAGACCTTTAAGTACAGGAAATCTGTGACTTTAAGATTGTTCCCCTGACCTGGGTAGGAATTCCTAGACCCAGCGGCTCACAAACATCAAGCTGATGTTTAACCCAGCATCAAGTACAATAAGAATTAAGAACCAAGGAGTGACTTGGCAGATTCTCATGCTCAGTAGCCAGTGGTGAAATCACTAAGCTATGTAGTGTGAATGAGCTCTGTAAGACTGATTTGAGCCTAATTTCCTACCGTAATCTATGTAATGAACAGTTTTAGGCACCTGAAGTGGAAAGGCAGACCTGGTGTTTAAGGGGATGGAAGCCCATTGCCAAGCATGGGTCCAGGGGGAGCTCTGGTGTCTGCCTGGAGCCCTCGGAGTCTTTAAAGCTGTGACAACAAGAGCTCTGCTCCCTAAGACTCATCATGGAGGAGCTGAAGTGACTCAGAGCATAACCAGACATCTGTGGATGGATATGAAAAAGGCCTTCGAACCAATGTTTGCCTTTTCAAGTCTTAATTTTGGTCCACACCACAAAGGTCTTAAGTAATATGTTCTCAGAGTCTGCGTGCCTTGAGCCCTTGTGGACAGATGTGTTCACTTGACTGTAGCACTGATTTTCCTTACAGAGGCATTTCATATACAGTGATAACGTGTGTGTGTGTGTGTGTGTGTGTGTGTGTGTGTGTGTGTGTGTAATATGACGTTGAACTGTCATAACTGGGTATGGTGGTGCAGGCCTAGACTCTTAGCACTTGGGAGGTGGAGGTAGGAGGATCAGAATTTCAGTGTCATTCTTGGCTACATACCGAGGGTGAAGCCAGCCTGGGCTACAAGGTCCAGGAGATCTGACACACTCTTCTGAACTCCACAGGCTTCTGCACATGCATGGTGCACATACACACTTACAGGCATACCCACATAACACAGATAATAATCTTTTTTTTTTAAGGGGCTGCACCCCTGGTGATAGGAACTCATGTATCTTGTACTCTCATAAACTATGACACTACCCAGTTGTATGACTTTATGGATTTACACCAAAGTATATTTTCTCTAGGCTGTAAAAAGCCCATCAAATCCACCAACTTGTGGTAGCCAGAATTTCCATGATCTAGAACCTGGAGAGTGGGTTTTTTAGAAACCATTAAGTTACCTCCCTTTACTTCATTCATTGGCAGGAGCCATTTCAGGTTTTTCTCTGCAGCAAAACTTCTGGGCAAAAAAAACAGTCTTGGATCTGTATCTCTTAAGTGGAAGAGACTACTTGTGTCTGCTCAAATTGTACTTATGCTGGAGACCTTAAGGAAAAGCTGGTCAGGGGACAGTTCTCCTCAGAAATCAGATACTATTGTAATTATGGGTCACTTCCCTAAGGTCACAGGTGAGTTCTTCTCTGTCACTGCAGAGAACTCTGTCTTTCCTCCTTTCCCTCTAATACCTGGTGTCCTCCCCTCTGCTTGTAAGGCTCTAGCAAACACCAGAGCAGTGCTGGCTTGTGAGCTAGATACTCCCAAATAGGAAACATTACTATTGCCAATGGTGTCCCATGTCCCCAGTGAGACGTGTCACACTGGAGGAGGGGACATTTTCCTCAACGGGCTACACACCTTTGCTCCTTGTTCTCTACTCTCCCTGGAAATAACACGACCTCTTCAACGGATAGCCTACTCACCAGCAGAAATAGAAAACTTGGGGCTGGAGAGAGGGCTCAGCAGCTAAGAGTGCTTGCTCATCCTGACGTGGATCTGGATTTCATTCCTAGCATCCACATGGTGGTTTGCAATGGTCTGTAACTCCACTTCTTCTGGTCTCCATGGGCACCGATATGAATGTGGTGTACGAATATATATTCAGGCAAACATAACAAAATAAAGATTAAATTAAAAATAGAAAACTGGAGTGGTATTTGCAGATGGTATATGTACCATATACCAGGAGCAGATTCTCCTAGGTGCTGAGAATTACTTGTGTGTAAGGCAAAAGCTCACTTATGTCAATCAAATACAGTAAGGCCCATTTCCACTAACAGTCTGTATCCCGATTGTGTGCCGAAAAGGATCACAAAATGTTTGCCACCAGGCTTTGTTTAGATCTCTAAGCTTATAGATGGGTGAACAAATCTAACAGACTTCTGCTCAGACTCCTCTACCCCCAGGGACTCGACTCCTGGGTCTATCGCCTTCAGCCTCTTACACGGTTGAATCTTGCAGTTTGGCGTGACTATCTCCCGCCTTTTGAGTGGGTTTCCCTGAAATGTCCTAAACTTTCTGATAATCAGAGGCTAAAACAGTCAATACAGAAAATTAGCACCTGTCCTGAAGTGGTAAGAATAAATTAGTTTCAAGTGAAGACATTTCTAGCAGCGCTCCTGGGTGTCTGATCTCTGTAGTCCTGGGGTGCTGGTTACGTGACATATGAGGTGAACACTTAAGTTGGGGAAAAGGATCTTACAGCCAATCAGATGCCCCAGAAGTTTAGAGGAGGGAGAAGCCACTCTTAAAGATGAGTGAGAACATTAATATTTCACAATCAATGGAACAAATTTAGTGTTATAGACTTCCTCCCTCCATGTTGGGGTTAGGGTGTGGCGATGAAGAAACCGGAATGGTCTGCCTAACTCCTTCCCCTTGCTTTATGGCTGCACAAAGTGTGGGTCTAATTAAAAAGATGCCTGCGGGGCTGGGGGTAAAGATGTGGGAGGTCCAGGTTCTCAGCCCCCAGCAACCCCATGATGATACTTCTGTTTCTCTAGACATGCTCTTGCATAAATTAGGGAAACTTCCCAGGGGAAAGGCCATGTGATGTATTCCTGGAAATATTCAGTTGGTCTGCAAGCATCTGGCGTGGTGGCTGCCGAGCCTGTTGTTGTATCAAGGGTTTTAAGCACTAATATCTAAATTCATATGACTCCTGTCACAAGACTAACTGGAAAAAAAAAAAAGTGGAGACCTCTGAGTCCCCAGTAGAGAACAGCAAGGAGCTAACTGCATTCATGAGAGTGGCTACCTTGCTGCTGAACCTATGGTCCACTCTCTGCCCACTCTGCTACTGTGGCGACCTGTCTCCACGTGGTCTCATCCAGGTGACCTGTGTGCTGTTGCTGAGGACTTCCTACAGCTGCCACTGCCTAGGATGGATTTTGGGTAGAGGAGCTGCTGAAGCCTCACCAGAACAACTTAAAGCTTGTGCAAGAAGAATAACAAACGTTTCTTCTCCTCACAAATGCTATTCAAGCATCTAAGTCTCAAGAGGAGATAAGTTACAGCTAGCTAGCACTGTGACAGTCTGACTGTGACAGAATACAGAAAAACATCAGCCCTGTGTTAATGACCCTACTTGTGTGCGTTTGCCATGTAAGTTAAAGGAATTTGGACCAGGCTCATATGAGAGAGATTTCCAATGCTATTTCTAGATGGCTCAGCAGGTAAGGGCACCTGCTGCTAAGACTGATAACCTGAATTCAGTCCCTTGGACCTACACTGGAAGGAGTGAATGGACTCTCTCAAGTTGTCCTTAGACTGCCACACGAACACCATGTTGCAAACACTCACACACAAAATACATTGAAAAACTGAATTCTAAAAACTGCAAATTCAGATATCCTTCCAGGGGATTTCCTTGTAGGATACGTGGGGGTCGAATCCTGTCTCTTAGAGCCATTCAACTATTGCTTGTTAGTGTGGCATCCTTAGACCTTTGCTCCAGCGTGTGCCCAGTATATCATAGAGGTGAGGGGACAGTACTGCGGGGCCGGTCTTTGCTGGCTGTGTTACCTTTTCAAAGCTGCTTAGTTCCTACACACAGAGTGTGGCTCACCAGACAGTGCTTCGATGAACTTTCTCATGTGGAGATTCTAAAAACATGTAGGGTTTTAAAACCAAAAATACAGTGAAAGAAGCAGATGCTGAAGCCAAAACCAAGAGAAGGGAGTCCAAGTGGAAATCAGAACTACACAGCCAATCAATCTTAAAACGCTCCAAAAGGTGGTATGGTAGGGACCAGCTGGAAAACCATTCGACAGATTCCAGGAGTGTCTTCAGTAGAACACCAACGCATGCTCACTCACCATGCTTTTGGAAAGATTCCAAAGAGCTACAGGCACCCAGGCACCTCAAAGTTAACGGCTTTCCATTAGTGTATTATTTCTTGGTTTGGAAGGTTTTACCATTGGGGCAGGATATGTAGCTTGCTTTCCCGAACCCCTGGGTTTATTCACAGTACATAAATGGAGCATGCTCGTATACACCTGTCATCCCAATACCTGCCAGGTCAGGAAGGGAGGATTAGGAGTTCAAGGTCATTATCAGCTACAGAATGAGTTCAAGACCAGCCTAGGATAGAAATTTTGTCAAAAGGAGGAAGCAGAGGAAAAAAAAGAGGAGGAGGAAGAAGAAGAAGAGGAGGAAGAGGAAGGGAAAGGAGGAAGAAGAAGAAGAGGAGGAAGAGGAGGAGAGGGAGAGGAGAAAAAAGAGGAGAGAACTAAAGAAAGGAAGAAAAAAATTTTCTTTTAGCTTTTTATTAAAGGCAGGAAACATGAAACATAATTTGTTTAGAGTTTTCTTTGATTCTCAAGGGACCACAAAAGCACAAAGGAAGTCAATTTATGTGAAGTTTTTCTCCCTCTGGAAGATAAACTTAAAACTAAGGAATAAAATCTTGCGAAATCCTGGGAGATTTTTGTCTGTTATTATTATTATTATTATTTTGTTAATTTCAAGGAATCAATCAAGTGCCTGTTAAAAAAATTTTTAAAGACAAGTTCTATTCCTTAGTTATGTGTCTGGCTGTGCTGTGAACAGGAGATGTACAGGTCCCCGTGGAGGGCAAAGGCATCAGATCCCTCTACAGCTGGAGTTACTGGTGATTATAAACAGCCCAACCTGGGTACTAAGGAACAAATGGTGGTCTCCTGCAAGAGCAGTACACTGTCATCTCTCCAGCAACTAGTCGCTGATTTTAAAATGCATTTTATCTGGCAGTTTCGATGTTCTTAATTCTAATACATAGGGTTTCAGATAAATGCAGTGTTGATGGAGACGTGCTGTCTATAGAACTTACAGGAAAACAAAGGATACTTTTTTTTATTTGTTTTTGAGGTAGAACCCCATGTAGCTCAGGCTGGCTTTGAACTCTATGTATAGCTGAGGATAGCCCTAATCCTTCTGCCTCACTTCCTATGTGCTGGGACTACAGGCGTGTGCCACTGTGCCAAACTTGGATACTCCTTTGCATCAGGCAATGAATCTTACAGCCGTTACGGACCTTAGTCACCTTCGTACCAACCAAGACCAGTGGGAGTCTAAGTTTATTGAGCACCTATTACATGAAGTGCATTATTTGATCTTGATCCGTTTCAGTTTCTTGGCACTAACCTCCTAGGGCCATCATAACTGACTCCCTGATACATTGTATTACCTCAAGAGTCATGAATATTTTTCTGCACCCATAGAAACGTACGTAGTAACAAAACATGAAGAAAGCTTAAAGAACTATGAAAGCTAACCTGCCCTTGATGTTTTGAATTCCACAAATGGACCAAAGCAGACATCCATGTGGTAATAGAAAAGGCCTAAAGCTACCTCTTTCGGTAGGACACTGTAACCAACCTTACAAACTACAAACTAAGAGAAAATTCTGGATAAAGGGACTGAGCAGACAGGCACTTGGTCCATCAGGCTGCCACTGCCCAGAAATGAGCTACAATCAAAATCTGCTCCTCCTGTGCGTGACTCTCTTGTTCTGCCGTTAGATACCGACACAGGTGTCCCTGCAACATTGCTTCGTATAAAGAAAAAGCAAAAATGAACTTTTCCAGCCTTTTCTTTTTAATGAGAGTAACAAGACCTAACGGCTAACAAGCTGACACTTAGAAGAAATGCCTTGGACCCTTAAATAAAATTTCTAATTCATTTACATTTCAAGAACTATCAATTCTAATTGCACCACTCTGCTCGAAAGGCAAGTGTGCACCTTACTTAGACGACATTAGCAAGAACCAGAGTGAGCACAAGTGCACACACAGCAAGTAGCTCTTACAAGAGGAGTAGCCGCTCTTCACGTCTTCAGAGGACTCACAACCCGGCCCAGGGAGCTCTCAGTAAGCATCTGTAGGGATTTCTTTATCCGATCCCATCAGTTAAGAAGTGAGTGTGGCTCAGAGTCTAGGAGAGAGTGAACAACTCTCCTCAGGGGACTCCCCCTCCTCCCAACCCTCTTGGACCACAACCATGAAGTGATAGGGAATGCGGCTGATTGCCACAAATACTGAATGGTTCAGAAAAGTGATTTTGCTCTTGCAAAATACCCACCTGTAAAATCAAGCGGTTGGTGTAATTTAGTCAAGCCACCAGAAAGAGAGTCCCCTCCCCGCCTCCCAAGTAGATTTCTCTGTATAATAATTAAGGTGCAGGGGACAGTGGCTACAGATCCTGACCACCTCTCGTTTTCTCTCTGGTACTAAGAGGAGTCCTACAAGGATAGACTGTAGGGGAAACACGTTAGGCAAGAATCACCCGCACTCTTGACAGTGACCCTCCATGATTAGAGCAGTGCCTATGTAGTGTTAGTGGATGAAACCGAAGCCCCAGCGCTCAAGGTCACACAACATGCAGGCAGCGAAGGGGAGAGTCCAGCTGGGAAGGGCAGGTCCCCTGCAGGAGGCTCGCGCCCCAGCCTGGGAGGGGTGCAGCCTCGGCTCTCACCAGCCCCAGGAAGGCGGCGTACAGGACCGCGGTGGAGAACCAGCGCAGCACGCTCCTGGCCCGGCCACTCCGGGCGGCCACCGTGGCCGGCTCGCTCTCCGCTGGGGTCTCCGCCTGGTGGAGCCTCTGCGCCGCAGCCGCGGGCCCGGCGCTCCCGGTCTTCACGTCCAGCTCCAGCTTGGCGGCTGCCGAGAGCTATTGGGGCGGGTGCACCCTCTGGGGCTCCGCGCTCCGGCTCCTCCGGGCTCCGAGGTCCCTCCTGACACCACTGTCCCCAGGGACCGTCCTGACTCAGGGCCTCGGGCGGCTGGACTTCGACCCTGGCCCCAGCTGGCCACCGAGTATGTTCACTCTCCATCTTGCAGAATCGCGCCGATTCTCGTGACGGAGTCAGGTCACTGGACAACCTGGAATCAAACCGGAAGTCACGGTGGTTGCCTAGGAAACCGAGCTCGGTGCAAGTTTGAGCTGCTACTGCAGCCTGGCAACAGCATCTACAGTGTGTGCTGCTAATCTAAGGCTTGAGGGAACAGCCAGCGTCGTCTTTACCCGCCCCATCCCAGGCCTCCGTCCACACCTGAGCTTTCCCGGTCTGTTATTCAACTTTGAGGCTACAGATACCTGCTGATGCTCCGGAATAGGCTCCTGGAGCCTCATCAATCCTCCATGCTCCGTTCTCCCCTTAGCCCGGGTGTCCAGAGAGGATCCAAGCAGAGAGAACAGACAATTCTCCCCAAGATCAGTCACCAATCACTGGCCTGCCTAGTCAACAGCCAAAGGGCTCAAGACACGTGTGAGCTCAAACTTGAGGTTTGGTTTCCACATGTGATTGTAGCCTGACAATGACCGCCACGATTGCTGGGTAAAGTCATGTCAGCCGAGAAAGGCTGTACAGCTGTCGGGGGGGGGGTCAGCTTTGTTCCGTTTGCTACACTCAAGCCAACAATGTGACTGTTAATCATCTATCTGAAAAATATTCTCCCCACCTGAAAATCTCCTCTCTTTCTATATTCCTGATTACTTATACCGAGAAAGAAACATTCTTTCATAAGACGTTTGGTCAAGAAGCAAGCTGGAAGAATTTTTTGTTTTGTTTAAAACAAACAACCCCTATTCCTGTAAATTACTCACTTGGAGAAAACCTTCTGTCAAAGGTTGCTTATTATTTGACAAATTTTAATTACAGAACAAGTCATTATGTTTAATGGTACTAAAAAAGGCTAAAATTTTGTAATCTGTGATGTCATTTAATCCAACAGATATTTACATACCAGAATATGCTGCCCACTCAGGTCACTGAGGAAATCAGGAAAATAAAAAATACAACAAACCGTTATTGGTCTGTAAAAGAAACATTTATTTTCTTATGATGGGATAGGATGAGATGAGAGCCATACACAAACTGTGCGAACACACGGCTTTGGTTGAGCCAACAGACTGACTTTCCCTGTTCTATCTATCCCTAGACCTAGGCCTGGAAACTTTTAGCCTATGTACAATCTAATCTAGAGTGTTTTAGATTTACTGCTGCATAAGCTCACCCTTTCTAGTTCTTTCTGAACTCTGGCTGGCTGGTTCAACTCAGCTGTTCTGGCTCAAATGTCTCTCCAAGCTGACTGATTCAATTTGGCTTCTCTCAGCTTCTCACTGAATTGCTCTGCTTGGCCTCAAACTCTGGCAATTTGTTCTAATCTTCTGGCTTCAACTGCTCCTGCTGACCTGCACCGTACACACTGAATGGAACTCATGAATGAACTCAACTGAACTCAACTGCACTACAGGGACTGAGCTGACTGATCTTACTCACTCACTTACTCTGCGCCCCCACCCTCTGTCTCCGCGATGCTGCTTTCCTGCCTGCTGGGTGAATCCTTTCTCTGACTCATTCTATCAACTCTTTCTCTGACTCATCATTTTGTATGTCCCTCAATTAAATGTCATTGTTTGGGACTAAAGGTCTGCCCTCCAGCCAGACCACACAGACCCACAAGTTCTGTTCTCTCCCTCTCCTAAGCTAATGTAATCTCTTGCCAGAGCAGCCATGTTGCTGGATTAAAATTCCTCTGCACTGGCCCTAAGCAGGATAAACTAATTTTTAGGTGAAAACAAACTGATCCTAACTTCATAAAACCTGACTTGAGAATTATAACTCACAGTATCAGATTTAGGACCGAAAGTTCCTGGTCTCTTATAGATAAGCAAACTTTTAAAATTCAGGTTTTAAAAATCTCTAACTCAGAGTCTGCTGTCTTCTTTAAATCCTTCTAAAGATAGGCGCTGACCCTCACACTCCACTGCCCAGCAATCCACCCCGAGCTGGTACTCCCTACCACTTCTCGTCTGTGCATGCCTCAGCTGCCCGTGGACCTCGTAGATCAATCCATCAGCTGCCCCAGCTACGGCTTTGGTGCGCGCGCGCGCACGCACACACACACACAATTTCTCACATCTTGGGGGGAATACACATTCCACTTACAGCTGCTGGTTCATTTTCTTCCATTTTACAAAAAAATGAAGCTACCAAAACAAAAAAGAACCTATGAAACAACCCCTTCTTGATAAAAATCCATATGATCACTCTCTCCATCTATCGTCTCTTCTCTTCCCGCTGCTGGCTTTAACATAGAGCTTTAGCTCCAGCCCTCCAGCTTCCTCCATCTTCCCAGTTTACCTCACAAGCGGCTCTCACCAGTTCCCAAGTCTCCATCTCCGTCTGAGTCTTCACTCTCCACGAATCTCGGTTAGTCTATCACAACAACTGTTCTGGCTGATTTCTAAGGCCTGCCTTGAGTTTTTTCAGTGGATATCTGTAGAAAATCACAGTGGTGACTGATAGCAAGGTCTTCAAGGTTGCCCAGCTTAGAGGCCTCTACCAAACCCCAAGATTTGGGAGGCTGAGGGAAAAGAATCATGAATTTGCTGGCTACATAAGAAAACCATCTCAAAAAGCAAAAGGAAAAACTAGATTGTGGCATTCTGGCGAGAGAGTAGCCTGAGATTTATCTTAGTTGAAGTAATATACTTCTACTGTGGATCAAACCAAGTGCCTCCCAGGTGCTGGGTGAGCACTTCATGTAATCTAATTATTGGTTACCAGGTTTGTGCTCAGGTAGAGCTGAGACCAACGTAAACAAAGAGCCACCAGGATGGAAGGATGGGACCCACTGCACTTGGGAGGGTTTTAGAATGTTCTAGAGAAGGTCATGTTTCATATGGGTTTTTGAAGGTAAGTTGACCATAAGAGTGAACAAGAGTACGTCAAAAGAAAGCAACTGTTAGAACAAATTACAGAGACAGGTGAGGACACTGTCTGCAGGCCAGGCTGTGCCAGGTGACAAAGGAGGCACGGAGTTGCTACCTTCATAGAGTTTACAGGTGATAGGGAAGACTGGCCTTAAACTATTACAGTTATGTAGCTTAGTGACTTAACCACATTAAAGAGAAATACCGAAGCTATGATCTAAAGGCAGCTACTCTAACTCGAGTCTTGGGGAAGGTGTCTTGAGACACTTTGAAATAAAAGGCGTATAAAGGACATGGCAGAGTTGGCTGGGTGTGCACTAAGAGCTGGAGTTGAGCCATGCTCCTGCCTGTGTACTGAGGTTCAACTCCACCAAACTATTTGTATAGGTGTATGATAGGAATATCAATATCAATCTTTCTTGCCTCAAATCAAGCTCACCTCATCTTCTGGAAACCTCCCCCCCTCCCATGGTGGGTACCACATGCTGTCCCCACCCTGATGCTTCCTTCAGTCTTATCTTCTCAATAGATCACTAAGCCCCGCCCATTTTATTTCCATAGCTATTTCTAAATCTGCCTTCTTCATCAAAAGGCTTATCAAATTTAAAGACCTAATAGAGCTTTATGAACTATTGTGAAATTGGGTAACATCCACTTCTGTAAAATGACAGTTCTGAGAACCAGCAGCAGTGGCAATACCCTCTGGCCGACAGACAGCTCGTAGGGGGGCAGCCCAACTCTGGCACTGGATTTTCATTTCATAATCTTATAGCTTCTGGGAGCATCTTCTTTTGCCCACACAGGAAGCCTTCTTTCCAACTGCTGTTGTGTTTGCACTAACAGGCACCAGCTGCTGGAGGGTTTCATTCGCCACGTTGGGGGGTGTGGTTCTGTGCTTTCCCCACCATGCAGCTGTCAAGAGCTGTTGCACACAGCGTGAACTGTTCTCCTGTCTGTGCCCGTCTTCCTGATGTTTTTCTAAGTCAATGAAACATTCAGGCATTGTCAGTGTATCCCCTAGGAACTGAAAGCTTTCAGAAAATGGTGAACAGGATCGTGGCAGGCCCATCATTCACCATTCCAGTTGCTCTTGGGAGCCAGGAGCCACAAAGATAAGAGAAATGCCAGCAAGGTCCACTACAACATGGCAAGATTCCATTGCTCCTACCAACGTCTCCTCAAAAAGGTTAATGTTGCGATGCAATAATACTAATTATAGAAGAAGAGGTCATAAATCCAGGGGGCCTGAAGGTGGGCATGGGAAGACGGATAGAGATGGTGTAGATATAGTAACATTATATAAAGATTAATGCCGGGTACAGCCACATGAGCCGGAGCTCTGTTTTAGACCCCACAGGCACTCTCCACAGCCCGTCTTGCCCCTTCAGTCTCGGTCCTTGCCACAGGACTTCCATGCACTTTCCCTGTTCCACCAGCTAACGGAGCTGGGATTGCTCTGTGGCTCCGACCAGCCCAGGATGCTATCAAAGGATAGCACCATGTGCTCTCACCTTTATGCCCACATCACACCCCCGAGTTTGACAGTCCTTTGGCCCAAGCTGTGGCTACCTGGCTACACGGCTGCTGAGGGGACCCTGGATGCAGAGACAACTTCCACCTCTGGGACACACTTAGTGTCTTCACTGAATAGCTCTGCCAATTTTACCTGCACTGAATGTTTGTGCCAGCTTTGAACGTTCCCATGTTTCACAAACACTGAGTTTGGCTGTGGATTTCTGTTCTTCAGAGACTCCAGATCCTCACAAATCACCTCATTTTTCCTTTTTAGTGACTTGGGGCCTTCACCTGCTCTTTTCCTTTTCCTATTTCTCTTTCACTTCTTTAGCACTTTATGAACCCAATTTACACACCAATCTAAACCATCCGAATCTGTTAGAGTCTCTGCTGCCCTGTAAAGACCAGATCCCACCATGGGGCTTGGCATTATCACCAAAGCCCAGTGACAGTTCCTAGGTCTTTGCTTAACTGCTTTCTTAACTCCCCTGTAAGCAATCTCATCTGCAGTAAAATAAGCATCGGCCACTGCCTATGCAGGCCCACTTCTCCCCGGAATTCCTGTTGTTAGACAGGAGTATTGTTACTGTTACACAAAGAAACACACAGATGAAGAAGAGGAAAAAAAGAAGGAAGAAGAGGAGGAGGAGGAGGAGGAGGAGGAGGAGGAGGAGAAGGAGAAGAAGAAGAAGAAGAAGAAGAAGAAGAAGAAGAAGAAGAAGAAGAAGAAGAAGAAGAAGAAGAAGAAGAAGAATGATGATGCAAGGTAATTACTTTTTGTAAAAAGGGGGCACCGTGGTCCAAACCAGGCCAGCAAGCAGTACACACAGCCAAGATGGCCTTTGTCTGAAAGAATTGCTTTGGAGAGCTTGTCAGTTTCTCATTGGCTGAGGTTCAACCTCACAGTCTACTCCCAATTGGCTAATTTGGAAGGCAGCTCAAAAGGAAAATGGGAAGAGATTGGCTGCTATGATCAAGTTCAGGAATGCAGCACGGCCTTTGCTTAAGCAAGAATTTTACCAAGTGCGGGACAGTAAAAGATTTGATCTCCTTTGTGTGAGAATTGTATAAGGTTGGAGATAGTTATGGACTATCGGCCCTTGGCAGCCGAGACACCTTCAATAGAAAAGAGCTGTTACTAATACTCTTTCCTCTATGTCCTCCAGCCCCATGGGATCTCAGCTGTCAGTGACTAAATGCAATTAATGGCTCATGAGCTAGTCCATCAGAGTCTGGTTTCCCTTGCATCACTCGAATTATGCACCCTTTGTTCCAAGGAGAAATGGGTAGTTAGACCACAGCACTCACACTGACTCTCTCTGTCCCCATGGTCACAGTCAGAGTGTGAGAGAATCTTATTTCTTGCTTTAAAATATTTCCTAGTTCAAGCAGTTCAATGGTAGAAAACGCCCCAGTTATTACAGTGTTCTGTCTTGATCTATAGTAAGGTCCCTGCTTGTGTGCCAGACCATGGATCTGCCTTCTGTTAAAGGCCAGTCCTGGAGACCGGCTCTGTTACATTTATCCTGCAGTCCCTCTCCTCACTGTCCAGTTCTCCCTATAGGTTCCAGAGCTTGGGATCCCAGGAGGGGCTGTGTTGCACAGATCTAATTTGTACCCTAATACTTCCCTAGCCATGAGAATAGCAAGCCAGTCCTCTCCCCCTCCCTCCCTCCCTCTTCCCTCTCTAATTCTTCTGTCAGTTCAGAGGCAACCATAGGGAACACACATACACATGTGTGTCTTTTTTCTATCACTCTTCCTTTATGTGGGTAAGTTCTTTCTGGGCAAGCAGCTCAGACTCAGCTCCAAGTCTTACTGCCCAGAACCACGTGACTGATGGACACAGTGCCTTTAATCCCAGCACTTGGGAGACAGAGGCAGGTGGATCACTGAGATTCCATGTGTGACACTTTCACAGACTGTCGTATACTCTCTAGTAGATTCATCAAGGAGGCTTGCCACACCTCACCACATGGCGGACAGACACCCATGTCACCCATACCAGGGGTGTCGCAACTGCCACTACAGCAACAAGCCATGCCATTTCATAAGACTGGGGGAAGAACGCCACACAGGCATCTCCCCCATGGATGCTGCACCGGCAGACAGCCTAGCTTCAACTGCGTGTCTCCTCCCCCACAGCAAGGACCTTACACATGCTCCTTCGAAATTTCCCAGGGAGATTCACAAACATGTACCTACCCAAGATAGGGCACCAATGACAAACAGAAAGCAAAGATCCACCCAACTTCAGTCTGCTGAATCTGTGAGTTTAATTATGATGACAAGAACATGCTCCCGTATAGGAACAGGGCTTAAAGCTTTAAACTCTGAGACCATGCTGAGACATTCCCTCCCCTGAGGAATGGCAATATCCAAACACACAGGAAAACACTCAGCATAAAACACAAACACTTTACTTTTCTTCAAGATAGATTGCTCATTTCAGTAATTCCCCTGCCCCAGAAAATACAGTCACAAGATCTTACAGGAATTTGCTAAAAATTTTATTGCATCTGCTGAGAATATCACATTTTCCCACAGTAAAATGACTATATTCTCCAAAGTACAAAGCACTCTTCATTAAAAAGGTTTTGGTTATCTATATTAAACATATAAATCACATTTTTAAAAAATCAATTATAAATTATATTATTTTAAAAGAAAACAGGATTTCTCAAAACTAGGAAAATACCTATGTTGGTCAAACCCAGCATGACCCTTTCACAGGGAACTATATTTTTACAGCTATGGGGTAAGCTGGCACCTTCTGTATTAGAGAGTGAGAGAGAGCAAGAGGAGAAGGAGGGGGAAGAAGAAGGGAGGGAGGGAGGGAGGCAGGGAAAAAGGGAAGGAATGAGGGGAGCTCACACCTGGAGCATTAGGTATATTTGGGTATATTTGGAATATTAGGTTTTGCTAGCAGAGTTTGAACTTTCGACACATACAGGTGTTCGGTCGGTTGAGCCGCCTCTATGGCCTTCTGCTATTTGACACTCTAACTGCTCGCCAGAAGCTGCTCTTGGAGGAGCTGTACACCACCATCAGTGAGGCCCCATAGCTCAGGGTAGCTAGCAGTGAACCCAGCATCCTCAGCAGCGGCTGTGAGTTATGTTCTCATTCTTATAAAATGGCCAAGGCAAAGTCTGTGAAGGAAAGCAGGACTAACACACACACACACACACACACACACACACACACACACACCCGTGACCTCCAGGTATCTGGATCCCAAGGACTGGGACAATTTGGTGGCATTGTTCTCATCTGTTTTGCTTTGGGGGAGGGGAGTCTGATGCTGTCACAGCATGATGCTGAGAGGACCTGACAGGAGACTGACACTGAGACTGCGTCAAATCTTCATGATGAACAATGATACTTTCAATGAATTTATTTTTCAAATTTCAAACCAAACCAAAAAAAAAAAAAAAAAACCAAAACAAAATAAATAACTCATCCAAATTTTAAGACCAATAACTCCAAAGTCTGACTGAAAAACAATTAAATAGCTCAAATGTCCAAAATCTCTCTTTAATCTAATCCAGTTAAAAGCTTCTATATGCCTTTGCTGTTGTTCATTTTTACCTCTTGAAGTGAGTCTGGGGCGTTGGCCTGTGGGGAGAACACCATACCAGTATGTCATATCCTCAAACCATTAGTAATTTTAAACATCCTACTATGTGCTAAATATACTGAGAAGGAACTTTTTCTTTAAAGCTATTCTGTGGGGGGGGGGGGATGTTCATTACAAAGGCTAGATTTGATGATCATTTTCTTGTAAACAAAACTTAAATCATTAAGTGTTAACAACAATCAGATAGTTCCATGTATTTGAACTCGGTAATAACTTCACAGGCAAATTTTCTCAGATATACAAAATACATGTATGGTTTTGTTGGTTATACACAATACTCATTGTATTACATGTATTTAAAAATAAAAAAGTCTTTGAGGGCTGGAGAGGCAGCTTAACAGTTACACTGTCCTTACAAAGGATCAGAGTTCTGTTCCCAGCATGCACAGTGTGGCTCACGACCCCTGTAGCTCCAGTACTGGTGGGTATGAGGCCCTCTCCTGGCCTCTGCAGGTACTGCAGGCATGTGTACTCATGCAGACAAAACATCCTTACACACAAAAATAAATCTTTTATAATTAAAAAAAATATTTTGAAAGGGATATGAAGCTTAACAGAAACCTTGATCCCTTGATCCGATTTTTAGAGGCACCTAATTGTGTGGGGTCAAAATATTGTTATATTCTTAAAATAACAAATCCTAGGTCCTTAAGATAATATAGACTATATTATGGAAATCACCTTCACCTAAGGGAAGACCTTAGTAGGAATGCTTTGTGCTCACACAGATCTAAACACTTAACGGGGTTGGGAGGTGGCTCAGTTAAGAGTGCTTACAGCAGCTAGGTGTGGTGGCATACACCTTAGTTAGATCCCAGCTCAAGGAAGACAGAGGCAAACAGCTATCTTGAGCAAGAGGCCAGCCTGGTCTACACAGTTATTTCTAGGCCAGCCAGGGCTACATAGGGAGATCCTGTCTCCAAGTGGGGGGAAAAGCATTCACTACTCAAATAAAGGACTGGAGTTCAGATCCCAGCACCACATCAAGCCACTCACAAACACCAGTAACTCCAGCTCCAAGGGTTGTATATTATTCCCCATTCTGGCCTCTGTGGGAACCACACAAATACATGAGTAAAATAAACCTTGACAAATAACTTCAAGTTGTCTATGGTTACTGATCTGCAGACAAATGTTACACGCTGTAGAACCTTTCCCAGGCTTCCCGTGGTTTCTCGACATTATTTTATGCTGAGAGTCCCTATCATGTGCAAGCTGCTTCCTGATTCTCACGCTGAAGCACTCTCCTTCCAGAACCCACTGAAACCGAAGGGTGCCTATAATTAGATTCATTTTAAAACATCACGATTAAAGTTGGGAACTTCTGGGTTAACACGCATGCTGCTGCTAGACTTGGTGAAAGCATTTTGTTAAACAAACCTCATATCATGTCATGTCATGTTCCCTGTTCTCTGGAAACAGCACCTCTCTCCCGTGTTAACCTCTGTCCCTGTAACCCAGCACTCAGGGAGACAGAGGCCAGGAATTACTGTAGTGTACAGCATTAATCCCAGCAGTGGGGAGGCAGAGTCAGAGGCAGGTGATCTCTGTGAGAGAGGCCAGCCTGATCTACAAAATGAGTTCTAGGACAGCCAAGGCTACATAGGGACCCAGTCTCAAAAACAAAAACAAAACAAAACAAAACAAAAACAAACAAACAAACAAAAAAAACAAAAAAAGCAAACAAGCAACAATGACAGAAACCATCTAAGGAGTAGAGACAGGAGGGTTGTAAACTCCGGGCCAGCATGCTCTACATTTAATTCTTCAGAGTGTAAGCTTTCCATTTTAGAGCTACTTTTTCCTGTAAGATCAGAGGCAGAACAACATCTGTATTAACCCTGAAGTGAGGATGCAGCTTAGAGAGCCACCCTTGAACAGGCTCTGATGCTGCATTGTAGCCGCCCCCAAACAACAAACCTCGCTCTAATGTTTTCTAATGGCAGGTCTGTTTATCTTAGTTGCATGTTTTTAATTAACTTTTAAATATTTCTTTTTACGTGTGCACATATGCCCGAGAGTGTCTTGTGCCGTGTGCCATGTGCCATGTGTCCTGTGCCCTGTGCCCTGTGTCCTGTGCCCTGTGCCCTGTGCCCTGTGCCCTGCGCCCTGCGCCCTGTGCCCTGTGCCCTGTGCAGTGTGCCATGTGCCCTGTGCCCTGCGCCCTGCGCCCTGCGCCCTGCGCCCTGTGCCCTGCGCCCTGTGCCCTGTGCCCTGCGCCCTGCGCCCTGTGCCCTGCGCCCTGCGCCCTGTGCCCTGTGCCCTGCGCCCTGTGCATGCAGGAGCTCAGAAGACAGTATTGGGATGTCCTGGAACTGGAGTTACAGGCAGCTGAGAGCCGCCATGTGACGGCTGGAAACTGAACTCGGGTCCTCACAAGGAGCTGTAATGTTCTTACCTGCGGAGCCAACTCTCCGTTGCCTTAGCTTTTGAAAGCACTAACAGTGATGAAGTGTCTCAGGCAACTGAGGTGTGACAGTTGCCACACCTCACAAGTAACAGGGAAGTCCTCAGTGAAAGGCTTGATCATGACTATGCTTTCCTGCTCCAACTGTTCTCTCGATGCTTAATGTAAGCCCACGGGAGAGAGCCCTCATGGCGGTGCACCCTGTAACCCCAGCACTCGGGAGGCTGAGGCTGGCATGTCTTTGTGAGCTCCAGGCCTGCCAGGCTACTTAGTAAAACCTTATCTAAGACAAGAAAGAAAAGAACAAGAAAGGCCAATGTGGTTAAAATATTTCCCCCTCTGAAAGAGAACTTACTGCAAACAAATTGCCAAAGGCCCTTCGTCAATTTAAAACAGAAGAGCAACTGGGCAGCAGGTTGAAGCTGGGTGTGGCCGCACACTCCTGTGACTCCTCCCCGTAGCAAGCTGAAACAGGAGGCTCTTAAGTTCCAACTCCTTGCTGGGCCACACAGCAAGCCTGTTTCACAACACCTAAAAGAGCTTTGTGAGTTTGAGGCTAGCCTAGGCTACATAGTGAGTTCCATGCCAGCTTGGGTCTTCAAAATCAAAATTATCGACACACACCCGGCAGAACACCCCGGCATCCCAACACAGGTCTGAAGCAACAGACTAGAGCTGAAGGCCAGACAGATCTACTTAGACTCCACCTCACAATAAATAAGTAATAAATAAATTACAATTATTCAAAACCCATTAAAATAACTTGTACACTTAGCATTTAGGTTGTGAGTTCTTGCAAGACAATAGGTAAGAGAGCTGTAATTAGGAGATAAGCTTCCAGCCTTCAACTCCTAGCCCCTCTTCCCTCCAGCCCTCTACCCTCTCTCAGCAAGAACAGGTCTGTATTCTCTCCAGGTAGCCCATCCCACAGATGGAGAAAGGGGAGGACTGACTTTTAAAAGCAACAGAAAGGGAACACTGAGTAGTGAGATAACACGATTAAGTTTCACCTTCCAGATAACTTAGTAACAGAAGGATCCTGCAAATGCAGGAAAAGACAGCATTCTTCTCACACGGACAAGCAAGCTACGTTCAACCCTGACTAATAGTCATCTAGGCTAATGATTTAAGTGACTTTGCATTTTAACCTTTAAAGTCTAACATGTAATTTCAAAGATAGAAGAGTGTGTTCCTGTTTTGATAAATGAGTAATGGCTCATAGCCTGACTTTGGTTTTAATTTTAGGTCCTCAAAGCTAATAGCTTACTTTCTATAATCGGGACATAAGTGGGGGACAATGGGGGGAAGTAACAAGGTAATGCAGATAGATATCACATTAACTTTCCGGTCGAAGAGAAGGAGCATAGTCCATACTGTGCGGAGAGATTGTGTCACTCGGTTACAACGAACTCTCCCAGTCTGTGGAAGGAGACTCCACAACAGGCAGACGAGGACAGGACCCACCACCAGGCTCCTCGCGGTATCACAAGACTGTACATACCAAATGTAAAGTTTTGCTTAAAAAATTTGGAAAATTTAGGAATTGGCTTTTTATAAACGTATTTAACATTTTTAAATCATTGGTGCCATAAGTCAGTTTAAGCAATTATTTCTGTCAGACATTTTTCTAATGGGTAGAATCTCCAATCCGTGTCCCACCAGCTGATAACACGCTCAACAAAGCACGTGAACACAGTGCTAAGAAATCCAAAGTCAGAAAAACTCTGTTAAAATTGCCAGGATATCTTTTATACATTCTGCTTCACTTTATTGTTTATACAAAATCAGAAATCTGGGGTGTTTCTGGCTACTGGAGTAAAACACACTACAAACCACAGGGAACAAAGGTTCGTGGAAGAAACACCTGTCAGCCGCCTCCAAGAGGCCCTTCCCACTCCCGTGTCCAGCGGCAGCACCAGCATCTGCTCCCAGGTCGTCCCGTGACTGCGGCGTGTGAGAATTTCCTAATTTCATAGCTGAAATCATTGGACACACTCGAGGTTTAGGTTGGCCTCTTATTATTTAGGATCCAGGCTTAAATTCTGCAAAAAGTTCCAAAACAAAGGAGAAAGTAACACACTGGAACAAAAGACACCAAGTGAAGCCACAAAATGCTTCTGGTGTGGAGCTTCCGGTGTGGAGCTTCCGGTGTGGAGCGAACCACTCAGCACGGCTCCAGGCACACTGTGGCTCACAGCACCCGAGGCTTCCAAGGCTGCTCCTGACTGATAGCTCTGAATGCTCAATTTTGATTTCCAGACATGCTTGCCTGTAACGGTCTCTTCCCCCTGACTCGTGGAAACTTCAAAGCTATTTGGGGAGAGAAGATGGTTCTTGTTGTAAGAAAGGTTTCACGTCCCATTTGTGCTATTCCAAGGATGATTAAAAAAATAAGAAATCTGTAATTCATATAAAAGGAAAACTGGCTTAAAATTCAAAAGCAAATCCAGTCAGGTGGAGGTATTTATGGCATTAAATAATAGAGTCGGATTCTTTTTTGAAGATTCCGGATGAGCCTGACAGTAGAGAGTTTTGGTTCTCCAGCATTTTCTCCATCTTCTCCCCTCCGCCGTTTTTACTGATCTCCCTTTGCTTCTTGCTATGGATCCACGGGATTAAACACAGCACGACACCCCCGATGAAGGGAGGGATTCCCGCAAGGTAAAAGGCCACGTCGTAGGAGCCCAGCTTGTCATGAAGTAACCCTGGAAGAGGAGACAGCAGCTGTCACACAGAAGGAACAAGTCTGGCTCCCAGATCAGTCACACTGATGGCAGACTCAGATAAAAGACTTGAAATGTAAACATTTTATAATATGAGGGAGAAAAAAAATCTCTGATTTTAAATTTTACTGCGGAAATATCAAAATACCATTGTGGAAAACATTTGCAACTAGGCTTTGACGTTCCCAAGCCTGACAGAGATCACTTAAGATACTTTAAAATGATGTAATGGCCCTGTCTCAGCTGAAGGTGGGTAGAACCCAGATCAAAGTTCTCTAAAATATCTGCACCTCAAGACGGGCTTATTTAACTTTAAGAGAATATTATAACTACCTTAAGTTATAATATTAAAAAAAAAACATTAAAAGCTATACATCTAAGAGTTGGGATAAAAAGAGACTCAACATTTTTTTTTTAATGTATGACTGTTTTGTCTGAATATATGTCTGTGCACCAAATGCCTGCCTCGTATCCAAGGAGGCATCTGGAGTTAGGGGTAGTTGTTCACCGTGTGGGTTCCATAAAAAAGAGTGCCTTGGAAAAGCAGCCAGTGGTCTTAACTACTGAGCAATCTCACTAGCCCAAAAGAGAGGTTTATAAACACATTTGAGAAAGATACTAAGGCTTTCCCATTCTTGGGAAGAAGTGTGACAATGTATGTCTGGCCAGACCTGGCAGCATCTGACTTTAATCCCAGTACTTGGAAGGCAGAGGCAGAGCTTGAGGTCAGCCTGGTCCACACAGCAAGTTGTAGGCTGACTCAAAATAAACAGAAGAGCCTAAAGTGTGTGTTTGCCATTTGATGGATTCTTAATCTCTGCTTCTGAAAAGTATTAGTTTACTTCCAAATTTCCTGAAAAATCCATGGTTCCAAGTTGTATGTTTTCTTAGTGTTTGAATTTTTACTGTGCAACCTCTAGTCATCTAAAATATCCAGGGAGCATACTGAACTGGGCGCCTGTTCTCCTTCATTTAGTGCCCAGCTAAGAATGCATCCGGGAGCACACCAACATATGCACACATAAATGAATGTACAGTTACCCTGCATCTAACATCAAATACACAGGATCTTTAAATATGCACTATTCCTGCCTTCAGAATCCAAGCGTCTCACATGCAACCAGCCTTGCATCTGTGGCTGCTAATAAACAGGTTTTACTATAAATAGCCACTGAGGAAATGGGGGCGGGTAATTCTCCAGGTCAGTTGCTGTGCGTTCTTCCTATTTCAGAAATGTCCTGCTAACACCTCTCCCGTCACTCTTGTGTGTAAGCGGTTACTACTGCTACTGAAGCAACACTAATCTCACTATAATGCTCTTTTCAATTGCCTGTAGACCTGAAATCTCCCAAACTGAGCTAGGTGAACAACCTATTACCTGAGAAAAGAGGAGGAAATAGAGGCTTCTCTCACAGGAACTGTCACTCTCGATGTCAAAGTCTACTTTACATGGTCAGCAGTAAGCCTGCATCCCTGAATCTGGATCAGCACTGTGCTTCCAGATACAAGAATGAGTCTCGGTGAGACTCACTCAGCCACTGTATCAGGCAACGTAGCTGTATGTTATTGGAACTTTATCTTAACTGTATCAAAAACTCATCTAATTTACACCAGTACCCGAGCAAGACATCACTCGGTCACCTAGGAAACTTCTAAAGGTAGAATTCACTTAAGATGAAGTCAGCCATTGAAAGTGAACAATACAGTGGGCGCTTAGTAAATTCACTATGCTCCGTGACCAGTAAGCAGGGCTACATCCACTTTCCGTCATGCTAAAAACCAAACAGAACCCCATCCCTATACAGTACCCCCTCCACTCCTTCCCCCAGTCTCTGGCAAGCACTAGCATGTTTTCTGTCTCTATGGGGATGTCAGATAGTTCATAGAAGTGGAACCATGTGATATGTGACCTTCTTATATTTGGCTTTGCTCGACAGTCCGATGCTCGCAACGCCCGTTCACCTGGCGGCGAGCGTCAGCGCTCTCTCTGCTCCTTTTAGTGGCTCAATCCTGTTTATCCCTGTCCACTGCATGGGTGACATATTTTGGGTTTTACTTTTTGGCCATGGACTGACTGGAGTCAAGTCTTATTATGTGTAGTCCCAGCTCTCCTAAGACTCACTGTGTAGGCCAGGCTGGACTTGAACTTGCAGCTCTCCTCCTGCCTCAGCCTCCTGAATATTGACATTATACATCTGTATCACCCCATTATTTTTATACTTACGTTTTGATGGACAACCAAGTTCTTTCCATTAAATGTAATTTTCTTCAACCATTTTTCAAGGAGTATATTTTCTTATGTAAAAGTAGTATATGCTTAGAAATCTATCAGAATCTTCATTTTTATGTTTCCATTTGTCTAACATATATACTGACAGAACTGTGAAAAATAGGGGCTAAATGCATAGCGTAATGGAAGAGAATGTATTTACTATACCCAATGACCAAGTTTCAACATCCAGAATGCCCCAACAGGTAGTATTTTGTTGGGAATGTAGCTCGGTGGCAAGCTCTTGAACTAAAAGCCCCCTTCCCCTCCCCCACACACTCGCAGAACGTTCCCCAACAAACGTTTTCAACCTACTGTCGACAGATGGTCTTATTAAAAATGAGGAGACAGAAGACGGTGGTGCACCCCTTTTAATCCCAGCACTCAGGAGGCAGAGGCAGACGGATCTCTGAGCTTGTGGCCAGCCTGGAATATAGAGTGAGGTCTAGAATAGCCAGGGTTACACAGAGAAACTCTGTCTTGAAAAACTATCAAACAAATAAACAAACAACAACAAAAACTCCAAACCAAAAAAAAAAAACAACCACCAAACAAACAAACAAACAAACAAAAAACAAGAAAAATGAGATGCAGAAAGCTTACAAAGGACTATTAATAATATATCTCACAAATAAATGAGCTTTAGGATCCAAAGTAGAAAATGCTACTAATTGGTTTAATTACTATAGAAGAATTGTTATATTTACCTGCGACAGGAGGACCTACAGTCATGGGTATAGACATGAACCCAAGCAGAAATCCAATTGCCTGGGAAGCATCCTGGGGACCAACTAACTCAAAGGCAATGGGTGCCATGATCGAAATGAAGCATCCGTCGAAGAGGCCCATGACGAGGCAGACCGCAATGAGGGCTCCGAAGACGCTGCACAGCGGAATCATCATGGACATCAGGCCAATGAAGAAGAAGGAGAGAACCTAGGACAGACAACGTCACGTTAACTCTGCTTTCAGGAAACTGCCCTCTTCCTCTTGATATCACAGAATCAGCTTCCCCGAGGTCCTCTTACATTTCCTTACTATTTTCATTAGGGAACAAGAGAATAACCATTTCATGTAGTAATCCTCCTCCCCAGCCTGCACATTTAGTCAGAATTTATGTAGAGATTAAAGAATGTGCATATATGAATAAATCTTTAGACCAGATATTATACAGCTTAGAGCGATAATGCACCGGGGTCAGCGCTGTTAGCCCACATTTATTCTTCAAACACTTGATTATTTTTTCAACCCATGAAACATTACACTTTATGGGTAAATACTGCATTCCAGGAAATGGAGGTAGGAGAATCCACAGCTTAAGGCCAGCCTGAGGTGTGGAGTGAGAGCCTACCTCAGACAGAAAACAACAAGCCAGCGAGAGCTCATCACACATGGGTTCTTGTCACCAGGGCTGAGAACCTGA
Organism: Rhabdomys pumilio; assembly: GCA_030674055.1. Lineage (NCBI taxonomy): Eukaryota > Metazoa > Chordata > Mammalia > Rodentia > Muridae > Rhabdomys > Rhabdomys pumilio. The sequence goes on along the minus strand of JANHMN010000019.1, from coordinate 15,359,212 downwards.
GTTCCAGGCCCAGGACCCCAAGGGGAAAGAAAAGAAACAATTCCTGAAAGTTGTCTTCAGCCTTGGAAAATCCCGAAAAGATAATCTGATCAGAAGAAAGCTTGTGCACACAATTCCTGAATGGATGATCAGAAGAAAGCTTGTGCACACACTCTAGTTCACCAAGGCACTGCTCTGATCTCCCCATGGGTCACATCACTGTGAGTACAATGCTGTCCTTGTCTCACAAGCAAAGATGGTGGTGCTGAGAAAACTTAACACGTCCAAGGCACGGAGACAGAGCTAGCCTAGAGCTTGTGGTCCACACGCATAGCGGCTCAGAGCGGACAGGACACTCCTGTCAGGTGCTCTCCAGCGGCAGTTGCGCAACAAAGCAGGGAGGAGACAGAAGAAGCCGTGGACATCACTGTGTCGTCTCTTCTGATTTCCATACTACTCTATAGGATACAGCTGTGGTAATTTGCTTCTCTATTGCTGTGATAAACACCAAGACCAAAGCGGCCTGCGGGAGGGAAGGGTTCATTGGGCTTACACTCTAGGCAACACTCCATCGCCAGTGTGAGGACTGGATCATTCCAGTCCATTTTCAGTATGGGGTGCATTCAGAGCTCAAAGAGTCACAGAAAAGCAAGAGGTGCTTGTCTCAGAACCGTCAGAGTTGGGAAGCTGCAGGAGTCTGCTATGCGACAGCCCCAGAAGAGTCATTAGCTAAGGCTTTGTGTCAAATCTGTAAATACATGTGTGTGTGCATATAGATAGATATAGTCTTTGACTAGACAGTCTAGTTTAGAAAGATCATGCACCTGGGTCAGCAGCTGATGGGAGAAAGACAACAGGGTTTCTCGAGATCAGGGCCTTTAAACGTCAGGCTTGCACCAGCAGGCACACTAGCCACTTGTGCCTGTCTCCGTGCTGGTGTCCTTTTCCACATGCTGGTATTCTAAAACTGGCTTCATTTTCACTATGCTGCTCTTGAATTTGTTACTACAGAGTGAGAGCCTTGCTGCCTACATTAAGGGAAGCCAAGCAGGAAGGCCAGTAGAACCCTGGCAGCACACACTAACGCTGGGGACGGCCGAACGATGCTTACTGGCTGACTCTCCTCTGGCTTGCTTAGCTACTTTTCTTATTCTGCTCATGCCCACCTGCCTAGGGATGCTGTCTCACAGTGGGCTGGCCCCTCCTCCATCAGTCATTAGTCAAAAAAACGGCCCAAGGCTGAGCCCACAGCAAATCTGATGAAAGCCATTCCTCAACTGAGGTTTCCTTGTCCCAGCCCACTCCAGTTTGTGTCAAGTTGACAGAACCTATTGCCACACCAAGCCTGGTTGTGCACATCAGGGAGGCTACTCACAGCCTAAGGGCTCTAGTGGCACATAATCTGAGAGAGGGCAGGATTCACAAGTGGCAGTTTTCAGGCTTCACTGGTAAAACTCCATAAGAGCAGGAGCTCCTGAGTGAGACGCTATGCAGCCACATAAAAAGAATGGGCGTGGTGGCCAGTGGTATGCACTGAGCGGTTGGAAACAGGATCTCTGGAGGGAGCTGTGTCAGAAACATGGGCAGCTCCTGAAGAATGATAACTGAAACTGACCTTTGGAATGGCAGCTGTCACCAACTGCAGCATGTACGGACATTGACGTAGCACTAAGCGACAGACTTAAAAACAGTCACAATCCAGGCTAGTTTTCTGACCCCGCTGTGATATACAGCTGTGTAGTCCACTGTGTAGTCTTGATATTACCATAACTGCGTATCTAAAGTGCAGTGGGTACCAAAACAGGGGGGAGAGTAGATATTCTGGTCTTAAATGCACAACCTTTCTGCCTCCACCTCCAAAACACTGAGACTATAGTGTATACCACCAAACCCAGCTTCATACAAACTTTCTGAAAGAATAAAATCTTCCAGTCTCCCACTTTTAAAAAACTGAAATGTCTTTTTTTCTCTGACCCAACTTCAGTGAAATTGAAAGTGTAGTTTCACAGTAGTGAGTAAGAGACATAAGAGAGTAAGGTCTGTCTGCATGTGGTCTCCATTATTGAAATAAAACATCACGGCCAAAAGCAAGCCTGGGGAGGAAAGGGTTTACGTCAGCTTACAGCTGCCCACCACAGTCTGTCATCTAAAGAAAGCAGAATGCTGCTTTCTGGCTAGCTCCCTGACCCTTGTCCAGTCTGCCTTCTTATACAGCCCAGGACTTCCTGCCCAGAAGCAGTCCTGCCCACAGTGAGCTGGAACTTTCCACATCATGTATCAAGAAAATGCCTGTCCGATGTGCCTACGGCCGGTCTGCACAGGCATGTTCCCAGCTGAGAGTTCTTTTCCCCAAATGACTCTAGCTTGTATCTAGCTTGTATCAGGTTGTATCAGGTTGACTTAAAACTAACCAACACAACCAGGCTCTAGCTCTCTAGATCCTGAACAAGCAAAAGACATTCTGATGCTTGAGACAAAAGGCCTAAATATAGCCAAAATGTCTAAAAGGTAGCAAGTAGCAAAAGAGTTAGGAAGTTATTTTTATCTGAAAGTTAACCAGGTTCTTAGTCACGTGATGCCTCAGCTATATTAAGATGCTCCAAGAAATGACACCAGAAGCTAATAGCCCCAGAACATCGAGCTAAAGAAAAGATATATATCTTTTTGTTCTGACCACAACTATAAAAGGAACATAAAGAATCATAGAAACATTTGCAATCTGACAAACTCCACAAAATCTAAATTATCCTAATTAATTTTTGTTTTGTCTTGCTTGACTTGGCTGAAATAGGTCATGTCATGTATCCAGGCTAGTCTTAAACTCACAATCCTCCTGCCTCCAGCTGCTGGATGCTAGGGATTACAGGTGTGAACTGTCATGCCCTTCACTAGTAAAACCACAGGCCAGACTTCCAGCTACCTCACCATAATTACAACAGACACACATACACACCTTATTTTTCTTCCTATTTTTTTTCAATACTAGCTTCTGTCAAGAAGACCAGCTCTGGAGTTTAAACTTAGCACACAGGCAGCTAATAACTACTTGGAACTTGACAATCTTGTACAGTATTTGGCACACTCAATTTTGCTTAATAATGTTTTCATGGAACTATTAACATAATATAATGAAGCCCAGGCTCTTTAATTTTGGTGGCTTCCCAAATTTTTCTACTTTTTTTGCCTCTTAAAAATTTTTGTCTTTGATCATCTTTTTTGCTTGATTTTTAAGGTTTACATCTGGGGCATTTCTTCATCTTTACCTAACTGCAAGGCCTTTCTCCACGTTAATCTATATTAAATTATGTTCTTTCTTTCTCAGTTATTTGGCCAAGGTTTATTATTGTTGTTGCTCCTTATAGACATGGTGTGCCAATGTATCCCAGGTTGTCCTCGAACCTGACACCCCTTTGCCCCAGCGTTGTGAGTACAGTAACACAGATTACTACCATGCCTACTGTAAGACTTACTGACTTGGAACTGAGCGATGGCTCAGTGGTTACAAGCACTGGCTGTACTTCTTGGGTTCTATTCCTGGGGTCTACATGGCAGCTCACAACCATCTGACTCATTTCAAGGAATCCGATGCTCTCTCTGGCCTCAGTAGACACCAGGCATGTCTGTGTTGCACAAGTATACACGCAGAGAAAATATACATATAGAATGAAAAAGGACACCCATTACAGATGGTTGTGAGCCATCAATCATATGGTTGCTGGGGAATTGAACTCAGGACCTCTGGAAGAGCAGTCAGTGCTCTTAACCTCTAAGCCATCTCTCCAGCCCCCTTTTACCTTATTTGTGTTGAAGGAAAGTTCTCAGGAAGAAGTTGACTCCCCATACCCCACAGACACATTCAAGGCCAACTAACTTTTTAGAATTTCAACAATGTTGGAGTTAGAATGTTACAAGTCCAGAACCAAATTACCCTGGGCCACTGTTGCCTGTTTCTAGCCATTTCCTGCCCTTGGCTATGTGTGCGCTAATGTCTTTGAGATTGTACAGTAAATGCTCTGCAGTAGCCAACACCAGCCAAAGGGCTTCCAATGCCCTCAGGTGGTGCCTGAGGCCTGAAGCTTCCACTTCCTCCTTTGCTTTAATCCCCCAGCCTGAGGTTTCTAAAACTACCTTACTTTTTGTGAGGTGAGAGCTGTGTTTTGCATCAGCAGTAACTATGGTATTAAGATAAAAATGCTAGTTCCCAGTAGAGTTTATGACCAAGCTGCTCAACTACTGTGAGGATAAATATTTGCTCTTTTTGTGCAGAGATTCCTGGGCCACAGAAAGCACATGTCAAGGTTTGATAAATTGTCCACACGGGAGGATCAGTACGTCCTTATCATTTCCAAATAAATATTAAATATACAGAACAAATATTGATCTGTCAATACCGGAACCCGGGTTTCATTACACAAGCTTTTTCTCTTCTCCTAAGCACAGCACTGTGGGGAGAAAACACTGACATGTTCTACTCAGACTCCAGACCCCCAGGAAGCTAAGCTCCACCTGGGCAAGCATAAGGCATCCATTAAGGCAGATACATAATTGGACAAAGTTAGAGTCAAACGCTTCCCTGAATATGCGTATTCAACACAGAGTCCCCAGGCCTTTACAGCCTTTAGTCAGGAGACTGTAAACCAGGCTGTCAGCACGGGAGAAAGCAGCTGAGTCCTGTTTATCCTGCGCTGACCGACTCTTCCGAAGCATACAGGGCCTATGGTACTTTTGAAGTGTTTGCCTGACTTTCTCTATGGGACAGGTCACACTCACAGCGGTGTCGGTCTGGGGAAAGTTACGTGCTTGGATTCTATCTAAATATTTGGTAAACTCCGTATCTCCATGTAAAAGTCAGTGATAAGAAAATGGACAGCAGAGCTTAGACAACACCGAGCAGTGCAGTCTGTTTCACAGGAAGAGTTTACACACAGACGGACACGAGGAGGACGGTTCTCTCAGCCTATTCTGGACCCCACGCAGAATGAGCACAAGAGTCCCAGGGCACCTGAGTCCACACAGACAGACATGATGTCCATACGAGGGACTAGGAATTTGACGAATGCCTCAGTGGGCGGGCAGATGGGAGAGGGACCATACGTAGGTAATAAAGGCCATGAATTTCCAAGATGGCTGGCTTCTTCCTCACCCTCCAGACCCCAAGACAACTTCAAGGCAGATCAGGACATGTTTGCGTAACAGTTGTGGGCCAATTAGCTACCAGCCCTAAATTATTGAGAACTATACCAACATTCTCCAAACAAAGTAAAATCTCTAATCTGCATTCTGAAGACATGGATAACTGCCCCTTCTCCACATTCTACCTTCCTTCATGTTGGTCTCCCTTGCTCGGTCCAAAACCACCTAGCTTTCTCTAGCTAGGACCCTGTTCTAGGAAACCAGGGACCCTGTCTGTTCTGTTTGTGCCACTCTACCTGGGCTAATGTCTAAGGGCACAGGAAGTATTCAGAATTATTTTCACAAAATGAAAGCTGAAAGTCTTCAGTACAACAGATGTCCAGAAGAGGGCACCTTGACATTAGAAAACAAACCCAACTGGTCAGTGTCTCTACAATGAAGTCTTAGAAGGGGTGGAATGATTATCATACAATAAATAAATATGTCCATAGTATTTGAGATAGAGTCTCAATCTGAAGCCCAGGCTGGCCTCGTGTGGCTGGCAATCCTGCCTCATAAGTACTGGATTACAGGTGTGAGCCACCGTGCCCAGTGTGTGCAGGGCTGGTACATGCCACAGAACACATGTGGAGATCACAGGACGACTCAGTGGAGTACGGCTTTTCCTTCTGGCTTTCCTTACATTCTGGGCATCAGTCTCAGGCCATCAGGCTTGAGGCCCACAGCGTTACTCAAGGAGCTACCTAAAAGCCCCCTCCCTTGAGACAGGCTCTACATATCTCTACATAGCCCTGGCTGTCCTAGAATTTACTACTTAGACCAAGCCGGAGACCTGCCTGCATCTGCCTCCCGAGTGCTGGGTCTTGAGGCCTACATCGCTATGCCTGACTTGCCTCTGTATTTTATAAGAGAACGTAAATATGAAGAAGACCTTGATCTTCCTCCCAGCACTGGTGGGAGGAGGCAGACAGCAGCTGCCGTCTCCACTTCCTTCTAGCTGTGTCACAGATGCTGGCCCGTGACTGTCTGCTGGGACCCACAGCAAGGCAGACTTTGTTCCTCAGTGTTCATATCCGTAAGTGGAAGCAAAGAACTATGGCTCCCTTCAAGGGCTGGGGCGAGGACTGAGACGGAGCACGTGAGACACTCAGTTCATCATCTGGTTCATCAAAGTGTTAGTAATGTAACTACTTACACATGCGTAAGTCATTATTATAGCTGACTAATGGAAGTTACGTTATCTGTAACACACACCCACACAGGCACTTTCCTGTTCCCCCATTTCACCTTTTATGAGGGCGCTCACATGACTTCTCATGATTAGCCCTTGAATCTCTTCCTGGCTCTCCATCCTTTGGAAACAGTTCCCTGTGCTCTCACTTATTCATCTGTGTGGTCACCAATGGCCTCTAACCTCAGTCACTTCACTAGTTCCTGATGTTGCTGGTCACTGGTGTCCCTAGAAGCACTCTATTCACCTGGTCACTCCTTTCAGTTCCCTGGCAGCCCAAGACGCTCAAGCCCCACCGTGCTTTACCCACCCATGAGCTCTAGGCTCAGCCTGGCTGTTTTATAGGCACCATACACGAATGTGGCAAAAACGGCTTGTCTTCCTTGGATTTACTGAATTACTAGTCTCAGAGGATGACGAAACCACCTCTCCACTAGCCGAGCGACAGATCTCAGCGTAGACAGCGTAAATGGCACCTTTGATTTACTGCTTGACTCCAGCGACTTTCCCTTGTTTTTCTGTATCTAGATCCCATCAGCAGTCTCCAATTCACATCTGTGCAGCTCGTCACTGCCTCTAAATACTGCTATAAAATCCACCCAGAGTGTGTGTATTACTAGACTAACATTCCTATCTTAGTTTAGACCATTTCTCCACCCCCAAAAGAAACCATCATCTTCCCCAAATCCCAACCACCACGTAGTTACCTTCTTAACGATCTGCCTATTCTAGACATTTTAGATCAACATGGCCCTGTGTAACTGTCAAGTCCTGCCCCATTCTCCTCTACACTCTTTCCTTGCTATTACCAGACTTATCTTCGTAACACACTGCTCATGTCAGTGCCTGTCTTAAAACTCTGCAAAGACTTGAGGTAGACTGACATTTTTCATTTTTGTTTGTTTGGCTGAGTTTTTTGAAGTTGGGTCTTGCTGTGTGGCCCCAGCTGGCTTGGAACTTGCTAGGTAGAGCAGGCTGCCCTTCAACTTGTGTTGATCTTCTTGCCTATGACCCCCGCCCGCCCCCGGTGCTAGGATTCTGTGTACCATTATGTGTGGAAGGCCATCAACTTTCATGCCATGAATGTCTACCTAACCTGGTCTTCCTCCAGCCATACCCTACTATTCTTCCTTTCTGCCTTTCAAACACCCAGTTCCCCAGGTGCGCGCGTGCACGCACACGCACACACACATCTATGAAGAACCCTGTGTTCTCCCTGCTTAGGACATTTTCTTCTCTTCATTATCTCTGTCTCTCTCCTCCTAGCTACCTACTCACTTACAGAAATCACTTTTCTGCGATACTGGGGAACAAGCCAGGGCCGTGTGCTTGCAGGGTAAGTCCTGTTACTAAGTTACATCCGGGCTCTTTAAGGAGCTCTCCTGTCTTTATACTCTTCAGATCCTCACTAGTGATTCAGATTTTTCCCAGGGAGCTGTCATCTCATTGAGCTGTAACACTGGACTGTCATGTCCCCTAAGACCTTTGACTACTAACCAGGGATCACAGAGTGTGCTGTGCTCTGCAGCGCCTGGCAAGCTGCAGAGCTCTGGTAAGAGAAAGACTCACTTCAACCGCGAGCTGATCGTCTGTAGTCAGTATATGTTCAAGCACACTCCGTAACCTAGCAGGCACTCTGATTACTTTGTTCTTCAAAAACCTGTCTGCAGGCTCTTACATGCAGCACTTGGGAGGCAGAGCAGACAGATCTCTGAGTTCAAGACCAGCCTGGTCTACAGAGTGAGTTCAAGGAAAACCAGGGCTACACAGAGAAACCCTGTCCCAACAAACAACAAAGAAACAAGACAAGAATGCCTGTCTGCAGAAGGTCTGCTCTATAATGCATTTAACATCTTTACAGCATATATGCACACAGGTACACTTAGTGCAAGTGCACCACTAGGGACAAGAAACAAAGTCTGCTACGGAAGGAGAGCCCAGGGAGGACCTGCAGGTAAACCTCCGTCTATAGGGGAAGGAGAGCCCAGAGAGGACCTGCAGGTAAACCTCCGTCTATAGGGGAAGGAGAGCCCAGAGAGGACCTGCGGGTAAACCTCCGTCTATAGGGGAAGGAGAGCCCAGAGAGGACCTGCAGATAAACCTCCATCTATAGGGGAAGGAAAACCCAGAGAGGACCTGCAGATAAACCTCCATCTATAGGGGAAGGAGAGCCTAGAGAGGACCTGCAGGTAAAGCTCCATCTATAGGGGAAGGAGAGCCCAGAGAGTACCTGCAGGTAGACCTTCTTCACACCGGGCAAATAGTCTGCAATGCGGCCAAAGAGAAGCCGTCCGACTCCCGAGGTGATGCCAATGCACATGAAGAGAACTTCCTTGTTGCTTACGTCCTTAAACCTTTTCTTTACGTGGTTCATCTGTAGGTGGAGAAAAAGGAAGGAAGGTACACTGAGTATGTGGAGCAGCCGCACAAGATCGCAGACACGAATCGTTAAAGCTCTCAGGATTGGAGACCCATCGTTAAACATCAAGTGTGGGTTTTCCGTCTACAATGCTACTCCAACCCTTTCAAAATTCAAATACTTAAAAGCAGCTCCTGTGGTGACTCTGTGATCTATAAAAACACATCAAGAAAATCTCTCATGATTTAGCTTGCATAAAAGGAATGAGTTTTCGGAGTGTGGTCGCACACGCTGTAATCCCAGCCCTCGACAGACTAGGGCAGGATTAAGAATGCAAGGCCATCCTGGCTGCATACATAGTACAATCCGGGGCAGCTTGGATCACGCAGCAAGACTTTGACTCAGAAGACCGCAATTTCAAAAGATGAGTTATTACTATAATTATTGTTTCAAGTAAGCAGATCAGCCCACACTAACAACAAGCCAGTGCTCAGAGGAGACATGAGACCTGGAATGGTGCCTGCCCCCGGGAAGATGGCTAAAGGTCATCTTCGGAGTTTTATTTCTTCTGGGAAGCAGAACAAAACTGATGCCCTTGCAGTATGTTCTACCAGAGCTTCTTACACGGAAGTGTAAGCTCCGTGTGGCATGTCAGCATACAGACAATTTGTAGTGCTCAAATCTCTGAGACTGCCAGATCCGAGCTGTGGTCCTAGCTCAGCAAACCCCATGGCTGACTATGTTTTAGGATCTCGGTTTGTCTACAATAAGGAAATAGCAACTCTATTTCAAGGATGGCTATAAGCATCAGGTAAAACAGATTCACAGAGAACTTAAGAGTTGGGACCGACTGAAGCACCTGCTGAGCATATGCAGAACCCCAGGCTCAGCCAACACTAACACACACACCTTGGAGGAGTAGCTAGCCTACAGTTAATGAACAGATATTTATTCTGGCCACCCTTTTTACACAGGATCTTTTGGGTATTGGCTGTGCTGGAGCAGCGATGGGGGAAGGAAGAGTAAAGGATCTTTCTCTCCTTGTAAAAGCCAGGAAAACGGGGTCTATGGTGACCCGAGCCACAGATATCCAGGAAGCATATTTTGTTTGACTTTCCCTTTTTACCCTAGCATTCATTGCCCCTTATAAGCTAACTGTCCACTGGCGTTCTAGCAAATTCCCTACCAAGCTCAATGGCCCAAGTAACTACTGTGGCAGTGGGGAACTGGTATATCTCATTTCTCTTCATTAAAAATTGGTCACCAGGGCTGGAAAGCTGGCTCAGCAGTTAAGAGCACTGGCTGCTCCTCCAGAGGTCCTGGATTACATACATGGCAGCTCACATGAGTCTAACTCCAGTCCCAGGTGATTGACACCCTCTTCTGACCCCTGTAGGCATGCACACAGCACACAGAAATACATGCAGCCAAAACACCCAAATATATAACAATAAATAATTAAAATTTTTAATGAAAAAAAATTGGTAATTTTTAAACTTCTCTTGTTTTCACACTGCTTCAGAATAATCTTCCTAATTAGGGCTTTAATCTCACCAATTCTGTCTTCGAAAGCTGCTTGTTACAGCCTGCAGCCTATATTCCGTCTGCTGGCCAAAGCTCCCTGTCATGTGTCACCGATCTACCTCTGTATCTATCTCATTAGCTCCTGCTCCTGGGCTCAGATGTCTACTGAGCCTCTGAGAAATGAAGCGGATGTATGCAGAGAAAGGCATACCTCCAGGGCCGTTACTGCCACACTGTTGACTCTTCCTCCTAGACTTTTTATTTAAAAAAAATAATAAATTTAGCAGAAATATAACATGTGGGTCTTGTGTAGAACCCATGTTTTATAGGCTGTGGTAGCACCTAACATTGATTTAGAAAACCGGGAGACCCAATGCTATATAAGCCAAACAGTACTTGGCTGCAAACTGCATTAGGTCAGCTTTGATCTCAGCCTCAATCCCAGCCAGCCCCGTAGGAAAGGGCTGTGACAATGTCCACCCCACTTGCTACGCTGCTTGACACCTCCATCTCCACTGTGTCTGTACGCGGCCCTGCTAAATACTCCAGGCACTCTTACTCACATTAAACTGGGATTCCCTGGGGCCCGTATCGGAGACCTTCAAGGTCAGCACAGCCCATACTGAGTTCACCTTCCCCTTACAGTTGCTTGCTCACTTACATTTTGGTTAACAGTATTATCGGCTCACCGACAGCAGTAAAAACCCAATAGAAAAGAAGTCTTAGGTTACTCCAGCTCCTCTCTTTAGATCAGAGTGCCACCAAATGGTCTTCCAGCTAAGTGACTCACACACACTTCCTTTGGTCTGAGTTCCCTGTGTTTAGGCTCTAGTCCCTCCTTACCTGGACACTCTAGCAACCTTCTAGCATGCTTCTTGCTTGAGCCCCATTCCTAACTCTCCTAAACTCACAATGAAAGCTCGCTTACTTTCCTTTGGGACTGACAGCCTGTAGAGCACAGTGCCAGCTCCTCCTGACAGCCCCTAGTTTGCTACTGCAGCCACACCTCCAGCCGCCCCTTTAGCTGTACCATCCTTTCACTGTAAGGAGCGACTGCACTGAGCTCAGACAAGTCTAACCTGGGATGTGCTCAACACACATGCCAAGAACCACAAGTCACCGGGGAGGGGAGACATACAAAATAGCCTAATATTGAGTGCCTGTTAACACAATACTTGTGTACGGTTAAGTAAAATATTAAAGCTTCTAATTTTATTTCTTTTTTTCTTTACTGTAGTTAACTTCCACTTTTCTAGTTTAAATCACACAGTGGCTTTAAGTGTTACTTAAAAGATGTTACTGAAAGATTCCCTTGTAGTTGCAAGCACATGATAACCACTGCTGAAGGAACCAGGAACTTGAAAAGCTAAACAAGGGTTTCATTCTGGAGGAAAACAGCCCAGTGCAGGACAGACGTGCTGTGATAGGGTGCGTGTTCCCGGGGTTTCTTCAGGAAAAATTACGAAGTACCCAGTGAATCTGCACCTTCTCCGCCCCATGCCGAGGAGGAAGCCTGAGCCTCGGCATGCTAAGCAAGTGTTTACCTAGCTCCCGGCCAGCTTGCTCTTATCACAGCTTTCACAGAGGTTGGTTTAATACTCATAAGACTGAGTTTGTCAGTCATCCTTCTGATGAGACTAAAAATAGGAACCTAATAAATTTCTATCACTTTGAGTTTTTTACCTTCCCCCAATCTATTTTGTAATCTTTATAAGAAATAATAAGGTGACATATTTGATTCGTTTGAAAGAGGTTAGGTAATGGGAGTGTAAGTATACAGAATACATTCATGTCAGTCATCATGAGACCCACTATTTTGTACAATGAATAATCACTAATATTTTTTATTATTTTTATCTTATTTACTATATTATATTTTATTTTATATGTTATTTTATTTATTTAATAAATTACAATTTTGCCTTAATTAGAAACAGTTTTTTAATAATAAAGGACACTACTACATCAAATTTGTATCAGTATCACATAAATAAAAAAGGACATCAACTTTTAAAATGTCTTCTCTACATGCCCCTCCAAAACTTCACACTAAAAGTATGTTTGGTTATTAGGTGAGGGACTGTACAGGATAGGTGATCCCACTCTGTGGGTGCTGGGTCTCTGTGTCCTTCTGCACTGAGGCATCAGTACAAAGTAGGTTTGGCTGAGCCCCCAGGATGGCTGCTGTCTGACTTATGGATTCCTGCCTCCTCTCATCCTCCGGATACTATCACGAGCTCTGTTTAACAGAAAGCATGGCATAAGGCCAAGCTGGTATTTCTAATACTCATGTGGGCAGAGACAGAAAACTGTAGAACAAACACTTTCATACTTACATAACTCATTTCTAAAGCAAACAGAAAGCTTATACTAGAACCTAGTGTGTATTCAGGCGATATTACTTTGGGATCAGTTGTTTAAAGTTAACTTTACTGGGGGGAGGAGGAGTGGTCCATGGTAGAACAAGTATAATTTGTAACAATAATAACTAAATCTCCTTTTTGAAAAGGGGTCTCACTATGTGGGATAGGCTGGCCTCAAACTTTCCATGCTGCTAGCTTGGCTTAAAAACAAATCAAAGCCTCTTTTACCGTGTGTATGTGTGGCAGGAGAGATGGGTGCTCACATACCACAGCGTATGTGTGGATGTCAGAGGACAACTTTCAATGGTGAGGTCTCTCCTTCCACCACATGGGTTCTGGGGGTGGGATTCAGTTCATCAGGCATGGGGACACGTGCATTTCCCTGCTGAGCCATCCCGCACTGGGCTTCAGCTTTGGACTTCATCTGAGTGCATCCGTATCCTGATGGCAGAAGTGTTTACCTTACTAAGTGCCTCTGGCAACATCTTGAGCATTGCTTACTTGGGAAACATTTCTCCACCATTCAAGTGACAACAGTGTTTGCTGACACAGAAGCTGGCTTTGCACTCTGTGAAACTTACCGTTTTGATAGCCAAAGACAACCAAGAACTCACATCATAGACCATGAACTCATTCTATATCCATGAGCAATAAGACCAAGCTCTTCAGCCTACTACTCTCCCCAACCTTCTTCAACGTGAACTAAACAGTGGGTCCTTGTTAGAATCAATGACATTTTTCTGATCAGACAACCGAAGGCAAAATAGATCCTTTGTTTTTCCCCAAGGCACAGCTTATGAAAATCAGTCACCACGTTAGAATAGCCTCCCTTCACCTCTCCCATAGGGAAGTCACAGTACAAGACACACGGGGACGGAGGGCATCTTCCACTGAGAAGACACAGCAGAATGCTTTGGCTCTCAGATACGCAGACATGAAAGAAAACTAAATGAACAGCCGCTGTATAACCCAGTGGTGCTACGGCAGAACCTAGTAATTGCTCATACCTGCAAACCACAGATGCCTTAGGTCAGAAAGGTCCAAACTCTTTCCCCACTTGTGTTATTCGGCTCTGAGACTGATCTTCTTCACACACATGCACACTTAAGGGCATAAGTGCCCTTTGCCCACCATCTTCCATATACTGTTTATATAACACACAAAGAATGTGATAGAAGAATTTTAGTGTATATAAGTTAAACTATACATTGTTGAAGAATAAAGAATAAAATTACTGAAACCCTTCAAAAGAGAAAACAAAAACAATCTGGACAGTGGACTTGAAGCAACAGGTGACTGGCTCACTATGAAGTGTTAGCAAAGGCAGGCTCTGGAGGTAAGAAAACACCACAAGAGCAGCCCCAGAGGACACTGCCGGCTGGGAGAGGAAGGAGAGTCTTTGAACACCACAACAGAAAGACAGAACTAAACCCCCAAATGCTCCAATTTCTGCCGTCGACAGCTGTCGCTGCCCACTGTGCTCTCTGGAAGGATGACAAGATTCTTCTGGTCACTGTTTGTCATGGTTTGCCAGGTTTGTGGCAATTTTGATTTCTTGGTCATCTATCTGTCCTTGTTCCTGAGGTGTACATCATCAGACTGAAAAGATCAGGTAAGCACGTCCAGTTGCTTGATTTCTAGAGTGAGTTCTTTGTGGGGAAGAAAACCTGTGTCTAGTTTGCATGGCTCATCTAAACCTGGGCTAACACATGCTTTGAAATGTTTGAGTGATTCTGGAATTCAAACGGACTTTAACTCCCCGATTCCAAGAGAGATTGAGTATGCCTCCTCACTGCTACTTACACCAGACATCACCAACGTGAGCCTGCTGATTCTTGTTTGCATATGGTTGAGAGTAATTTCTAAAAATACATTCATCTTGCTGGGTATGGTGGCATGCACCTGTATCTCAGTACTTAGGAGAAACAGAGGCAGGAGAATTGCCACAACTTCAAGGCCAGCTTTGTCTACTTAGTTTCAGGCCAGTTATGGATATAGTCCTTGTATTAAAAACCTAGAGAAAGGGGCTGAAAAAATGGCTCAGGAATTAAGAGGACTATTTGTTCTTGAAGAGGACCTGGGTTCAGTCCCTAGCACCCACATGGTGGCTCACAACCATCAGTAACTTCAGTCCCAGGGGATTTTTGATGCCCTCTTCTGACCTCTCAGGCACCAGATATACAAGTGGTACGTAGTCGTACGTGTAAGAAAAACACTCACACACAGAAAATAAGTGAACCTAACAGATAAATTTAAAAGTTAAAAAGTATGTGTATCTCCATCTAAAATGTTAAAAAGCTATCCCGGAATTCTAGAAGACCAGGCAGTTTAAATATATTTTCTTTTTAACTGAACGTAGCATGGTATGGTCCAAGCCATCCTCAAACTCAAATTCTTCTGCTTCCTGAGTTCTGGGAGTAGAGCCAGTACTATTTCTTTAACAGGAAAAAAAAAAATCAAAAAAAAAAAAGAGCCTGGCCCCTTTAAAAAACAAAATAAAACAAAACTTGTACCTTTGAAATGGAGTAGAAACCCTGCTAAGAGTCGTTAATAGTTAATCTCAGAATTAGTCACAAAGCCAAACTTTAAGCTTCCCTTTGACTTCAAAGCTGGGCTGTTAGAAATCTGAATGGAACAGGCTTAGTGTTTCTATTTTACAAACCTGTTTTCTTTATCTTTATTTTTGCTTTTTTAAAAAAGGAAATCTAGAGGTAAATTAAAAAGGAGTTTGGCAAGAGCACTACATACCGGTAAGCTAGCCATGTGAAGTGGCTACACAGCGGGCCACAGTTAACTGCAGAAACGTATTCTGATAAAATTAAGCCTCTTATACCAAAACACTGAACTAAACTTTATGGACAGAGCAGGACAGTCGAGGACCTGATAAGCCACAAAACGCCAAATTGGTCTATTAATCGACCAACTGTACTTTGAGATCAACACACAGATACGCTGAGAGGGAAGCCCATCTCCGCTTGCTACCACTTTAAGGACTGGCATCTTTAGGTTGCCGGGGAGTTGTTTGCAGATTCTGAGCAGCTACTGCTTCCTCAGCAGCTGGCTGGGATGGAAGCTGACCTTTGGCCTGCCAGGACTCCAGAAAGCATCTCTGCTGATTCTGCTTGTTTTTTAAACAACCACTCTTTCCATTTCATTAAAATGGGTTTCCATGGTATTGATAATGACACAGCACCATTAAGACAGGAAAAACAACCGGAAAAAAAAAAACCTTCTGGAATAAAGATCACTTAATAGATCACTTAATAGATTACTTAATGGATGGAAAGAAGAGGATTTTTTTTAAAGTCCAATTTTGAAAACATTTTCTAACTAAACATTTTTCTAAAAGCATTTGCTATTTCCCCTGCTAGTCTCCTGTGATTACACACACACACACACACACACACACACACACACACACACACAAATATATCTTTGACAGCATCATTTAGATAATACCAAGATTCAGTAAAATTTAGAATTTCTGGTTGAATAATTAACCAAACCCAATTTGGATTCAGACGCTGGTTAAATGAGCTTCAGTTTTATTTGAAGAAGTAGACTACTTAGCTGAGGGTCTATCCCCAGCTCTGCAGGAAAATGATAACCTTGGATTTAAATGATCTTGAGTTCTAGAATTTTAAAGAAGACTTTATCTTACAATAGAAAGTAGACTGGGGTTTTAAAGTAAGTTGTTATTGTGTCCTCTGTCGGTGTCTATGCCAGGTGTTTTGAAAGTAGCAAACAGAAACAAACACTGTAGGCTGGCCCAGTCGCACACTCTGTATGTAGCCCTTGCCCTTGGAGGCTCAAGCCGTGGGATAGGGAGCTTTATTCCCGCCTGAGTGATGCAGCCGTCTCAGAGGGAAAATACTACCACCACCACCATTTCTAGTTCTTTGTGAACGATGAAAGGTGTTTAGCCATTGATCCCAGCCACCTCTGATTTTGACTCTGAAGAGTTTCTTCTTTGGCATCCATTCTCAGCACATCAGATTCACTCTAAGACTCCCAGTTCCTAGCTAGTGCACAGGAATACAATGGGTTGTGAATTCAGTGTTAATCTGTCACTATCAAGATGGCACTGGCCTAGGCCACAGAGGGCAGCCAGGCTTAATGTTCTTGGCAATGACATCAGTATGCAGATTATCATATAAACCCTTCAAATTAGTTCTAGTTCCCCTTGAATGACAAAAGATTCATAACTACTGTTAGTTATTAAATATTATTTACTTAAGGCTTTCCTGATTTAGAAGTTAGTTCTTATTGAGTAAGCTGTTTTTCCTTTTGTTGTTGGCTAAAGTTTGGTATAATTTGGCTCCTTTGGAGTGTCGCTCTGTATCATCAGAGGCTGGCTTTGAATTTGAAGTCCTCCTGCAGCTTCCCAGGTGCTGACTACAGACATGTGTCATCCTTGTCATTAGCTGCTTTCTAGGAGCCTTTCCCCAGCTTGGCTTCCAGCTCTTACTTTCCATGTCCCCCTCCCTGGCTCTACACATGACGATTCTAGGTCTCCCACATATGACTTGACTACTGTAAGAACTCCATCTACATGGAGAGCACTGTCCATTTCAGCCTACATTAGTTCACCAAGCATGATGCCATCAAGTTTCACATATGTTGTCACATAGAACCAAACATTACTTTTTTTTTTTACTTTTCTCTAATGTTAGAGGTTCAACTTTTTAATTTTTTTTTTTTTAATTCATTTGATAGAGCACCTGCCTGGCTTGCATGATGCTTTGGATTCCATTGGTTCCATTCCCAGCACCTCTAATCCCAGTGTTCAGTCAGTAGACAGACAGGAAGATTGGGAGTTCAAAGTCATCTTGTGCTACTTAGTCCCAGACCAGGTTGAGATACACAAGACCCTGTCTCAAAACATCAAGAGAAAACTCCAGTATTTGCAGAGGCAGAATACTCTGGAAGAGAAAGGGAAGCAGTGGGTGCTGCTCTGCCTGGGACACAGGACACAGGGAA
>JANHMN010000019.1:15323774-15341633 GCA_030674055.1 Rhabdomys pumilio | reverse complement strand
GCAGTGGGTGCTGCTCTGCCTGGGACACAGGACACAGGGAAGCAGTGAGTACCTCTCTGCCTGGGACACAGGGTTGCTGTGAAGATTAAGGTGATGCAGAGCTGAGATAGTTGTCTCTGGCGGAAGAGGGGGACAAGGCATTATGGGATTCCTTGTCCTGGGCAATTCTAACCACAGGGTCAGAGAAGGGCATGGGGATGAAGAGTGGAGAAGGTAGACCCCAGAGACACAGTTGTGAGTCAGGAATCAGCATCTGGCTAACAAACTCCCTCTGAGGAAAAACCAGGATGGACAAAGACAGGATTTGTGGAAAGCCCTGAAGGCAGGAGCTTTATAAAGACAGCTATGTGCTCACATAAACAGAGAGATGATCAAGCAGGCTGACGCCCTAGATTTATAACTGATGACATTATAATGAATCATAAATCCAACCATTAATACATGACAGCACTTTGTTATTTGGGGGCTTGTGAGGTTTTGTTTTTAAGGTTTTTAAAGGTTTTACTATGTGGCCTGGAATCTGTGACACACACACACACCTTAACCTCTTAAGTGCTGGAATGGCCGTTGTTTGCCAACATTTTAAATTGCATGGTTGTACGCTTGGGCCAAAAGGAGCACAGACATCTTAGTCTGGTTGCTGGGCTGTGGTCACCCTGGCTCTGGAAGTAGCCAGGGGAAGGAACAAGGCCTAGGGATGAATTTTACTTGAGCAAGACTGTAGTCTCTTACCATCCATGTATACATTAAAAAGAAATGCTTTCGTTGTTGTTGTGCGTGCTTTATACATGTGGGTAGGTACACGTGCCGCAGCTCACATGTGGAAGTCAGTACTGCTTGGAAGTCACTTCACCCTGTCCACTCTGTGTGTGGTTTGGGGATTGTCGTAAGGTTGACATGGCAGGCACCTTCTCTCTGAGCCATCTTGCTGGCCCCATTTGTAAATCTTTTAAATGCTCTAAATGTGAAACTAATCTAAATCTTACTAACTTCTTTCTCTATAAGATGAAGATAAAATTTTAGCACCTTGGGAGAGGGCATGGGTTACATATCAAAGAATAAAGAAAAACCACTGAAGCAATCAAGTATTATTAAAATGTAAAGTATATAAGCTCAACCTGAAATCTTTTTTTAAAGATAATTCGTGCCAGGCGTGTGCTAGGCAGGGGTCTGTGGCAGCAAACAGGAGACTGACACTCAGGGATGTGGACACCCACTCTCCCCTGTCTGTTCCTTCTTCCCACTTCCTGATGTATATGACACTTCTCCACAGAAGTCCCCAGTTTACTTCTATAGACAAAATCCAGTTTTCACCAGCCTTTCCCATATTGACATTAAATACACCAGACAACTCAAGAGCTGAACAAAACTAGACTCCTGCAATACGTCACTTTAAGATTAGATACTTTTAAACACAGGTAGATTCCCTTCTTCACTATAAATCTTAAATCATTTAGAGGATGGTGTCTACTTCTGAGGGATAATTTCATGGCAGAGCAAACCATGCATTATTTCTTTTTTCTTTTTCTTTCTTTTTTTTTATTTTTTGGTTTTTCGAGACAGGGTTTCTCTGTGTAGCCCTGGCTGTCCTAGAACTCACTCTGTAGACCAGGCTGGCCTCAAACTCAGAAATCCGCCTGCCTCTGCCTCCCAAGTGCTGGGATTAAAGGCGTGCGCCACCACCGCCCGGCCCCATGCATTATTTCTAAAGACTACTGTAGAATTAGCTGCAATACTTACTCTGGCCAGCCACAAACTGAGGCACATGACAAGCTTATCCTGCCTTGCTAAAGTAGCAGGTCTGCTTTAGTCTTACGCTTACTTACGTTTGCTTCTTTTTAAGTCAGACTCTGATATAGCCCAACCTACCCCTGATCTGATCTCTGCTCCTACCACACAAAGCAGGGATAACAAGCATGTTCAACCATGCCTGGTGGCAGGTCTGCTTTAATCTATTTGTACGCAGTATGTCTTCTAGATCCCTCGTTTATTAATCATGCCTTCCCTTCCTACTAAGTTCCTATACTGTGCATTACTCTATTTTCCAAAATACTCTTTTCAAAAAAAAAAAAGAAAAAATCCCAAGCTCAACGTGTTTTGATGAATGGTTTGTGAATATACAACTTCACCATTAATAAGTCACAGTAGACAGAGTAAAGATTCTTAGTTTCCTCAAGCAAGAGAATGCTGGTGAATACTGCCTATGTCATTAAGCTAAAAAGAAAAGAAAAAAAAAAAGAAAGAAAAATAGTGGGAGACAAATTGGCACTAACCTGAAAAGTCAAATTGCAGCAGATGTTGAGATCTGAAGGGAAATAAATGCAAGGTTAGAAAAGATAGAAAAGCAAAGACGGCACAGACACCACTGAAAACGCAGTAACACAGCGAGAGGCCATTCTCGTAGTAACCAGTGAGAAATGAGCAGTGCTAGAGGATTTCTAGAAGACTTCACATACATGCAGGAAAACATGGTGCTCGGATCCTAGAGTGACTAAGATTTTGAAATTTTGACATTCAACTTTTTAATACAATATACAAGGAAAGAACTAAGTTGGTTAAAAGCTCTGGCTTTAAAGACAGACTACAGCCGGGCGGTGGTGGCGCACGCCTTTAATCCCAGCACTTGGGAGGCAGAGGCAGGCGGATTTCTGAGTTCGAGGCCAGCCTGGTCTACAGAGTGAGTTCCAGGACAGCCAGGGCTATACAGAGAAACCCTGTCTCGAAGAAAAAAAAAAGAGAGAGAAAAACAAACAAACAAACAAACAAACAAAACAAAAAACCAAAAAGACAGGCTACAGAAATTCTATGTCCTAGGCGTCCCAAGTCCTCTAATTCCTAGCAGGACACACAGAATGTCCTTGCTGTCATAACGCTGTCTCCGGTAGAGACACTGTATCCACTCACGCTGATATCCCCGCACCTGGATGCTGGAGGCACACAACAGGCACTCTGGATTTGTTCAGTGCATGACTGCTTGAATGTGTTTAACTAAGTTGTCATTAAAACAAGTCACACACAGACAAGGACAAATGACCCTGACAGAATGAAAAATCTATCCCAAGTACATTTTAAAACCAGTGTAGAATAGAACCTTGCAACCTGTGAGCAAAATGAAACTTTTGTGTTCTTAAAGCCTTTGTCTAACAGTGAGAGGCAGTGGTAACGGTGGTAACGTTGGTAACGGTGATAAAGGTGGTAGATGTTGCTTCCCTTAGAAAGAGCTGGTATCTGGGTAGAGTCGGGAAATTTAAGTATACCTTGGCATAGTGATGCATGACTTTAATCCCAGTACTCGGAGGGGGGGCATGGGCATCTGTATGGCCAGGCTTAGCTACACAGGACAGCCAGGAATACATAGAGAAAATATCTCAGAAAAACAAAACAAGAAAAAAAGACAGAAAGAGAGAGGGAGGGAGAGAGAGAGGGAGAAAGAAAGAAAGAGGGGAGAAGGAAAAGAAGAGGAAGGAGAAGAGTAGAGAATAAAGACAAGGAAGCAGCAACACAACCAGTACTGGCCAGTATGCAGTGGCCATTAGTTTAAAAGGAATCTGCTAGGCTGGCAAGATGGCCCAGTAGCTATGAGTGCTTGCACAATGACCACAGTTTGAGCCCCAGAACCCACAGTAGAAAGAGAAAACCCACTCCTAAAAGTTATCCTCTGACCTGCACTTGCATGGTGCGAGCATGCAACACAGACACAATGATGAGTGAACAAGCAGCTAGAAGGGTCTTATTGTGAGCCTTGTGTTCTCTGGAGAGAGCACGCCCATGACAGCCTCAGTTCTGAACATATCCAGAGAAGAAGAACAAGGCAACTGTTACTAGCAACACTGGAGAACTGGACCGTCTGCTGTGTTAGCCAGGGCAAGATGAAAGCATAACTTCCTTCCTGACGACCTCATTTCCAGTGTGCACATTTACAGCTAGGCTATAATAAGGTTCTATTTTTCTCATAATTTAAAAAACAAACAACAACAAAAACAGGACAAAATATTACACTCCGTTCCATTACTTCTATGAGAATTTTGGCAAGTAGTTAAGCTTCCTGAGCCTCTGTTCCTTTTCCTGTTCTACACAACAAAAGCGGCATACAGTTATATAGCCCGTACAATTGCTGTTACATATTTCTGGAAAGCATTTAGATATTTCATTTAAGAGTCAAGCTCTTCAGAACACCCAGATTAATTCTTGGCTATTCCATGCAGCAGCGTGACAATCCTGAGTATACTGTCTAACGAGCCGGGTTCTCCTCTGGCCAACGTGAAGCCCTGGTGCTGGGGACACATTTCAACAGGGTGGAAAGCAAATGTTAATAAAAACGGGGGCTTAAAAAAGAAACGTGGAAAAACAGTATCAATTAATGTTTGTTTAAATTTAAATTTGTTTAAAGAACTCACTGGCTTAAAGCAAATCCTTGCATGGCTCGAGGAACAGACATGAAGAATTAACTAAACTGTGCTCTGAGCCTGGGTGCTGCAGCTGTTCTTGCAAGCCATGTTATGCCAAGAATCTTTTCAGCTGACGTGGCTGCAGATAGCTGGGTTGCATAACTGTCCATGTTTCAATTTCATGCCTCCAAAGTGAGCTTTTTCCCCCAATGTGTTATGAGGGAATATAAAGTTCTTGTCTATGAGCGAGGGGCCAAGTAGGGCAGGATAGGAAAGTAGGAAAGTGTGACAGGGACAGAAAAGGAGAGCCATACAGTGGAAATAAATAGACAGCCGGGGAACAAAAGCTTTTAAAGGCTCTTTGGGTGTCAAAGACTCACTGCGGCTCTAATTCCTAGGAAGGCTAGTTTCCCGTCCGTTCTATACTCCTGAGTTAGTGATTGCTGATGCCAGGAGCTTGTCAAAAAAAGACGTCCTGTAACTTGGGAGTTAGGTGACACTGGCATAAACAGGTTCTCAGTTTAAGCAACTTTCTCCACGGTTCAACGCCTCCTGGTTTTGAATCAAGCAAAAGCAGGAGAGATGCTTCAAATGAAGATTTCTACCCCTATTCATCCTGAATTACAACAATGCATTTTCAGTTTACATAAAAGGTTCGAGAAGACCCCACCTCGTTAGTGCAGCCTAGGAGTGTGGAACCGGAGTGAAATTTGATGCTAATGGAAGCATTTGCAGCATGAGCAAATGTCTGTATTAAGATATTTAATTAAAATTAATATTAATTAAGATCTGTTACTACCCACAAGCATGATACATTTTAACAAGTAAAGCCTAATGTATATTTAAATACAAATAAATAAATAAATACATACATAAATAAATCCTGGTGAAACCACTTACTAGTAAGAGAGAAAAGCAGCTGTTTTCCCAGCACACTAACTCTGTAGGCCCTCCGCTGCAGGCCAGTGACCCCAGATAAATGTAGGTGACTCTAAACTGAGGCCCTTTACTTTCTTGCATTTTCTTACAATAGTTATTTGTTAATCAAATTTAGGCTGTGTATCTTACTATACATTTGTATGTGTTCATTTTTGTTTTGTTATGATTAACATTTATTGTAGAAAACAAGACTGGACATAAAGTACTTTGAAGTCCTTCCCCTGCTTGTGATGGCTATGGGAAGTAACTTCATCCCCTGCTTGTGACGGCTATGGGAAGTAACTTCATCCCCTGCTTGTGACGGCTATGGGAAGTAACTTCATAAGGACTTATTTTCTCATATTCAGAAGAGGGTCTGGGAGTTAGGAATAGGGCCATACAGGTTCTCCCAGTCTATCACTTCAGAACAAGAGCGAGTTCCCTTTTCTCGGGTTGCAAACCATGTCCCAAGCATTAGGATAGCTAGGTGATCACCGCCTGTGTTCCGACGGGAGAGGAAACTACAGGACAAATAAAATGGGCATCACCTAGTATGGCCAGAGAACAGCTCCAGACCGATTCACAGAGTGAGCCAGGGCTTTACCACCCCATGTTTGATAACCTGGTTCCAATCTCAGTTCTGAGCCTAAGTCAGTGAACATCCCCAACACAGCCCAGCTTTGCAGACCCATCCTGAGCTCTGGGCCCCCACTGCCCTCACTGAAATGCTAGCCGGCTTCTGAAAATGTTTCATACAATCCACTCTGCGTGAATTTGACCAGAACCTGCCTCCAGGGAAACCATGGAAAGATAAAAGACTGTTTCTCCCACTTGTACGGCTCTGCAACATGTGATCTGGCTGGAGCTGAGGGGGTGGAACTGCTGAGCTACTCTGGTGTCCCAGCTGTGCAAGACCCACGACACACCCTGATAACATCTGGCTCTATCCAAATCGGAACAGTATCTCTTAAAGAACTATGTACCCTTGGAGTGATTCTAGTTTAAAAGTACAACTTGTTTATTTCCAATTACAAGTGGACTTAGGAACCCACTTAATTGCACTGTTAACAGGCAAATAAATGATCTACCATCTTACAGCACATGAGTGGGCTATCTCTACCAGGTCAAAGTTACTTTGGGGACTATCTGACACAAAAACAATCGATTTATATATTAACACACATTTTTCTTAGAAAGGAAAAAAAAGAAAGAAAAGAAAGATAGAAAGAAAGACAGGAAGGAAGGAAGGAAGGAAGGAAGGAAGGAAGGAAGGAAGGAAGGAAGGAATAATGCTGGCTGGCCATGATGATGTATGCCTGCAACCCCCATATTTGGGAGGTGAACTAGAAAGATTAAGAATTTGAAACCAAGTCAGGGATGATGGCACACAACTCTAATCCCAGCACTATTGAGGCAGAAGCAGGTGGATCTCTGTGAGTTCGAGGCCAGCCTGGTCTACAGAGTGAGTTCCAGTACAGCCAGGGCTACACAGAGAAACCCTGTCTCAAATAAACAAACAAACAAAAATTGTGGAAGCAGCCTAGACTACACAGTAAGATCTTGTTTCAAAACATTTTGTAATATAGTTCACGAACAACACATTACATGTTTTCCACGCCCATCATCTTGAGAAAGACTTCTTGAGATTTAAAGCATAAAGTCTAAGAACAAAGGTCACACGGTGGCCAGTGGCCAGTACTGAGTCAAGGAAAACAGCTGCTGAGCTGTGAGTGTCCTGTGGCGTGATAAGAGACAATGACAGCAATTGAAACTTCGTACTCAGGATGGACTGGATCACGACAGCACGGAAACCTACAGAATCACTGTCACTTCTAGACAACATGGCCTAAGTTAAGCTGATCTGTGGCTGTGCTACAAATCCTCACCCACGCTCTCACAGGCAGCTTCTCAGGCTGACACGGAGGCGCAGCTCCGCAAGAGACAGAACTGCAGATCCGTCTTGCAGTGTCAGTGTAGATCTATAAAGTGGGTGTCAGAGCAGCTGGCGTCACGTCTCCCCTCCCACCAACTGCCGAGGCTGGTGATCATTTCACTACTCTTGGGTTTTCTGAGTTTGAGCTCATGTGTTGAGCACTGTAGGAGTTTCACTATGACATGAATGTAAAAGAGTTTAAAGAACAAATGGTAAGACTATAAATACACGTGTCCCTTTAGACTCACACGTAATACAGCTCAGCACCCGGCAAACACTTGAACACCTACTGTGTGCTAGACACTCTGCTATTTTCTTTGAGAACTATCATCAAACCAAACAGAAAAGGATCCTAATTCCATGGGATTTACATCCTAGCAAAATATATAGATGTGCAATTATTAAAACAGATTAGAAACTATTAAGTGCTATTTTTAAAAAAAAGGAAAAAGAAAAAGGGCGGGTGTGAGGGGTTTGGGAATGCTGGGTGGGGAGGAAATCTTCACCTGTGGTCAGATTACTATAGAACTCAGGGCAGTTTACTGCCTTATGCACATTAAGTAGAGAGAGGTGGACACAGGAGTTTAGTGAGCAAAGTAGCATGTCAGGAGAGAGCCTAGAGGCAGGAGACACCAGGCCATGGAGAATCTTGTAAGCCACTTTAAGGCCATTAGATTTTTTTTCTTTTCAGATTATATATGATGTATATTTTTAATGAAAAAAAAAAAAAAGAAAAACTAAGAGGATAAATTGTAGGCATACTAAAACTATCCCTTGGGGGTAAAATGCGAAAAGGAATTTTGATCAAAAAAATCCCCCACTTTACTGCATCAGAATTAAGTTCTTATAAATGCTCTCTCAAGTTAACTGTGGGAAGCAGGAAGTGTAGCATATTAACAGGAGCCCCTGAGTGTAGTACACTGGGGACAAGAATGCTAAGCCTACGACTGCTGCCCTCGTGGACACTGAAAGCACTTAATTCTCCTGTAATAAACATCTAAGATCCATCCATAAAGGTTCTGTTAGCATTCTCTTATGAAAAGCACAGCCACGCTAATATCGGCAAACAAATATCCAGTACCGATAAGACCAGAATAGAACTGGCAGCTGCTTATTGCCTTATACAAACTTAATTACCTTGGCAACCATGACAGAGGAATTAAGACATTTTAGGACCTATGTAACAGACCATACAGTTTAAACACAATGAAAGTGTAAGGACAAGTTGTGCATCTTATATCAACTCATCTAGCACGTGAGGACACTGAGGAATCAAGGGGAATTATGGGACATTGAGGTGGCTCAGTAGCAAAGGTGCTTGCAGCCAAGGGTGACAGGCCAAGTTCACTGTGAGGAACCAATTCCTCTGAGTTGTCCCTGAGTCCCTCACAAAGGCGGCCTGGGTTAGAGAGAAGTGGTCAGATTCTGGATAGATTTTGAATGGCAAGCCACCAGAATTTCCTGACTCTATCAGGGGTGTGATGTCCAAGGAGGAAGAACTAAGGAACACCCAAGCTTTGAGGCCTGGCTCTCTGGAAGGGCAGAATTGCTTAGAAACTAAAAATTCACCTAGTCTGATCCGTGAGAATTGCACCTATATATTAAGATTATAAGCAAATAGGCTTAAAAGAGAGGTTTCTAATTCTTCCTTTTTAAAAAGTCAACTGCAACCAGTCATGGTGGTACATACCAGTATCCCTGTGCTTGAGAGATGGAGGCATTAAAGCCAGAAACTCAAGGTCAATCTAAGCTACATAACATAACACACACACACACACACACACACACACACACACACACACACACACCATCAAATGCAAAAAAAATAAAATTTCCAAACTTGCTTTGAGAATAAGCATAGACATTTTTTCCAAATTATGGACAGAACCATGAGAACACTTCATTATGCTTCTGAAGGTCAAAGGAAACCAACCTGAAATATTCATCCCTTAGTTAACCAAAGCTCCAGTGTTAACATAACACTTCATGCTGAAGGCCCAGCACCCTAACACCTTTTCTATTTCTCTAAGCAAAAACTATCTTTCTCCTGTGAATCTGTAAACCAGGAGTTAAAATGATTTATTTTGCCTTCTTTTACAAATTTATTGTAAGGGCCAGATTAAGTAATATGTGAAATTAACTAATTGTAAACCTTATAACAAGACATGCCCACTTCTCTGAGTATTTTCATCTTTTAGTACCAAAAAGAATTAGAAAAAAAAAATTTCACTTAGTGACACATGCCTGTAACTAAGGAGGCAGAGGAAGGAAATTCACAAAGGCCAGACTGAGCTACAGACAGTCTCAAAACAGGGGGTGAGGGGCTTGAGGGTGAGGATACATGATGAATGTTTCCTCCACTAAGAAACTGTAACAGAAGTAGGTTGGTAAAGCTGACTCTTTCTCAATAGACCCATATTCCAACAAAAACCAATTCAATGGTTGTGGAGACACCTGGAAGCATGAGGAAGGACTAACAGGTCAGGTTTCCTATGAATGTCACATGACTCCTGTGCCCGCCCCTAGTCCTTGATCACGATTTTCCACTGCCAGCCTAGCTGCTTCCTAACATCCTAGCTGTCCTCAACAGAGAATTCATCCAGCAGAATTATTCTCAAATGCAGACATGCTTCCCGCCTGTCATCAGGACTCCTTAGCTCAATTGCTTCTGAAGTGTGCACAGGACCCACTAAGGAATCATGGGTAGTTATTAGCTGACTCTCTGGGCCTAGTAATTTTGTGAGCCACTGTTACTTTCACCAAAAATTTTAACTGAAGAAAAATTGCAGATATCCCAAAGTAGACTAAAAGGTTTAGACAAAAACAAACAAACAAACAAACAAACAAACAACCCACCCAGGTCCACACACGTGTTAGTACAGACACAAAAGAAAAACTGAAGCAAATGCCATTTTTGCCCATTATTGAACTGTATTTATTTTCCACCACAAAGAGTAAAGGAAGAGGAAGAAGACAACAGAGACAGCACCGTTGAGCACACTTTGCCTAGGGCAAATACCTTGATACCTATTCGTGACTCAGTATAAACAGGCTGAATGTTGCCATTGAAGAAACGGATATAGACGCCTTGAGCACTTGAAATCCTAATTTCCCATAAAACTTTAAGGCTCTTCTTTCATTTAACTCTTCCCTGTCATTTCTCAAATGCTTCATACCTCACAAACAGAGACAATGTTTGTGTTAGCCACTGTCATTTTGTTATTTGTTGACTACTTAATTTCTGCATCCATCTGTTCACAATTATTAACGTCAATAAGGTCATTACACTTGATTTATCCCTGAATCAGATCAGCAAGCTCCTTCTAGAAGTGGTCTATGAGATCTTTTTATTACATTTATTTCCTGGGGCAGTGGAGAGGGGGTTCCCAGTGAAGGTTAGAGGAAGACCTTCAGGAGTTGGTTCAATCCTCTCACCACGGGGTGGGTGCGGAGGGTTCCAGACATCAAACTCAGACTGTCAGGCTTGGCAGCAAGTGCCTTTCTCCATTAAGACATCTTACCCATTTCAAATATCTTACCTTGATATAATTCATTCCAAGATCTTAGTCGCCCTTTTAAAAACAGCTTTTGTTTGGGATTTTAAAAACGCTGAAGCATACCATCAGATCCTTTGATTGTCTGATGGAGGAGCTTTTCTTGTTGTTTGGAAGACCTTTCATTCCCAGAGTCTGGGGTCACAACCAGGACAATGTCTGAAAGAGACTTTGATCTGACGTGTCTTGCTCATCTAAATGGATCTCCCTGTGTGACCTGATGATGTTAACTACAAACGGAGCCAAAGATGCATACTTACCAAGTGAACATAAGGCACAAAGTATCCAAACAGTGCGAGCGGTATCCCAGCAGCCCACACTGCATAGGCTGTCTCCTTGAAGAGGGCAAAGTTGAAGATTTTTTTTGGAGGACTAAACTTTCTCCTGGAAAAGAAGGAGCTTCTGCTGCCACCACTCTCTTTCTCTTTGGTGCTGGGAACAAGAGGCCGGTAAGTAAAGCCAGCCAGAAAGAGAACAAACATGAAGACGCAGAGGATCCTCAGCGTGTGGAAGAGGCCCACGGTGCTGGTCAGATTCCCTAACAGCAACGGGAGCAGGATGGTGAAGACGCTGCTGCCGGCCGTGACGATGCCATTGACCAGTCCAAGGCGCTTCTTGAAGTAGTGTCCCAAAATGACCAGTGACGGCTGGTAGGCAAAGGAGCAGCCGCAGGCAAATATGACTCCGTAGGTGAGGTACAGGGGCTCGATGGAGCTGCGTGAAGATGAGAGAGACAGAACAGAGCTTTAATCTTTCTTAATGGTGCCTGGTACAAGAAAACCTCTCACAGGGGCTGGAGAGACAGCTCAGCAGTTAAGAACATCTGCTGCTCTAGTGGGGGCCTGGCGTCAGTTCCTGACCACGTGGCAGCTGGTGACCACCGTAACTCCAATCTCAGAGGCATCAAAGACAGCCTCCCCTGGCCTCGGTGGGCACCAGCCATGCACACGGTGCATATACATATCTGCAATTAAACACTCATACACAGAAATTAAAAAACAAATCTTCAAAGGAGTTCCCTTAGCAAAAACAGATCTTGTCAACGTTTTCTGAAAATAAAAAACAAAAATGGGGAAAGGCTTAATAAATCAAGAATACAGCAGTGAAAGATTTTCATTTGCTCTGAATGTGTGAGGAGTGACCAGTAAGGTCATCGGTGCTTTGCTCCCCGTTCTCTGCCAAGGATTTCTGCTGAACCATACACAGCATTAAGTAAGGACTATGCTCTGCACAGCTCAGAAAAAAAGCTGCCAGGAAGGGACAATAAAATCTTGTTCAATAATACTTTTAAATTACATTTTAACTATGCACACTCATTATTCTGATGGTACTTCCCAGGTGCTTACTAAGCGCTATATAGTCCAAGAAGAGGCTGTCTGGCACTGTCTCCGCAGTGTCCTGTCAAGATCCTGTGCACGGAAGAGCAGCTGCACCCCCTCCCTCCCACCCACACTGGCCCGAGGCTGTCAACCAACCTTCGCCCTGCTTTGCCTTGTTCCCAGCATTGTGCAAGATAACAAGAAATCATATTCCAATTGCACTAGGACTGAATCAAGTGTACTCAGTAAGAATTTCAGTCTGCAAGCTTTGAAAGTAACTTCCTATGTCTCAAAAGAGTAAGAAAGAACATAATTTCCGATTTAATCAAATAACTGTACATCTCTTAGGACAGTGAAGGAGTACGTGCTTTGAAACAAGTTAGGTAAGGACTAAGGGAAAACAAGTTAAAAGTTGTCTTTTCCTTTCTTTTTGCAAAGTCAATTCAAAAGGCTACTTATCAGTAGTAAAACTAACTAAGAAAGATAAAGCTGGTTAATAATTAAATTTTGGACAATAATGTTCACCTACCAGTATACTGAGGTAATCACATGGACTCGGATCTGACCAAATTAAGGCATGCTGGCAATCCTCTGAGAGGCCCTTCCCCCTGGGTTAGCTCACACCCAGCTCTACCTTCTACTTCTACACTGTCCCAGATTAATCTCACCTCGCTATGCTGACTACTGACCAAATCTCTACTTTTGACTCAACAGACACAATAAACAGAAACTTGGTGGAAAAGTGTTTGTGGCTTCAAGTTACTCACGGTCTGCTTAAAGAAATAATTCTATCTCTAGTCCCAGTAAGAATGGTACAGAACAAATAATGCTTCATTTTAAAAACGTATTTTAATTATTACTATTTTATGTGCATGGATGCTTTGCCTGCATGTCCGTCTGTCTACCATGTGTGTGCCTGGTACTTATGGAGGCCAGAAGAGTGCATTGGATGCCCTGGGATTGGAGTTGTAGACAGTTGTGAGCCACTGTGTGGCTGCTGGAAGTCGAACCCGAGTCCTCTGCAAGAGCAGCCAGCGTTCTCAATCACTGAGGTATCTCTCCAGCCCCTGCTTCATTCTCCTTGGTCGGAGAGGGAAG
Organism: Rhabdomys pumilio; assembly: GCA_030674055.1. Classification (NCBI taxonomy): domain Eukaryota; kingdom Metazoa; phylum Chordata; class Mammalia; order Rodentia; family Muridae; genus Rhabdomys; species Rhabdomys pumilio. The sequence goes on along the minus strand of JANHMN010000019.1, from coordinate 15,328,423 downwards.
TTGTCTGTTTTGTTTTTTAGACAAAGTCTCTCACTGTGTGGCAGAGATTACCTGAGTTCACAATGCTTCACTCTGGATGAGATTTTCCACATAAGCAGTTTTCCAAAATAATTGCAAGTTCTTGAATTCTCAAAAATTTAAAACGATTTTAAAGAAAAAGTAAAATATATGACGCATTTCTCTGCCTCCCTCAAAATAAATATATTGGAAACAGTATTGATAACATCATTATCACAAACATCAAATGCTATAGGCAGTCACTCCACAATATGGAGATGACAAAACCAGACAGGCATGGCCTGAGAGCAGAAGCACTCTTTGGAGTGTGAGTTAAAAATCTCACGCACTTACCGAGATTGCCCTCACATCTTCCTATGTACCCTTGTGTCACTGTTCTCACAGAACCTCCGTCACTCAAGTCTGTCCTCAGGACAAACAGCTGCTTTCAGTGGTTGAGGCTGGACATCTAACTTCAGTGTAAGTCACTAAGACTACACGGTTTTCTAATCATGCATACAAGGGTTCAGAGCCAGGACACTGGTGTGACCAGTGTGCTAGAGAAGGCTCCCTAGAAGGGAGTAGAATCACAGGAGAGTGGACCTGCCACCTTACACTAGCTTTCTCTGTGACACTCTGTGATGGTCTGACAGCCTTTCCCTAGCAGGTTAAACAAGGAAACTGAGTCATATCAGGATATTACATATATTAAGATCAATGTGGCCTCCAGAAATGCTCCTCCTAGACTTTGATACATAGAGATAAAAGGAGGACAAACTGGTTACAGTATCTTTTGTTTTTTTAAACAAGTCAAAAAGGCTTGGAAAACAAATGTTTGGTGTTTCTCTGTGCACTTCCTACTTAGCTGGAGAACAGGCTCTAACGGTCTTTCTTCCTAGCAGTCCTCTCTGAGACCTCAGCAAGTGGAAAAGTCAGGGGCTCAGGACATCAGTCCCTGCAGAACCTCAGACAAATTTCTTTTCCTTTTAAATAAGAAGTTTGGAAGTAATCAGAAAGGCTCTTTAAAGGTGAAAACCTTCTTATGCTACTAAGAAGTATAATTTGAAGGAATCTGAGTAAAATTTGAAGGGAAAAGTACAAACACTAACTGCTTGCTTAGACTGAGGAAGAGGTGTGTGTGTGGGGAGTGACATGAGAAGCTAAGGATGTCCCTGAATAAATATGAAGAAACTTAGAAAGCAGGGCCATACTACTAGCCAGATCCCTGCTCACTACCACCCAGGACTGCATCATGGTTTTCAACTAAGGAAACACGAGGGTAGGCAGAGGAGAGAGAGGTGAGACAAGCCCCTAGCTGGAGAATGGTCTTTGGGCTTTTCCTTGCTAATGGCCTCCTGCTACCAGCCAGTGTGGCAGAGTATTCACCCATGTTCCTCTAACTGAAAATCACAGAACCACAAGAAGAGCTGAGGACAAGAGCTCTGAACACCGCAGCGTGTCCGTTGACATCAGTGTCTTGGGAGGCCTGCGTCTTTTCTTCCAATAAATGTAGTTTATGACATTAAGTTTTCAAGTGTATTTAACCACTTTATTTTTCATGATATTAAAATGTTTTAATATTTTTTTAAAATTTTTACTATTTTCTTAAACCATAGACTGGAATTCTCCATCTGGGTTGGCACTGACTTAAAAGACCTTATTCTTATCAATAAAATAATTTTCCTATCAAGCTTATTATTGTAAATATCACTTACTCAACCCTTTAGATCTAAGATGGCAGTGACTTTAAACTGAAGCTGCAGCTTTATATAACTCACAGATATAACTAGATTCCTTTATGGATTTATGTAAATAGATTAAGACAAACGGAAACACATTTTCTTGGCTCCAGCAAACACGTATATCCTGAATTCTAAATTGGCCCCTGCAGGCAAATGTACTTAAATGCTTAGCCTCTGTCATGCTGCTATGTGCAACACTTCTGATCTATGGAATGTTAAGATTGTAAGGGGGTTCTCCTTGTAAACAGCGAAGTCCCCGGAAGGTTCGAGAACAACATGAAACAGTGACCACGTCCTTACCTTACAAAAGAACTGGACATGAGGCCAATGAATCCCACAGCTGCACCCACGACAGCTGTTCTCCGGCAGCCAAATATGTCTGTGAAGACACTCACTATGGGGCAGCAGAAGAAGATCATGCCCATGGACAGCGAGCCGACCCAAGCTGGGGAAGAAGACGGGAGAGCATCATAGCGCTGCAAACTGTGTTTAAAAGGTGCTAAGTCACTTCAAAAAAGCCCAGTGGTGCGCACTGACAGGCAGAGGGAGAGACAGGCCACAGTAAGTCAGCAGCAAGCCTCAACGCCTGCTTAAGGACCTGGCCAGCAGTGATTCACACAACAACTGTATTTCATTGAATTCTTGAAAAGTTTGTGCATTTAAATTAATTGAACACTCTTCTATGACTTTGTCTAGTTGATATCTGTGCTTTTACGCAATTTATAATCTATGAAACAAAATTCATTAAATTTAAAAAAATTAAAAAGGAAACTGGACATGGTGAAACACACCTATGATCTGAGCACTCAGTGAGCTAAGACAGAAGAACAATGAGTGTGAGTCCGCTTGGATGACACAGTAAGATCCTCAAAACACACTCACACACACATACACACACACACTCACATACACACATACTCACTCACACACACTCATAAACACACACCACATACACACTCACACAAACACACACACACTCACTCATACACACACAAACACATGACACATAAACACACACAAACACACACCACACACATACACACACACTCACACAAACACATACCACATACACACACACACACATACACACACACACACACACACACACACACACACACAATTTAGTTTAGGAATTTATGCCAGGGAGGTCATAATGTAAAGAAATGACTACTGAAATCAGGATAGTGACTATAACTCTTGTGTTTCAGGATGTTTCTGTAAGCCAGGGTCTCACTCTGTAGCCCCCACTGGCCTCAGACTCACCCCAAGTCTCCTGTCTCAGCTAGCCCTCCAGATTCCTACAATGTGAGCCATCACATCTGCCGTGATTAACTCAGTGGAGAAAAGATGACTGTCACTCTGGAACAAGGAGATAGGGAGTGATCACCTGTGGAACATCTGGACTTAGGGATTTGGTTTGCTTTGGTTGGATTTTTGTTTGGTTGGTTTTTGTCCTAAAGAAATTAACAATAATTTCAGGGTATTTACTTCACCATTATTTATAAAACTACAATGTTTTATTTTCTTCTCTGCAAGTATGTTATTTTCCACAACTTAAAAAACAAAGTAGTAGGAATCAAAAGTCATAGTTTCTGGTTCCATAAAAATAAAAACAAAAGCAGAAAGCATAGGGTATAAATAATCGTAGCAGTATGTCAAAGAACCTAATGACCTGCCATCAAGCCTGGAAGCCTCCCCAAAGCAGTAGAATAAATAAACTAATACACATGAGGGTGTGTGACACACCCTATGATAAAGCTGTCACTTCCACTTCTCTATCTTGGAAATGGATTAGTCTTATACCTTCTCACTACTACCGAGGGTTGGGACAGTGTCCCCGAGCCTCAGTGCTGGGCACCACACATCCTAGTGTGAAGCCCTGACCAAGTAAGCAATCTAATGTCTAAATAAAGACGCCTAAACTGATAACTTCACCATCTTTTTGTTTTCTTGCCATTTAAGTTATTCCTTTTTGTTTTCTGGGCTTTTTGTTTGTTTCTGTTTTTTGAGAGAGGGTTTCTCTGTGTAGCCCTGGCTGTCCTGGAACTCATCCTGCAGACCAGCCTGGCCTCGAACTCAGAAATCCGCCTGCCTCTGCCTCCCAAGTGCTAGAGTCAAAACTGTACACCACAACCACCTGGCTAACTTGTTCTTAAAGTATATGATACTTATATAATATACTTAAATAACCATGATTCTAATTTTCTTCCTTTATCAGAAAAAAGACTGTTCTCTTACGCTGGGACTAAACTCGGTCCCCACAAGAGCACAAACGATCTTAACCACAGAGCATCATCTCGCCAGCCTTTTGCTTTCTTTTTGCTGCACCAACATCAGCGCTATGATGAAGAGAACATCTCCAGAGGATGCAACACAGTTCCAAGGTAACCAAACAAGAGACCACAGGATGCTCTGCCAGACTGTCAGGGAAACCCGGCCCACCCAAACCTGAGCCTAACCAAGAAAAACATCTATCTACAAGGAACCAGCCTAGAAGGAACATTAGCAGAGGCTCTGGGGAGGGAGTCTAGTAAGCTGGAAAGAAGGTGTGGCATTGGCTGCAGAGGGTGAGCGTGAAGCTGAAGAGACTGAAAACAGTCTGCAGACAAGAGAGTGAGCTGCAATGAAGAACTTGGGTTGATTTTATGCACTTCTTGGGACAGCTTCTCAAAACTATTTTTATTAAGTAGTTTGTAAGTGCTAATTTTTTAGGACTTTACTAATGTGGATTACCCCCACACACACACACACACAAACACACACACACACACAAACACACATACAAACACACACAGACACACACACAAACACACACACAAACACACATACAAACACACACAGACACACACAAACACACACACACACAAACACACATACACACACAGACACACATATACACACACATACACA
>JANHMN010000019.1:15290188-15307686 GCA_030674055.1 Rhabdomys pumilio | reverse complement strand
GAGAGAGAGAGAGAGAGAGAGAGAGAGAGAGAGAGAGAGAGAGGAGAAAAGGCAAGCAACCCATGTCTCTGCTTCAGTTCTTGCCTTAATGCCTTTGAGATAAATCATAACCTGTAAGCCAAATAAACCCTTTGTTCACCAAGTTGCTTTTTAGTCTTGGTGTTTATAATAACAGAAAGCAAATTAGAAGACAAATCAGTACCAGGAACATCGGGTACTGCTGTGCTGGACCTGATTCGTGTTGGGTTTTATTTTATTTTTTGGGGGGGTTGTTTTTGGGGGGTAAGGGTGGTGTTGGGGGTTTGTGGAAGTATTTGGAACTTTGATCTGGACTTGCTTACAGCTTTAAAAGCTACTGTTGAAAGAATGTGGAGAGAAATGCAGGCAATGGAGACCTGGCTTGTGTCAGAGGAAGCAGACTCTATCGGGGAATTATATATTTCGGGTAAGAATCTTTGGAACTGAAACCTGTGCTTTACTGACACAACAGGTGCTGACCAGCTGAGGCTGAAAAAAGATGCTGATCTGTATCTTCTGGGAAATCTTCTGGGAAGAATTTCCTCAGGGTCAGAAGCTAGAGTCTAGTAAGGAACCAAGGATGCATAATTAGTTCAACAATAATGTGGAAGAGAGACCACATGGTACTGGCTTTGAAGGCATGAAGGAGTCATGCAGAGTAGCTGAAACTTAGGTCTGTGAGAGGCCAGAGGCATTGGTGGGAGTGTAGCCTCAGTTGCCCTGGAGACTCCAGCATAGTTGAGATACCATATTTGGGATGACTACCAAAGATGGCTGCAGAGACAGGGTTTCTCTGTGTAGCTCTGGCTCTCCTGGAACTCACTCTGTAGCCCAGGCTGGCCTCAACTCAGAAATCTGCCTGCCTCTGCCTCCCAAGTGCTAGGATCAAAGGCGTGCGCCACCACTGCCGGCCAGCAGTTCCACTCATAAAAGACAAGCTGTGTGTGTGGATGACAAGGGTGGGAAGTGGGCTACGCGTGCTGCTTGGAACCTGAAAACCATAAATGAGTCCCGGATGCTGGGTTCTGAGCCACAGGACTTGACTTACACTGTTGGATTTGGGGGTTTGCTTTGATCTGACTGTCACTGTGCCCTACTTCTTCATTCTTGGAATAAGAAAGTTTATAACTAGTTCTTTTTCTTTTTATAGACATGATTAATGTATTGGAAGTCTTAGGAACTGTGAGACTTAAGCTGAAACTGTGTTTTATATTGTGATATTGACATAAGATCCTGGAGACAAGGAACATTTGATTATTAGTACCGTGTTTCTAAGACCTATCCATATTGTAGCATGAGATGTGCTTACTCTCGGGCTGGTATCTTCTTATTGTTGCAGTGAGAGGTTCTTTACATGTGTGCTAAGTCAGTGCTTGACTATATATGGCCTGAAAACCTCTCTGGATCCTCTTTGCTTTCCAAAAATTATTTCACTGTTGGTCTCTGTTTTTAATCTCTGTCTCTCCCTCTGTCTGTCTGTCTGTCTGTCTGTCTGTCTGTCTCTCTCTCTCTCTCTCTCTCTCTCTCTCTCTCTCTCTCTCTCTCTCTGTGTATGTGTGTGTGTATGTGCACGCACATTAGAATGCTATTATAGTATGTGTTGAGGTCTCTCCTTCCCCTCTATATGAGTTGCAGAGATCAAACTAATGTCACCAAGCTTGCATAAAAAGTGCTTTTACCCACTGAGTCATTTCACTGGCTCATTCTTCTTTCATTTTTATTTTTAGAATTTTCCTTTTTTTCCTCTTCACTCTCTTAATGATGTTCTTGGTGCACAAGAGTTCTTGGCTTTATGAGGCACTATTTTAATCTTGCTTACGCTTTCAATTCTGTGTCTTTAAAAAATTGCCTGGTCCAAAGTCACCAACATACAAACACATTCTTTGCTAAGGTTTTTATAGTGTTACGTCCTGAATTTGTCTTTACTGTGAGTTCGCTGGATGCAGTGCGAGGTAGGAGGTCTGACTCTGCTCCTTTCCCTGTGGCAATCTAGCTGGCCCAGGACCATTGTTGCATCTGTTGAAGACTCTCTCCCTCACTGAGCTGTCTTGGCTTGCTTGGCCATCTTTGTTTTTAACATTTAGAAGAAAAATGTTTTGAAAACAGAACTTTTTGTGTAGCTTTTATAAAGTTGTGACCAGTGTGTGTATTTCTAATGATACATGTACATCATTTCTTCATGTATGTCTGTACACCGCGTACATGGTGCCATGGAGGCCAAAAGAGGGCATCAGAACCCTGGGGACCAGTGTTACAGTTATAAGCAGCAGTGTGGTTGCTGGCAATCAAACCTGGGTCCTCTGGAGGAGCCGTCAGTGCTCTTCACCACTGAGCCCTCTCTCCAGCCCCTCACCTGCTTGTTTTCTGTAGTGTTTAAGAATATTCTGTTATCTGGGTGTATTGAGGTTTGCTTTACCTACTGAATAAATCTTGGTTGACTCCATCTCTGACCAGTGTGAGTAAAGCTGAAGAAAGCATCAGGACGCAGGGTGCTGTGTAGTGGTAAATTCTCAACTTGACCAAGAAACACAACTGCTAGATTATGTGAAAGTGTATTTCACCTCACAGGAAGCTGCCAGACTTCCCACCAAAGTGACTGTTTACTTGCAAATCCGGCAGCATGTGAAGCTCCTGCTGTTCCAGTGGCTCCGCCATTGGCAGTGCTGAGGGTCTGGGCCATCCGAGAAAGCACACAGAATTCAGTTTCTAATGACACGTGTGCATCATTCCTTCATGCTTGCTTGCATGTGTAGACCAACTTGCTACAGTGTCTATTAAGGTTTGTGTTTAGAAAGAACTTGGAGTTGATGATATTAAATCTACCAATGACTATGGGAAAATCTCTGCTTTTATTTGGCTCTCTGATAGTGTTTATCAGTTTCCCTCATACAGATATTATAGATATTTTCATATACCTCTACCTAAGTATTTCACTGCAGGTACTAATGTAAATGGTATTGTGCTTTTATTCAGATTATTTATACTGATCAAATTTTTAAATCCTCAGGTCCTGTTACTAGAACACCAAAATGTCATTTTAATAGTGACATAATTGGTGACTTTACAGAAATAAAAGCTATTCTTTTAGATGGTGTCTTAGAGGGTTCTACTGCTGTGAAGAAACACCATGACCAAGACAACTCTTATAAAGACAACATTTGATTGGGGCTGGCTTAGAGATTTGGAGGTTCAGTCCATTAATCATATGGCGGGAAGCATGGTAGCATGTAGGCAGGCATGGTGTTGGAGGAGCTGAGCATTCTACATCTTAATCAGAAGGCATCTAAGAGAAGACTATCCTTTTCAGGCAGTCAAAGGCCAGTGTGATCCAAACTGGGAAAGCCTGAGCATAGGAAGACCCCTCAAAGCCCACCTACACAGTAACACACTTCCTCCAGCAAGGTCACACCTATTCCAACAAGGTCACACCTCCTAATAGTGCCACTTCCCATGGGCCAAGCATATTCAAACCACCACAGACAGAGTCTCACAGTAGTCTCTGGCTGGCCTAGAACTAACTGTTAATAGACTAGGCTGACCTGGAATTCACAGAGATTCACCTGTCCCTGCCTCCCAAGTGCTGACCCTGACCGTTAAGTGTTCGAATGCTTCTGTGATACAACCCTCAGGATGAAATCCCATGTTCAGTTCTGCCACTGAGAGTTTCCTTTATCCAAATTATTGTTTTTATGTTTTTTTTTTTAAATTTTAAAGAAGTGTTTGTGCATGTGCTCACATGCATGCGTGTCTCTGTGTGTGTGTCTGTGTGTGTGTGTGTGTGTGTGTGTGTGTGTGTGTGTGTGTGTGTGTCATACATGCATGCACATGCACTTATGGTATGGCTCTCTATATCCTCTCTATGGGCCCTGGGGGTTGCAGAGGCCAGAGGAGGGTATCTTTATTTTCTTGAATCAGGGTCTCTCTGTAAACGCTCCTGTCCCCGCTCCCTGCACCCCACAGCTGTGTACAGTCATGCAGGTAGCCATACTTGGCTTTTTACATGGACCTGCAGAATTTCAATGCAGATCCTCATGCCTGCCCGGCCAGTGGTGTTTTCATCGAGCTGTCCCAATCCGAGCTCAGCACTATCCAGCAGACAGTCAGGAGTGTGAAGCACACCATCTAGATGATGGCTCTCTTCCAATCCTGACAGGGCTGTTTGTCAGTGGTGACATCTTGAGCAAGTTACTTTCTCTCTGCACCTTGGTTTCCTTAGGCAAAGAAGATGCTGGTTATCTGGTTATGCTGGCTCCTCCCAGGGCTCCAAGGATTAAAGGATTTATACTTGTAAAATAGCACCTGCCTTATGGTAGACCACAAGACCAAGAACCAGATGTATTTTTTCCCAATAATGAAGTAATACATTGCTAAATTTGTGTAGAATTCAGTAGATTGTTATTGGCTGCCTTCGCGAGAGTACCAGCAATGTTTCATGCAGGGAGGTAGATATCTGGTCTTTGAACCTTTAATTAGTTGTTTCCTTCATTAGGATGGTTTGCTTAGAAGAAAAATGCCTTGCTCATTCTTGTGTGATTTATTTGGTGAATGAGTCTTCAGTGAACTGTGTGTTTGCTCTACTACCTAACTAGCTGCGTGGTCATTTGGAGGATTATTTAGTCTTTGTGAACATCTCCTATCTTGCCAGTTAATACTCGTTTTGCAGGATTGCCACAAAGATTTAATGACATCTGTGTATGCAAAGGCAGTGGCTGTGTGCCTGGCCCTTTGGGGTGTTTGGGGAATATCTTTTCTGTTCGTTTTAAGATCTGACATTGTAACGAAATTCATTCTTCTCCACTCCCTCTCCAGTTGCTTCAGGGAAGAAATCCAGGAACATTACAGGGATTGCCTCAGATCTCTGAAAAGTCACATGTGAGCAAAGTGGGTGCTCTTGCCAGACTCACGCCTGTAAACAAACCTCAGCCCATGGGAGTCGAAGCAGGAGGATTTCTCAGAAACAAAACAAAACAAACAAAACAAGCAAAAAGAAAAGAAATAGTAAAGCAGAGTGAGCATACTGCTGCCATTTTCCCACTTTACAGCAAGTTTGGGAGATGTCCCTGTTGTCTGGCAGGCTCACGGCGATGGCATTCTGACATGCTTTTTGTCATTTTATCATGAAATACAATCTACATATGCACAGGAAGGTATAAAAACGTGCATATACACGTTCAAGGATGATGACAGACATCTTTATCAAGAATATATTGTGGGGTTGGAGGGATGGTGGTTCAGCATTTTTAATAATAAAATTTATTTGTTGAGTGATTGATTGTGTATGTTTCTATACAAGTACATGTGAGAGACAGGCTCCCAGCACCCACACTGGGCATCCCACAACTGTCTGTAATTCCTGCTGGGAATTCCAGTCCCATCAGCTTCCAGGCACCTGTACTTTATGTGCATATGCCTCCCCGCCACAGAAATGCGTACAGACATATAATTAAAAATAAAAGTTTTAAAAAGAAAAAAAAAAACGCCAACCCAATCATATCTAAGATATTTTCATATCTTAGATTTCATCTGTGAAAGAAAGTATGTGAGCAGAGGCTTTAAGGTATGCCAGCGGAGATTTGTACACCTTTGTCTAAATCCTTAGGCTATTAATAAGAAGTTTTAAGATATTAAAATTTACAGTTCAGATTAGGAGTATAACTCAGTGGTAGGAGTGCCCTAAGTGGCATGAGTGAGACCTTGGGTTCAATTCCTCACAATTCACAAAACAATCAAAACCAATGAAATTATGCTTTTCCTTTGATAAATAAACCTTTATAACAAAATTAGAAAATACATAGTTTAGAGTATATTAAATAATTGAAATCAGTAAAATGTCAAAAGATGATGGAATTTAATTATGTAATATATTTTGTGTTTTTAGTATGCTTATATTTGGATGAGTAATAAAGATAGTGTAAATTGTGCAGTTATCCTATAAAATTAGTTTTAAACCAGTGATTCTCAACCTGTGGTTACAACTCCCTGGGGGGATGTTGAATGATCCTTTAACAGGGGGATTGTCTGAGGCCATCTGCATATCAGATACTTACAATTCACAACAGTAGCAAAGTTATAGTTAGGAAGTGACAACAAAAATAATTTCATGGCTTGGGGGTCACCATAACAGGAGGAACTGTATTAAAGGGTCTCAGCATTAGGAAGAACCACTGGTTTTTAACAGACCATCTGGTATGATATATAGAGTAACAGTTTTAGCACAAAAAATAGTATTTGTCAAGTATTTTGTTCTTGCACCCTGATAAAATTATTAGCCACAAAGCCATCGACAAGACTAAACTACCGGCAATTCTGATGAACTGTGCGGTACCGCTCATTTGTTAAAATGTAACTACAATGAAAACGCCCTCTGGGGGAGCCGCTCTTCCCCGCTCTCCCTCTTCTCTACCGGCTCCAGCAGCTCATTAGTCTCACAGGAGCTCTCAATCACTGTATTTTTCCATTTCCCTCTGGCTTTCTTGGAAGTTTGACAGACTGGAAAGATGAACTTTCCAACGTCCAAATACACAGCTACTCCTTCCAAGGCCAGATCCAAAACTGACGTGGGCAGCCTGGTAAGCATCACCTCAATCAATTATTAATGCTGTGTAACCTCTGCATGGCCCAATCTCTTCCTTTCTACTGGAAGCTGCTTAACTCCAAAGTCTGTTATCTCAAAAAATACTAAATAAGAAATGAGTGCATATCTCATGATCATTTGTAAATTATATGTACACAGACAAAACTGATCTGGAAATGAGTATTTAAAATGTCAGGGTAAATATTTTTCTTGATTTACAGACCTTTACTATTATTTAATGACGACGATAATAAAACTGAAGAGATAACCACAGTCTGTCATCTTAAAGCCCCCCGCTATAATACACTTATTTTGAAGAAAGAAAAGCACAGTTCTCAGCTCGGTAACCAGGCTTCTTTAACGCACCACACGTCTGTGGCCTACAGATGACACTTCAGAACATATGCCTATAGCATGTGCTACAAAGCTGACTTCTATATTTCTTCTATTTATTGATTTAAAAATACTTTTCTGGGGCTAAAAAGACAGTTCTGTGGTTAAGAGCACTGACTATTCTTGCAGAGGTTCAGTTCCCAACAAACTGGGCAGTTTATAACCATCCATACCTCCAGTTTCAGAGGATCAAGTACCCCTTTCTAGCCATCTTGGGTATCAGGCATGTATGCTATATACTTACCATACATGCAGGCAAAGCACTCACACATGAAATAAAAATAAGTAATTCTTTAAAGTTTTCAATTTTATGTATTATTATTGTGTGTGTGTGTGTGAGTGTGTGTGTGTGAGAGAGAGAGAACGAGAGAGAGAGAGAGAGAGAGAGAGAGAGAGAGAGAGAGAGAGACAGAGAGAGACAGAGAGAGACAGAGAGACAGAGAGACAGAGACAGAGAACAGGCATGACAAGACAAACATGTGAAGCTCAGAGGACGAATTTCCAATCAGTCCTCTACTTCTAGGAATCAGCTCATCAAGCTTTCTTTCATCGGCTAGCCCATCTCACCAGCCATCATTGTTTTAAGACATGTCCTTGTGTAACCCAGGCCACAAACTCACTCTGTAGCCCAGGATGACCCTGAACCCCTGATCTTCCTTCGTCCATCTCCCAAGTTCTGGGATCCAGGACTGGAGCACCCCTGTGTGCCTGGCTCATATTTATTTAAATAAGCCAGTTGTTACTCCATCCAGCAAGCTTCTTTCTCCATAAGAAAGAGTACCATTTCTCCTTACCAGAACACCAGATAGCCAACAAAATCATTAAACATATGATTATAAAGAAAGTTATGAACATGGTCTCTTGGGTGATTAAACATGGCTTTGAAGGCTGCTGTCACTCACCAACTGTCAGACCTAAGGAGATTAGCTTACCTCTCTATAATTCATTTTCTTTGCAGTTAAGACAGGAAAGAATGATAGAATAATGGGGTATAAGACTTGGAACTAGTTTTTAGTAAGCACTCAATAAATTCTTGTTACTGTAATACTTATATATATCACTACAAGGCCAATTGATCAATTCTAATATCTAATATCTAAACTTCCTGGGTGATTCAAAGGAGCAAACTTCTGAGGAGCTGGAGCCCTTGTAGAGGGAACTCACAGTCTCTGCCCATCCACCTTGGTGGAGATTAAAAAACTGAGAGTTTAAGACCTTAGAGCAAAGGCAGCAGCAGGGCAGCCCCGCCTACATTCCCCGAGTGATCAGGGAGAGCCAAGCATGGCCCAGCCACCACTGGCCTTGAGCAAGGGAAGGAGCCATGGTCACAGCATCCTTATCTTCATGGACTCAGGGAGCTTGCTTTCCCTTCCACTCCTCTACTACCTAATCCCTAGTTTGTGACCCAGGCTCAGATGTTGTCTGTTTACCTCTCTAGCCTGGCCCTCTTTATACAGTTAGAACAGGTGCCTTCACAGATAATAAGAACCCTGTTATTTCATACATGACTGTTGAGAATACATGGTAAGTACCATCTATTATCAGATTAGAGCAGAACAGACAAGCAGCAATGCTGAGTCCTGAGCTAATTGCTGGCTTTAAATGACCGCAAGAGAAAATGCCTGCTGTTTCCTTCACTGTGCCTGGCCTAACTTGAACACGTAACTGCCTTGTTCAAACTGCTACATGTAGAAAGTGGCCCAGCCTTAAAGTCCCACAGCATCTGTCTCTGTGCCTCTCCACAGCAGACCATCATCAGCCTTCCCCTCTCCCTCAGAGCTTCATGTAGTTACATGGTCACTCAGGTCTCAGATCAGATGTCACTCCTTGTGAAATGGCGTCTTGATTGACAACTCCCTTCTCAAGCGCAATCCCACTTTTCTTTCTCAAAGGTCTTGTCCCTCCATAAAATTCTTAGCAACTCTTAGCATTTCTCCCACTGAAATGTGATTCCACCAGAGCACAGCTTCTTGAACTCAAGTTTGAAATCCCTCAGGGATAACACAATTAAATGTACAGGCTGTTAAACGGGGAGGAAGGCAACAGGAAAAGGGTTTTGAGCATGCAATGATCAAAAATCAATTCAAAATCAATTGCTTTTCAAATCCCAGGTGTTTGGGCAGTGCTTAACATAATATTTGCAGCATTGATTCTGAACACACATGTGCACTTTGCATTGCCCACGCATGTCACATGATACTAGTGAATACATACAGTCTCTAACACTTCAGCTCAGATGTAAGATTACTGTGTGTTCCTGATGCCCAGCACAGAGAAGCTCTGAATTTTTGTTGTGTTAAATAATAAAATGAGAACTATCTAACCAAATACATGTTGGGTTCCTAATACATGCTTCCACTATTTTTATGTATATGAGTGTACATTTGCACACCACATACATGCCTGCACTTGTGGAAGCCAGATGAAGAATGTCAGATCCCCTGGAACCAGACTTACAAATAGTTGTGAGCCATCACCTGAGTGCTGGGCATCAAACCCTGCTTTTATAGAAGAGTACCCTGTACTCTTAATTTCTGAATCATTTTGCAAGTACCTGTCTCCACTATTTTAAACATACTTTATTCTTCACTACTATTTAAAATGTCCACTGGTCCTGGGATTGGAGTGACAGCTCAGTTGGTAAAGTGCCTGCCCTACAGACATGAGAGCTGGGCATGGTGGCAGGTGCCTACACTCTCAGCACTGGGGAAGCAGAAATAAGCAGATCCATAGAGTTCACTGGCCAACCAGCCTTAATTAATCAGAAAAGCCTAGGTTCCAAAGACAGACCTTTCTCAAAACTCAGGGTAGGGTAGGGCTGGAGGGACGGCTCAGCTATTAAGAGCACCTGTTGCTCTTGCAAAGGACCCAGGTCTGTTTCCCAGCACCACGTGGTGGCTTTGCACCATCCACAACTCCGGTTGCATGAAAGCTGTTGCATTCTTCTGGCCTCTGTGTGCAGCAGACATGCATGTGGTACACACACATTAATATAAGCCAGAACGATGGTTCAGAAAGTAAAGGTACTTGCACCAAGCCTGCTTCCAGTCCATAGTACCCACGTTGTGGGGAGAACTGACTCTTATGAGTTGTATTCTGACCTCCATACATAGGCCATGGCACATGCATGCATGTATGCACACACACACACACACACAGAGAGAGAGAGAGAGAGAGAGGGAGAGAGAGAGAGAGAGAGAGACAGAGACAGAGACACAGAGACACAGAGAAAGACACAGAGACACAGAGAGAGAGACAGAGACACAGAGAGAGAGACAGAGAAAGGGAGAGAGAGAGACACAAACAGAGACAGAGACAGAAAGAGGACAGCTTAAAGAAAACTGTTACAATGTTACTGTGTTAGTAATTGGTAGAACTGGGCCGGAGAGCAGTGCACACCTGTAACCCCAGGAGAATCAAGAGTTCAAGGTGTGCCTGAACTACGTAGCAAGTCTGAGGCTTGCCTATGCTACGTGAGACCCTATGTCTCAAAAAAGTAAAACAAAAGGAAAAACTTGGTAGTGCTGGTCTTAGAGTCTGATTAATATAATTAAGATAAAATATAACAAGTACTCTTAAATACACTGTTATACTACCTTCTAACTTCGTTTATTTGTGTGACACAAAAGCAGCCATGTCCTCTCACTCAACAGGTTTGTTATGAGAAGCAAACGTGTAAAACACAAATTGTAAAGCACTATGTAATGTATTACAACATTCTAAAACAGCCAGACTGCCTAGCATGAACCTAACTAGGTCAAGAAGAAATGTGGTAATCAACAAAATTATCTCATGCTTCATCTCTGGCACAGCTGTCAGTAATAGCATGAATCTGACCGTCCTAGACACAGTTCAGCCTAAGTTAATGTGCCTTCCCACCTACCCTTCAGCTACAACTGCTGAAGTCCAAAGTATAAGGAGCAGTTAACCAGTGGGGCAGCATCCATTGAAAAGAAGACCCTCCAGGTACAGTGCCCTTATTACCAGCTCTAGAGAGGCAGAGGCAGGAAGATTTCTGTGAGCTTGAGGCCAGCCTAGTCTACATAGTGAATTCAGGACAGCTGGGACTACATAGTGAGACTCTGTAAGGAGAAGAAAAAGGAGAAGGACTAGGAAGAGGGTGGGGTCTACAGGCACACGCACATACATGAACAGGCATGTCTGCACACACAGCTAGACATGGTGGTAGTACATGTCTGTTCCCAGCACTCAAGGCTGGGGAAAAAGGACTGAGAGCTTCGTCTGGGCTAAACAGCAAGATATCTCTCCTCCCTCTCTGTCTCTGTCTGTCTCTGTCTCTGTCTCTCTCTCTCTCTGTCACACACACACACACACACACACACACACACACGACCCATGAATATGAGAACTACTTACTGCCAGTCTCCCCTCTACAGCCTCATATCAGCCAGTTTGCTCCTTACTTGTAAAGTCTTCAAGCTGGCAAATCCTTTATTCTAAGACTTCAATTCTTCTTATTTTTATTTTATGTACATTGGTGCTTTGTCTGCATGTATGTCTGTGTGAGAGTGTCAGATCCTCTGAAACTGGAGTTACAGACACCTGGGTCCTCTGGAAGAACAGATAATGCTCTTAACCACTGAGCCATCTCTCCAACTTAAGAAATAGTGAGTGGTGGCGCACGCCTTTAATCCCAGCACTTGGGAGGCAGAGGCAGGCGGATTTCTGAGTTCGAGGCCAGCCTGGTCTACAGAGTGAGTTCCAGAACAGCCAGGACTACACAGAGAAACTCTGTCTCGAAAAACAAAAAACAAAATAGTTAAGTGATTCTCAATGTCCAATCTAAAATAATGCACTAGGATTTTGAATACTGCCCTTCACAAGAAGCCTGTCAGCACACAAGCACACGGTGTAAGCTGCAGCTGTGTCTGAGTAAAGTCACCACTGTCTCATGTGCCCACTGCTGTGCCTGTCTTTTCTGCGAGTACGATGTCATCATGACACGTCAGCATTCAGTAGAGTAGGAAGCCCATGTGGAACCAAAGATCTAGGTTTGTCTCCTAACTTTTCTAAAGATCTGTTTCATCTGGCTCATGTGAACCATAGCTCCTTCGCGTACACAGAATATAAAGACTTTAATACCATAAAAGATAAACTAGCAGGATAAAGTAGCACAAACACTTCCTTTCTTATAAAGCAGAGAATCAGCTCTAATGAATATTCAGTATAAATGACAATTGCTGCCCCTGGAGGTATTGCAGATGTGGCCGCACTGTCACGCGGTGTCAGCAGGTGGCTGTGTCTACACACACTGCTCTGACCTATGGATATCTGAATGATTAGTAATCTAGCCCTCCCTGAAAAAAACGTGGGCCTGAGACAACCACCAGTCTGGCACCAGTCAGGCACAGAGAGTCTCCCAGTTGAGAAGCAAGCCTAAGACCAGAAGAACCCTGCCTGGGGCCACAGCCGCTGGCAGGAGTGAGCCCAAGACAGATCAGGTGGACACTCAGGCAGGCTGGGAAAGGAGGGAGACCAGATGAACACCAGCCATGGAGCCCAAACAAGGATCTAGCCTGAGATGAACTCCAGTCCAGTGCTGGGCATGCCTGGAGGGCAGACAGTGCTCAAGATGACCCCTGTCCAGGAGCAAGTAAGAAGGCACAACAGAGACAGGCAGAACTAGAGACTTGAAGGTAGTGGAAAACAGTCTGATGTGAGTAGCTGATGATGCCATCTGGGAGCATGGTAGGGTCCTGGCCCATGCTACCACCGGGGGCCATGTGTGGGTTGATGGTCCTGCAGCAACAGGGTTCTATTACCAGGCAGATGTCCCTGGTCTGGGCAGCTACTCGGGGACAGGTTGCTGTCAGAAAACTGTGCAGAGCTGGCCCCACCCCTCATCATGGAATTGTGGGAGAGCTGGTCTAGAGGCAGGAGAGCTGACCCCACCCCTAGTACTCCAGAGGACAGATTGTAGGAGTTGCAGGTGAGCCGGCTGAGACTGTGGGAGAGCTGGCCCTACATTTGTCTTCCTGTAGTAGACAAAGGTGATAACTTTCTCCCCCGTCACCTGCAGCAGGTGGGAAACCTGGCCTAGGGTCATGGAAGCAGAAGAGCTGGCCCAGACCTTCACCATCTGCAGGGCTCTGGAGACTGGACCCTCCACTTCTCCTGGGCAGCACAGCAGAGTTGAGCCTGGAGGCAGGGGCATGGGTGAGCATGGAAGAACAAGCCCCACTACCTGTCTGCCATATGATGACATGGGCAAGAGAGACTCTCCCCCATACACACATCCCTTGCCACCTTCAGCCAACTAAGAGCTGACCCCGAGGTCATCAGAGCTGGAGAGCTAGCCGTCCACCTCATCTGCAACAGTACTCAGGAGAGCAGGCCCTGTGTCTTGCCTGGGCAGCACAGTTGAGCTGGTCCTGCCTCTTGTCTGCTAGGTTGAGGCAGGGATGAGGGAGAGACAGGCTCCTCCCCTCCCTTATCCCTCACCATCAATGGCAGACGAGAGAGTTGGCCCTAGATTATGAGAGTGGAAGAACGGGCCATGTCCCTCACTAGCTTGGCAGAGCAGGGCCTGCCTTTCACCTGGGCGGAAAGAGAGCTGGCCCTGGTTGCGGTGGTTGCTGGTAAGTTAGCCTCAGGGTGTGAGAGTTAACAAGCTGATCTCTTGATACCTCTCCAGCCCCATCCAAGGCTTTGAATTGGCCCACTCCAACATGAACTCCTGGAGTGCGTGATTCAATCCTGAAGGCTCTCCATGACATAGGTAACAACAGGATATCCAAGAGGAGTCCCAGGGAGGTTTCAGTATTGATGGAGCAGCAGAAGCCAGAGGCCTCACACCAGACCAATGACTCAGTGCAATGAGCATTTGCAAGCAAAGAAATGTGGACAAAGGGAATGTCGTAGGACGCGCTGTGACACGCTGTGACACGCTGTGACACGCTGTGACATGCTGCAGCTTCCACAGTGAGATTTTTTTCTGTTGCATGAGAGGTTGCAAGGGTGGAAGGTAGGTACAAGGGTCAGGAGATGAGTGGGATTGGAGGGCAAGATATGAAATTCACAAAGAACCAATAGGAAGTTTTAAAATGCTGATTGACATTCAACAATGCGGGACATTTGTAGCCTCATACATGTCACAGAGACGACACCTCCTTATCCTTGATGTCTAGAGGAGGCTACAACTGAAGGACACTGTTGTGAGATGCTTACAGAGCAGCCTGTTGGTGAGTGAATCCAATCAGATGAACGTCTCACTTACATATAATAATGTGAACTTGACTGTGGTTAAGGACGGAAGAGCAAGCTCCACGTTAAAATAGATTGATTTCTTAACAGATTTCATGTATTAAAATGTCACTGGAACCAAAAACTAAATTTTCAGTTGAAATTAATTTTATTGATAAAATTTAGGATATTTTAATAAAATTGTTTCCTAACTATAATCTACCTTCCATGATCAATTGTACTGAGGTTGAGGTATAACCATGTTTAAAGACATGCCATTTACCCACTAGCCTCTGATGCGAAGTCACACTAATGAACAGACCTGCACAGTGAGCTGAACTTGAACTCAGATAGCTATTAATGAACGAAGGGGTAACAGTGGATAAGCAGAAGTTATAAACATTTGTTTCCCTATAGGAAGTCTCTAAATAGTATGTTCTACTTCCACAGTTTTAGAGATGTATACTCCAGACTGTCTGAGAGGGTCCACTGCTGCTCAAGAGACTGAGGCAAGAAGAGCAATAATTTGTGGAGCCTCAGCTACGCAGCAAGCCTAGCTCATAAAAAAGAAAACCAGTCAGTGTAGCATGCTTGTAGGTGCCCTGGGTTTGATCCCCAGCACCAGAAAGATG
Organism: Rhabdomys pumilio; assembly: GCA_030674055.1. Classification (NCBI taxonomy): domain Eukaryota; kingdom Metazoa; phylum Chordata; class Mammalia; order Rodentia; family Muridae; genus Rhabdomys; species Rhabdomys pumilio. The sequence continues at coordinate 15,292,866 of JANHMN010000019.1, read as the reverse complement.
GCACTGCCAGGAGCATGGCTGCAAGTTGAACACAATTTGGCTACACAGTGAGTTCCAGGCCAGACAGGGCTACACAGCAAAGCTCGGTCTAAAAAAAAGCAAAATAAAATCATCTTTTAAGGTTGCACCAAGAATGATTGTTCCTTGCTGTTCCCACTCAACAGCCTAGGGCAGACAATGCTGTACGGACTTCACAAAGCAGAAGCTCTGCAGTGCTCAGTGGGAGCTGAAAACATAGGACCTAGCCCTCACCTAAAGTGTGTTTAGGTCTAGCCAACTAGAAGCCCAGTATTTGGCAGGACACCCTTGTCTGATATGACAAAGTCACCCTAATTTCAAGCTACTTCTTCAGGCTTTCAGAATGTTGGCTTGCCCTATACCAGCCTCTCATCAATCCCTAGAGGGCAACACCAGGACCCAGCCCCCACTTCTACCTGTGCCCACTGGCTTCCGTGCTCCTAGTACTAACCCTCTAGTCATTAAAGGAGGAATTGCAACTAGCATTGTCCTAATGTATCATCACACAAGCCTGACTCCTCTCTCTCTAAACACCAGCACTTCTTTAAGAAGGGCCTTTAGGTTAGAAACGGTTGAGCATGGTCTCGCAGAAGTCAGCCATGAAGGAGAAGACTTTATTCCAGCACCCCAGAGGAACCACTAAGGCTCAGCCTCAGAATTCTGCTGTCCCTTCAGCAGCAAACTCAGAACCCTTACTGCAGAGCAGCAGAGGGGACACAAAATCAGACAGCTGTAGCTAAGAGGTTCAGGAATAGACCAAATAAGCACAAACTCTCAGACAAGTTGATCCTAACTAAATTACACCCTGAAGAAGGCAGCTGACCAAGGGAGGCAGCCTGGGGCGACGGTAACACACACTTCAGTGGATGCGAATTACACAAGGAAATAAATAATTGATCCGGAAAGCAATGAGAGGTTGGTAGGGAAAGGATTCTTTTACACTCTACTAGACTTCCTCCAGGCATGGAAGCAGTTTTGCTGTGAGGATGACCACACACACTTACAAACAAGAGAATTATTCTTGACAGAGAGGGCAGGATAGATACAGGAAAGAAGCTAGAACTCCACACACAAAGTTCCAATTGAACAAGGCAGCCGTCAGCCTGATGGCCCTGATGGGATGACAGCAAATGGGCAGAGTGGGTAATGTACATACACTGAGAATAAAACCTACACAGGAAGGAACAGGATCCAGATGACACTTGGCTCTGAAATCGAGCTGATTTTTCTACAATGAAAATTAATAATGCAACCTGCAAGACAGATGTAGAGACATTAGACCAACAGGTGGAGGGACGTTTACTCTCCAAATGGGATGGTTCTCAGCAATGAGGAAAACTGAGAGTAAATACCATCAACAGTACCCGGTGATTATGTGCGCACCTCTCTCCCAGGGTGAAAACTGGCAAGGGAGGGTAGACTCCATCTACATGGGACTGCCTGAAACAGAAGCCACCAGTTCTCTCTGGGGAAGTAAGAAGCTGGAGCTGAGCTGAGCTGAGCTGAGTTGAGAGTGTGATCAGAACAACAGCCCTCAGCCCAGCCAGGTGCTCTCATGCATAAAAGGGCTGCCTCAGGGGGATCCCTGTGTATCCTGGCAGCTTTAAAGAACACCAAGCTGCTTTATAGGAGTGTTCCCTTGACAGCCCACTATGGAGAAAGGAGTTCTCACTGACAGACCAAGCTGTTCTAAAGCTTCTTCTGTCTGGGAAAAAATCCCACGACACAGCCCCAGCCACAACCTGAATTCTTTTCAGAATTAACAGTCACCCACTGGTTCCATGTCTGTTCACTTATCACTTGGGCATTTGTTTATTTGAAGGAGGGTTGGTGCCAGGCAGGTAAGGAAGTCGGGACAGCTTGCCAGAGTCAGTCCTCTCCTTCCACCATGTAGGTTCTGGGATTGGACGCTAGGCCATCAGGCTTGGCAGCAGGTCCTTTACTTGCTAAGTCATCCCACCAGCCATCATTTTTGGTTTTTGTAGTACTAGATATTAGACCCGTGCGTGATCAGTGCTTTACCACTGAACTATATTCCTGGTTCTGGGTTCCATCTTTAAAATCCCAAAGATCTATCTGTCTTGGACTCTGCAGCTGTCTCAGTTAGGGTTTCTACTGTTACAACAAACACCATGACCAAAAAGCAAGTTGGGAATAAAGGGTTTATTTGGCTTATGCTTCCACATCACAGTTCACCATGAAAGGAAGTCAGGACAGGAACTTAAACGGGGCAGGAACCTGGAGGCAGGAGCTGATGCAGAGGCCATGGAGGGGTGCTGCTTACTGGCTTGCTCAGCCTGCTTTCTTTTAGAATCCGGGATCATCAGCCAAGGGATGGCATCACACACAGTGGGCTGGGCCCTCCCTCACCAATCACTAATTAAGTAAATGCCCTACAGGCTTGCCTACAGCCTGATCTTTGGAGGCGGTTACTTAATTGAGGCTCTCTCCTCTCAGATGACTTTAGTTCCTGTCAAGTTGAGGGAACTATCCAGTACAGCAGCTAAGGTGAGTTTCCAAGGAATGCCAAGAAGTAATAGGGTTCAAGGCATGTAAAGGCAAAGAGCAAAAGGCTCAATGAGAAGGAGGCACCAAAGGGCCTCTTACACAGGAGGGCTTTGATGGTTGGCTTTAATTGTCCGCTTGACCCAGTCGAGAGT
>JANHMN010000019.1:15271423-15281467 GCA_030674055.1 Rhabdomys pumilio | reverse complement strand
ACCCTTAGGAGCTGGCTTTACTGCGGGTGCATGGATCCAGTTGTGTTTAGGTCCCAGCCCTTTGCCTTTTCACTACTCAGTTGCCAAACCTTTGCCGTTCTGTTCTCTTCCGGTCTGTTATCCGTAACTAAATGTGAAGACCTCCTGCTGTCATCCTGGTCCTCAGTAAACCTACACACATTTGCTCAAGTTCTTTCTCCCTCTCCAGGTCCCAAGTAGGTAGGCCTCCTGCAAATATCTAGATGGATTCTAGACTCCTGAATCTCCAACCTAACTACAGTAGCCTCACAAACCATGTTCTATTAATTTCCCTCATGATAACTCCACTTTCTCCCTCTCTACAGGTTCCTTCTCTTTGTGCTTGTGAATTATTTTTTGTTTGTTTTCTGTTATTTCAGATAGAGTCTTGCTATGTAGCCTGTAGCTTCTAATTCTCCTGCCTCACCTTCCCAAGTGGTTTGGCTTATAGGCCTACACCACCAATTCCAGATGTTGGGTCTTTTTTAAAAATATAAAATGTATGCCAGGTATGGTAGCACAAATCTCTAATCCTAGCACTCAAGAGACAAAAGTTGGTGTATCTCTATGAGTTCAAGGCCAGTCTGGCCTACACAATAAATTCCAGAAGAGCTGGGGCTATGTAGAAACATCCTATTTTATAAAAATAAATATATGAAATCTGGGGCCAATGAAAAAGCTCAGTGGGTAAAGGCTACCAAGACTGACAACCTAAATCCAATCTCTGCATATAGTGGAAAATACTGTCTCCTGAAGGTTGTTCTCAGGCCTCCACACATGCAGATGTGTGGGCCTGTATGGCCATGTTTACACGAAAGCATGCATATACACACACAATAAATAAACATAACTTTAAACTTTATCTTTGACTCTTCAGATGTTTATCTGAACCTGGAGATTCCAGTAAGAGGGCCCTAGGGTGAATTTCAGGGGGAGGAGGCCAGAACACAGAAGGCGTGGAGGGGCAGAGGAATAGTGGAACAGGAAGGGCTAATGGGAATAGGAGGGCAGGGTAGAACAGTGAGCATGAGGAAGGATACACACTAAAGACCTTTGAAAATGCCATATGGACACCTATTAGTGTAGAAGCTTCCTAAAATATATAAATACACACATGAAAAAAGGTTTAAGTGCAGTTACCCTATAGCAGGAAAAAACGTCTCTCTCCCAGACATAGGCTGCTAAATGAAAAGCCTGTGGCAAAGTATGGGTGGACCTCCTTTGGCTGCTGGTCAGTGGAGTTCCAGAAATCACCCAAAATAGTACAAGCTACTGCCACCTACAGAGGTGAGTGCCTTCTATGTTTGAATACTTGGTCCCCAGATGGTGGAACTGTTTTAGAGGGATTGAGAGACATAATCTCGTTGGAGATGTGTTACTGGGGGGATGGGCTTTGAGGTTTCAAAAGGCTCACACCATTCCTAATGTGACTTCTTTTCCTGCTTGCAGATCAAGATGTAAGCTCTCAGCTTGTCCCAGCTGCCACGCCTTCACTCTGTCATCACAAACTCTAACCCTACGGAACTGTAAGCCCAACTAAATGCTTTCATTTTTAAGTTGCTTTGGTCGTGGTGTCTATCACAGCAATAGAAAAAAAGTAAGGCACCTGTTCTTCTCTTTCAGAACTTAGCTGCTCTCTCTCACAGTGCTGAGAAGTTCTATGCATGCTTCCACAGGGGGACAGTCATGAAGAGTCTTACTCAACTGTGAACACTGCAAGCTAAATATTGACTGGCCTGATGAGACATGTCCACAGGCGTAATAGAGACACGAATGTGATGGGAGTAACTAACACTTTATGATTTCATTTAAATCACACCTCACAAGAAGGAGTTCATGCCTTACAGTTAACTGGGCCAAGTAAAAAAAAAATATGGCTAGCTAGATCAAAGATTTAAAACACTACCCACAGTTAATAACTCGAGTGGTAGCATCACTACACCCAATCCCACAAAACTATTAAAGTCTTCCCAGGGTTCATCTTTGACCAGCCAGGGTGCTGCCATGAGGATGTGCAGTGAGGCCCACACAGAAGGCTTCTAGAAGTCTCTTTTGTTGATGCCGCTTTAGCCCCACACAGAAGGCTTCTAGAAGTCTCTCTTGTTGATGCCGCTTTAAAAACAGATGTGTTGATTTTACTTTATGTATGAGTGTTCTGCCTGTATGTCTGTCTGTGTACCACTCGTGTGCTTGGTACCCACAAAGCTCAGAGGAGGAAGTCAGATCCCCAGGAACTGGAGTTACAGAGGGTTGTTAGCCATCATATGGTGCTGGGGACCAAACCCTGGGCGTCTGCCACGGCAAGTGCTCTTAACTGTGGCCCTCTTTCCAGTCCCTTAAAAATCTTTGTACTTGAGACTAAATGAAGCTACCATACAAGTAGAAGCACAGACACACTGCTTATGGGTCACAATCAAAATACCATTTTGATAATAATTCATCTGCCTATGTGTGCTTTGACAAGGATTCTTGGTATAAGACGGGATTTAGGGGGCTGTGGAGACGGTTCGGCAACAGTGCACGTACTGTTGATACTGAGGGCTACAGCTTGGTTCTCAGCACCTGTATCTGGAGGCTCACTGCAGCCTGTAACTCTATCTCCAAAGGACCAAACACCCTTTCCTGGACTTTGAGAGTACCTACGTGCATTCACACATGCACCCACCCACATACAGGCAGATACACACATGCTAAATTAAAAATAAGTCTTAAAAACATTCCCCAGGATTTAGTTATTGTGTTCTGAAACTAGTAAATTCTTTGTATGTGCTAAATCTAATACTATTTATGAAACCAATTCACCTTACAACAACAAAAATGTAAATTAAGATTTTTAAAAGAAATGTAGATAAAATCTTAACTAGGAATCACTTTTGAAGTCTTAAGTTTTAAAGGCCAGCATTATTGAGGGATAAATTATGTTAAAGAAGAGCCGCTGGTTTTAAGTGTGGAATTCGAGTTCTGACAGGTGTGACTGGCATCCTACTCATAGAGCATCCCTATTTTTCTAGAATGTTCCCTGTCCCCCTTTGCAGTCTTCTTTCCTTGCACTCTGCTTGTAGAAACCACGAATATGCTTCCTGTCAGTTTAGTCTGCCTTTCCGGTTTCCATAGGTGTGTGTGGGTAGCAGTTGTTCTCTTTTGTGTTTGATTTTTTCCTCTACACTCTTCTGAGGTTCTTCTGCGTTTTGCAGGTATCGGGAAGTTTATTTATTATTTACTGCTGAGCGCTTTACATTGTCTGCCTTCACATGTTGCCTACACGTGTTGAACATTTTAATTGTTTCTAGTTTTTGCCTCTCATGAATAGTGCTGCCACAGACATCCATCTTTAGGTCTCTGAGTGGACATGTTTTTGTTTTATTTTGTATTTATCAATATTTTAAATTCATAAGACAGTAATACTGTTTTTTTTTTTTTAAATCAATTAAACAAAACTGAGTTCCAGGTCAGTAAAAGCCACAGAAGGAGGTGCTATCTTTGAAACAAAACCCTGGAGGTAAGTCTCTGAACTCGGGTGCGTGTGACTGCACGTCTAGTGTTCACCCCACAGCTTCCAGAGTGAGGGCCGCCGTGCCGTGCTGTGCCGAGCGGCAGGAAGGGAAAGGCTCCCGTCACTTACTGTTAGGTGCAGGAAAGCTGATCGAGTTGAGCAGCTAACTCACTGACTTGCTTTCCAAAAAATTAAGGCTATTTCCAGCTCAGTGGAGTAAGCATCCCAAGATTAGTGTCCAATGGCTAGTTTATCCTCCTAAGTGACCATGAATAATGAGGATTACATTGCCTTGACGTTTTCAAAGTATCCATCAGTTGCCACCATACACACAAAGCCATCATGATGGATTAAGAGGAAAAGGACAAATTTAATTAAAGATTACTTTTTACCTTTTTTTTTCAAAGTTAGTCTGTGTTTTAAATGGCTCAGTATTTGTTTCCCAAACAAAGATGTAAAAAAAAAAAAAAATGTAATTCCACCACATAACAACCTGATTATGATAGCATTCACACAAGGCGTAACACTAGAGACCTAACCTCACCCATCTTAACCCCTGAACTTTGCTATCTCTTTGTGAAACAAGAAGCCCACAGCCCTTCTGTTTCTCAAACTCTTCAGAGGAAAACTATCTCAACTGTCCTTCCCCATTCCCACTCTCCTAACATCAGCCTTTGTACTTGCCAGTCAGCAAACCACATCTTAGTTCCTCCCAGCATGAGTGACAGCTGAGGAACACAAAAATGCTGGCACAGGCCAATATTTGCCTTCAGACAGACTTTTAACTGATGGAAAAAAATGTTAAAAGGTCAAGCAATTACAGAAAAGGGGCATCATCACTTAGAAAATGGAGACGCGGCAGATGGGGAGATGGTTTTGTGGGTAACAGCCAAACCTGATGACCTGAGTTTGGTCCCTGGAATCCCCATGGTGGAAGGGAGAGAACCAACCCCTGCAGGTTGTCCTCTGACCTCCACATGCACAAGGTAGCATGTGACACACACACATATACACAAAAAGAATAAATTTAATTAAAAAAAAAAAGTAAATCCTATGTTTGCACAGCTTCCGATTCCCTGCCATCCACCCCTGCTGACTGGTTCTTCCTCCAGGGTCACTACTCCAGCACCTTCCGTTCAGAGTCAGTCACAAGAGAGCAACTCAAGACCCAAGCCTAAAAGATTACAACACAGCACGAGTCAGCACATGTCGTCACCCGGCGCCAGGCCGACGACGTGCTCAGTAACACGAGTGGTGGACACATCTTCGAGCAACTCCAAGGGCTCTGAGTCTATATCTGCTCCCCTCCATGCTCAGTGTCTGACAGGAAACTAAGTAAAACTTTACGTGTATGTGGCCAAGTAACCACTTATCATCTCAACTGGAGCTGCTCCATTGTGGCTAATGAGTGCCGCAAGAGAACACCTTCTGCTGCTCAGATTTCAGGGTCTGCATCTGCAGAAGCGAATTGTGTTTGGGTTTTTGTTTTGTTTGGGGAGGGTGTTTGATTCTTTTGTTTTGTTTTGTTTTTGTTTTTATAGACAGGGGCAATCCCATGACTGCCTAAGACAGAGTTCCTGATCCCTGTTGTGCTGTGCTCTGTGGAAGACACACACTCTTCCCAAAGCTCTCTTGCTGGCCTCAGCTTGACGCCCCAGCTTGAAAGCTGCATTTCCAGCCATCTTAGATTTCTGTTGCAGTTCTGAGATACTACACATTTCTGATTCCCTTGCGTACAATTCTCCTGTCTCAGCCCAGCCTCATTTATGGTTATCTATGGCATCACCTCCTTAAATGCTTCTGCTATTTAACAGTATTCTACACGACAAAAACTCATGTAGAGTTGGCGGCACAAAAAGAGGCAGAGACAAGCAGATCTCTGGGAGTTGAAGTCCAGCCTAGTCTACAAAACAAGTTCTAGGACAGCCAGGGCTGTTACACAGAAAAACTCTGTCCCAACAAACAAAACAAAACAAAACAATTCAAGCCAGCCTTTCCCTGGCAACTGCTCCTTCTCAGGCCCCCAGTGCCCTTGGTCCTGCCAATGGCTGACATAATCTAGGCATCCCAGTATTGAATAAAATTGTGGGACTCTCTTCAAAAATTACTCAGACACATTTCTCTTTAAAAAAAAAAAAATGAAACAGGGTCTCACTATATAGCCTGAACTCACTATATAGATCAGGCTGGCCTTGAATTCACAGAGATCAAACTGCCTCCGCTTCCCAAGTCCTGGGATTATGAATGTACACTACTATGGCTGACTAAATGTTTTAATGTCATATACACATATGGCTAGGGAGATGGTTCACTTGCTAACAGCAAGTACTACTGTTGCAGAGAACTCGAGTTCAGTCCCCAGCACCCATGCTGAGTGGCTCACAGCTGCCTATAACTTTAGCTCTAAGAGCATACTATGCCTTTGACCTCCAACATGACCTGTACCCACAGGCACACACATCGTTAAAAATACAATCTCTAAAAAAGCTACATGCAGAGAAATATTAGATTTTATAGCACTGGATAGTGGCCATAGTCTGTTGAAAAGATATAATCTAGAGGCCACCAAACTACAGCCTAAACTCCCAGTCTGGTTTGGCTTTAGGTTTGAGTTGGTTTAAAGTAGGTGGTAAGTGCTTTTTTGTTTATGTACCAGAGATTGAATACCAGGGCCTCACACAGAATAGCAAGTATTCTACCAGAAAGCTACAGCCCTGGCACAACGTTCTAGATAAGTAAGTTGAGTGCTTGGGTTTTTGTATAACATTTTTATTCTTTGGTTATTTCCTACATGCACACAATGAATTAAAACTTTAACTGTGTGTGTGGATGAATATTAGTGTGTATATGTGAGTGTGTGCATGAATGAGTATGGTGTGTATGAGTGTGTGTGAATGAGTGTGTGTGTGAATGTGTAATTGTGTACATAAATGAGTGTGTGTGTATGAATGTGTGCATGAGTGTGTGTCTGTGAGTATGAATGTGCATGTGTGTATGTGTGTATATTAGTGTGTATATGAGTGTGTGCATGAACGAGTGTATGTGTATGAGTGTGTGAATGAGTGTGTGTGAGTGTGTGCATAAATGAGTATGTCTGTGTGAATATGAATGAATGTGTGAGTGTGTATGAGTGTGTGCATGAATGAGTGTGTGTGTGTGTGTGCATGAGTGTGTGTGTGTGTGTGTGTGTGTGTGTGTGTGTGTGTGTGTGTGCAGGTATGCATATTCCAGAGCACACATGCAGAGGTCGGAGGATGGTTTTCTGAGGTTCATTCTCTCCTCCTGCCTATTCCTATTGCAGCACGGTCCCTCTTGTTTCTGCCATGCTGCTTCCTCCTGACTAGCTGGCCCACTAGCTTTTAGGCAATTCTCCTGTATCCGTGCATCTTATCATACAAGTGCTGGGATCACACATTCACGCAGTGCACTCGGCTTTTTTGGCAGGTTCTGGGGATTTAGCTCAGGTCATCAGGCTTGGACAGCCAGCACTCTTTGCTGATGCATCATCTCCATAGCCCTGTGCTTTCCCCTAGGCTTCCTCGTGTTCCACTCATCATCATTCCCCACACTTCCCTCAGTCTCTTCTAGAAGGCCTCCTAACTAGTCTATCTTTCTCTTTTCAGCTACTTCCCTAAAACGTCAGCCAGTTTTCTTTTGGGCACGGATTGTGTAAACTTAATGCCCTGCCCATTTCTTCCTTCTGAAACCCAAACCGTCTTTTTAAAAATCCATCTTTATATGTGTGTGCATGGTGTGCGTGAGGGCTCACAGGTCGTCAGTTTCGGTGACAGGCGCCTCTACGTGCTGGACTGTCTCACGGTGACAGGCGCCTCTACGTGCTGGACTGTCTCACGGTGACAGGCGCCTCTCCGTGCTGGACTGTCTCACGGTGACAGGCGTCTCTCCGTGCTGGACTGTCTCACTAGCCTTCTAGTGTCTTTTCAAAGCCCCCAGTTCCTCTCTAGGCCTGCTTATCAATGTCCAGACTTCTAACGTTAGCATTCTAGTCTTGCTTTCTCCTGCTGCACCATTCTTCTTCTCCCCAGCTTCACCTTCTATGACTCCAGCACCAAAATAAGGGAGCACACAAAAGGAAGAGAGAGAGAGAGAGATTGAGAGAGAGAGAGAGAGACAAAGGAACTAAATCTATAATTTACCATCTACAATTTTGAAATCCTAAACTCAAAGTTTCTAAGGATGGCTGGTGCTGGGAAGCTAACTCAGCGTTTGAAAGCTAATTGCTCTTGCAGAGGACCTGGGTTCAGGTCCCAGGACCTACAGCTACAGAATTTGAAACCAGTCTGACCTACATGAAACTGGTTAAAAACAAACAAATAAGAAAATGATTATGTATGTGACATTAAAAATCATTTTTTAAACCAAAATCAAAATATGGACAAATAATCTGATTTTATTTAAAATTAGTCCCTAAGACCAGGTATGGTGGCATATGCCTTTAATCCCAGAACTCAGGAAGCAGAGGCAGGAGGATCTCTGAGAGTTCAATGCCAGCTTGGTCTACAGAGTGAGTTTCAAAATAGCAAGGACTAAATTGAAAGATGCTTTCTCAAAAAAACAAAAGTATACTATAAAACTATTTTTAAAAAACAAAACTATAAAACTAAATCAAACTACCAGTTCTAACCTATTCCATAATGAACAATTCTCTAGAAAGAAATAAGACATAATACTTGCACGACTAAAGGCTATGTGTCATTTATTCATTCCTACAAAACAGCTTCTTTTTTCTCTTACTGTATTTATTTTCTATTACTGTCACTAATAACCAATCACTGACAAATATGAATAGCTGTCCTGGTGCTATCAATAGAGATCCTACAGAAAGTTAAATAAAAATAAAAACTAAATAAATAAAAATAAGAAATAATATTTCAAATGAAAAGTTTTCTACTATTAAAAACCATTGCCTGGGCTGTGGGCACCTGGCTCAGCGGTAGGCTCAGAGGTGGGATACATCTAAGCGGTGAGTTCAGTCCCCAGCAGAAGGAAAGAAAAGCCATGTGTATGGCTTAACCAGGAGTTAATACTTATCTATGCAGAAAACTCGGCATTGAGCAGTTTTCTATTTTTCTTTTTTCTTTTCTTCTTTTGAGACAAAGTTTCACTACAAAACCCTGAAGCTCACTATATATAAACTAGGTTGGCCTCGATCTTGTGGCACAGCTGCCTCAGTCTCTGGAGTGCTGAAATTACAGGCCCAAGCCACACTTCTGCCAGTTTTCTGTTTTTAATTTTTTTCTAACTTTATTTTTAAGTGTATGAGTGTTTTGTCTGTCTGTCCGTCTGTGCACCATGTGCATGCAGTGCCTGCAGAGGCCAGATAAGGGAACGGGAGGCCCTGGGACTGGAGCCGTGATGGTTTGAACAGCCAGGTGGGTGCTAGGCAAGCAACTCTGGTCCTCTGCAAGAGCAACGAGTACTCTTAACGTCAGAGCCTTTACATCCCTCCAGCCCCCCAGCTTTCTATTTTTAGATCTAAGAGAACTGGAGTTTAAATTCCATCTATGTGTACAACAGAAATAAATTTTCAGCTTTCAGAACTTCTGCAGAACATTGTCAAGCAATTTACTCTTGGGAGGAAGGAGAGTACTAGCTGAAATGTGACCATGTAAGAACACTGCCCTGAGCTTCCGGGTCTATGGGAACAGGAGGGAGGCAGTAACATTTCCTAAACTTTTGAGGGGAATGGAAAGGAGGCGAGGTCTCATGATATAGCCCTGTTGCAATGTAAACTAGGCTAACCTGAATTTCTGACACAGATAGGCTAGCCTCAAACTCAAGCTAGCCTGCTTCTGCCTAAGTACTGGGGGTTGATGGTGGAAACTACCAGGCTTGATTCATTTCCCTGACTTTTTACATTAATTTAACCAATTATCTTTTGCTTGAACTTAACTATCTAAGGCAGACCTTGACAGTCTTTACTAATTCGCTGTGGCTGCTGCAGTGCTGGAGGTGGAGTCAGTGCTGGGACCTCCCACAAGCTGGGCAAACACTACGGGATAGGCCCAGCCCCATCAATTAACTAACTTTAAGGTCCACTTTGTGATTCTCAAGTCAAGAGACTAAAGTAAGAATACATCAAAACTCCAGAGATGCACGAAAAGCATATTCCGTATTAAAACCTTGTAATTACTAAAAACTAAATGGCAGCCTTAATTATTTTTCACAACCCTTCTAAGAAATAAAGCCTGGCAAAGCTTTGCCTGGTGAGTAATGAAGACGTTGCTCTTACGCTGCTCTTCTGAGCACCGAGGGGCGCACTCGGGAAAAGTAAACTCCCTGTGTAGTGAGTACAGACACTGAAGACCGTGAGATTTGTTTTAGTAAATGGAACACAGGTTGGTCCAGATGTGGTATTTCAAATCAGTAGCTCACAAACATCCCCTGCAACGGTGAAATGAAAAGATGAGTCATGAGTCGTTACCTTTGCTGTTACTGAAGACGTGGTGTAACTGTGCACATCCAACACACTCAGCACCGCTCCGGGTACCGCTCTCCTCCACACCGCAGGC
>JANHMN010000019.1:15219886-15259764 GCA_030674055.1 Rhabdomys pumilio | reverse complement strand
GGAATACAGTGGGAATGGTGTGCTGTGTCACAGGAATACAGTGGGAATGGTGTGCTGTGTCACAGGAATAGACAGATAGGAACATGAGCCAGGTCTCTCTACTGTTGAAATCATCTCAGCAAAGCAGCTATTACTTACTTCATTGAGACAGCGACACGGTTAGTCGTATTGGCAGCTCTCCTTGTCAACTAGACCTCTTGAGGATAAAGGCAGCAGGATTAACTCTGACTCTCAGAGCCAAAGACTTTGACAGTCTAAATCTCCAGTAATTTAGGTGTAACACAAAACTACATTGTCGTTCTAGGGCTTAGAAAACTAGCCCAAAGCGAGCTAAAAAGCAGTTTCTCTCAGACCTTCTCTTGCCTCCCTGTCTCTCACTCACTTTCCACTGAGGCAAACTGTTACAACTTGAATTCTCTACCTCCAGTTCCCAGGTGGATAATGATAATTAAAGCCCTTGTACTCAAGCCAGCCATAAAAGCTTAAAAAAAAAAAAACCCTCTAATACACACACTACACACTGCACAGGTTCTAAGGAAGAGCTTTCTGTGGAGGAATTATTGGACCTATCTCTTGTTTGGTCCCTAATACTGCAACTGAAGAATGGGGAAGGATCTGGCCAGACAGTCCCTGTAGTCCCTTCCATCTGCTGCTGTTAGACGGCTTGCTATTGTACCCTTCTTCACTGGTATTTGTTGACCAACACAGTCGACTAAGCTTCATTAATCCTGTGACTAAAAACAGGCCAGTTAACTTCAGATGGCAATCTGAAGGCTTCCGTGTCACATGCAACTATAACCAAATAATTGTGCCTTTTCTCTGGGTGATCTGTACACTGCCAGTTCAAGTCAACGACGTTTGAAAGGGAAGACCTAGACTCTATCAACGTAGGAATAATTATTTATGTGGGGTTTGACACAAGCTGGCTTGAAGCTTCAGTGGCTAAAGAGGGTAATGGGGCCCTGCAACGTGCTCCCACCTCTAAATGCTACCCCACTCCGGCTCCATGGTACAACTGTTCACAGAATGTACTTCTATCCTAAAGGAAAAGTGCTATAACAGTCAAGCTTGGGAACAGAGAGCCTCTCTTTCCACACCTTTGTAACAGTTGATTAAAAAATAAAATAAAATAAAATATGAAAAAAAAGCTGGGCAGTGGTGGCACATGCCTTTAATCCCAGCACTTGGGAGGCAGGGGGCAGATGCAGGTGGATTTCTGAGTTCGAGGCCAGCCTGGTCTATAGAGTGAGTTCCAGGACAGCCAGGGCTGTACAGAGAAACCCTGTCTCAAAAAAACCAAAAAAGAAAAAACATGAAAAAAACAAAACCCTAATGTTAACTTGCATTTGAAATAATCCAGAGAGACGCATATTGTGTGGTGTTTCCATCTTAAACACAGACCTCCACTTTCATGAAAGGCCATTAAAGAGCATATCCAGGACCCAGGGAAATAGCTCAGCGGGTAAGAGCATTTGCTGTTCAAGTCTAAGCACAGATCACCAGAACCTGGGTAAAAGCTGAAGGTGAGAACCAGCACCCAGCGTTGTCCTCTGACCTCCACCGACACAGCATGGCATGGGCACACCCTCACACACCGACACAGCATGGCATGGGCACACCCTTACACACCGACACAGCATGGCATGGCACACCCTTACACACCGAAACATGTACACACATACATTCACAAAAATATTTTTAAAAAAACCATTGGGGAAATTGTTGAAAGAAGTCAAGCCTTTGGTTCAAAAAGACAGTAATTTCTTCAAAGGATCAGCATTAATGCTAACCTAAATACAAATTCTAAAACCATACCTGTCTTTAATAGGTATTTTTTAAAAAAAAATCAAATAAAACATTAAAATATTTGTCTTTCCCCAAGAAGAAAACAGCAGATAAGATTAACCCCTGGCATGAGCCCCAAGACTGCCATGGCACTGCATGAGGAGACAGAGAACTCTAAACAGTTCCTTGGCTTTCCAGGCTACAGCAGCTGAGACAAATTTATGGATTCTAGCAGAAACCAATGCTGCCGTTAGTTGTGGTACTCATTTTCTTTCCCAAAGAATCTGTTTGCCTTCCACTCAGGCAAAAGCATGTGCTTGGGAACAGGTAAAACTGAAATGTAAAGGACAACCCAAGCTCTCTCTAACTACCTGGACTACCTCTGACATTGCTGTGTCACCAGCACATGGGCACATGGTGGAGACTGGTGTCCTCTGTATGCCTTATTGACTTTACTGACCAGTTGGGAGTGCAGCTAGCATCCCCATCCCAGAGCCGCAGTTTCAGAGACTTTATAACCAAAACGAAAGGCTGTCAGTTCTTTCCCAGTCCCACCACTTGCTGAAATTCCCTTGGAATTTCAGACTTTTAGAACAGGATTGGGGATCTTTATAGTACAAATGTCTCAGGGGAGAATTCTTTCTCTAGAATACACATCTGTTAGATATATCAGCAGATCCTAAACTCCGAGAATAGCTGGCATTGTTTCTTCCTGACACTAGTTCCAAACAGTAAACATGGGGTACATACTTTTAATACCAGAACTCTGAGACAAAGACAGCCCAGCCTACATACTGCTTTTAAGCTAACCAAGACTTCAAAGTGAGACCCTGCCTCAAAAGAAAGAGGTGGGGCAGGAAGATGTACTAGCAGGGGAGAACCAAACAGGTGTGAAACTCACACTTCAGTGGGAGTAAATCTCAGCATTTAGTATTTTTTAAAGATTTATTTATTTATTTATTTACTTTACGTATATGAATACATTGTAGCTGTCTTCAAACATTACAGATGGTTGTGAGCCATCATGTAGTTGCTGGGAATTGACTGAACTCGGGACCTCTGGAAGAGCAGTCAGTGCTCTTAACTGCTGAGCCATCTCTCCAGCCCCAGCATTTAAATTTAGCCCTTTATTTCTAATAAACCTAGCCCTTTAATGATAATTCTGAAATAGATACTCTTAAGAAGTAAAAACTAGGAGAAGAACCACTAGGAAATCTACTTTTAGCACTGCCAGGAAGAGCTGCCTTGCATGGTACACTCTAACCAGAATTTTGCATAAATGCCATTTTAAAAGTTGACTTCTCAGCTGGTCGGTGGTGGTGCATACCCTTACTCCCAGCACTCAAGGCAGAGTTCAAGACCAGCCTGTTCTACAAAGTGAGTTCCAGGGCAGCCAGGACTACACAGAGAAACTCTGTCTCAAAAACATAAAAACAAAATGTGGATTTCTCTGTGGAAATCTTTTCTTTTCTTTCTTTTTTTTTTTTTTGTTTTTGGTTTTTGGTTTTTGGTTTTTGGTTTTTTGAGACAGGGTTTCTCTTTGTAGCCCTGGCTGTGCTGGAACTCACTCTGTAGACCAGGCTGGCCTTGAACTCAGAAATCCACCTGCCTCTGCCTCCCAAGTGCTGGGATTAAAGGCGTGCACCACCACCGCCCGGCTGTGGAAGTCTTTACATTTCAAAAATCTCTTGACAAGACGTAAGATCAATAATTTCTGCTCAGCCTGGCCTTGAACTCATGGCCATTGTTTACTAGTTGCAAAGAAAAAAGTTTTTTGGACAGGCACTCTTATAGACTGTAGAGACCTCAAACTTGCTTCAAAGAGAAACTTGCTTCATATGACCTTGAGCTCCTGTTCCTGCCTCTCCTTCAGAGTCCTGGGACTGCAGACACATGGCACCATGGCTTTATGGAGTGCTGAACTACACAGATGTATGTAAGTACTACTCTACCAACTGAGCTAAGTCTGTAGCCTCTCAGATGTTCAACCCCAGAAGCACTGTATGAACACAAAGTGATCAGATTTGCTGAACGTTATCTAGCCAGTGCAGTTAGAAACCTAATTCCTTATGTCAGACGAGACTGAATCTTCCTCACAGCTGAAATTCATGTGAGCTCAAATTTTCATGTCTGAAAAGGAAGCCTACCTATCTCATGGAATTGCCTAAAGATAGAAATGGGATACATGCAGTACTTAGACACAGAAGTAACAAGGACTGTGCAAAATAGTTTTTGTTTGCTACTGGATCTTCAGATCTGTCCTGCTGTGGTAGGATACAAGGCTTACCTTCCTTCAGTCCAAACTAACCCTCCGTGCCTAACCCAACACGCAACTTCAACAGCCACTTACGGAACAGGAATTCCTCAGTAAATATGATACAGCATTATTCACATGGAAAGAGTAGACAACAATACCTAATGGAGAAGTTTTGGAGTATTTTGTAAGTTTGGAATGCGGCCTAAATGTCTTTTAAAGAAAGAGTGCATAAAGCACAATATAATATATTCATGTGATGAGAAGTCACTTTAAATGTAGAAAACTGGTGCAGCCCTCGAGCAGCAGCCAAAGCCCTGGGTTCCATCCGTAGCACTGAAGGAGGGAATGAGTGCACGAGAAAGGGCTCTTTCTTCTCCTCACCACCTTAACCTTCCAATTTGTTGTAATTATGTGCACACCAAGAATCTAAGCAACACACACTCTAAAAACAGAAAGTGAAGATGGGGTGGGATCGGCTATGGTAGTACATGACTTTAATCCCATCACTTGGGAAGCAGAAGCAAGCAGCTCTTTTGAGTTTGAGTAAGGCTGTCCTACACAGTGAGTTCTAGGCCAGCCAGAATTACGTAGTGAGAGCCTGCTGTTGTTTTAAAAGACTATTGCCCGGTATGGTGCAGAACGTTCTTATAACCCCAACTGAGCCAAGAGGATCTTGAGTTCAAGGCCAGGCTGAGCAGAGAGAAACACAGCTGGGAAAGAAACACAGAAATTATTGATCTTATGAAGTTTCCCAAAAGGCAGCAGCAGCCCGATTTAGCAATAGAGAATCACTCAATTTCCAAGTCAGGTGACGCGCTCTGCCTTTATTCTGTTCCTCACTAAGAAACTTCATTTCCCTGACTTTCCATTTTCTCACCCAACAGAGCTGACATCTGCCCTGCAGCATGAGATGAAATAATGGGCGAAATCTTATGCAGACGGTCCTAGAGTTGACTTTTGAATAATCAGTCAGGATGCATTTGACGAAAATGCAGAGTCTGCACCTTTTGCATTTTATCTCCACGAGGTTAGAGAAAAAAAAAAAAGTCAACGTAACAGAAAGTCCAACCCCTTATCTTCCTCTTCCATCCCACGTGGCTGCCTCCTATGCTGTCTAAATATAGTAGAGCGTGCAGACAGACAACCGACTATCACTTTTAATGGGCTGCCTTTGGGACTCCCTGTGACCTTGGGATCCACTTTTCCATTTTGTCAATCTCCAGCGCTGGGCTGCGTTGCATCCACCCAAACACACCTACCCTTCTACAGCACAGCAGGCAGATAACCACGCCACCGTGGCGGTCACAAAACAGACTGTAAACATCGTGATGCAGTGTTGGTGGTGCTGGAACGTTCAGTTTACTTCCCACTATTAAGAGGAAAGGACTGTGGATTCTTGGCGCCCACTCTGCAGAAAGGAGGACTCCAAAGCCTCGGGCAGGTGCTCTGCAACTTGCTTCCAAAAGCACGGTCCCTGCCTTAGGGTTCCATGCAAAAACTGGTAGAGGGAAGCCCCAGGCTGCAGGCTGCTAGTGAGACGGGTCAGACCCACAGCTGACACCCTCCCAGCACAAGAGGACGCACCAAGCCTCCCATTTCCCACCCCTCATGTCCCATCCCGGGTCCCCCAGGCCCGTCGCAACGTCCCACCTGTCTTGAAGCTGATGTTGTCATCGTCCTTGGCCCCGAATTTCTCCAGCATGGACACGAAGAGCACCCCGTAGGCGTTCTGGATGCCAAAAACCGACCCGTTGCACCACATGGCCGCCAGCATCACCAGCCAGCCCCAGCCGCCTTCGGGGGGGACGGGGGGCTCGTTGCCGGTTGACCTCGTCAGCTCCACCTCCACTTTCTCTGCCGCCACGTCGGAGACATCCGAGGGTCCCGGGCCCGGTAGCGGAGCGTCATCCGAGGGCGCGGGCCCCGGCGGCTGCGCCTCGTTTGTCTCCTGCTCGGCGGCGGGCTCCTCCTGGGACAGCACCATGGCCCGAGGCGGCCCCGTCGGGCGCCGAGAGAGTCGCGGGCGCAAGGTCCGGGGTGGCTCGCGCAGCCTAGGCAGCGGCGCAAACGGAGGAGGGAGGCCGAGGCGAGGACTCTGGAGCCCCGGGCGAGCCGCGCACACGGCAGACACCGCCTAGGGCGGCCAGAGGACTTGACACACCGGCTGTCCCTCGCGCCTGATCCAGCCGGCCCTCAGCCGCCACCTCTTAAAAGCGCCCCTCCCGCCCTCCGGCACCGCCTAGGGGCGTGGCCAGCGGAGGGCCTTACACCCAGAGTTCACAGGTGATTGGGCATCGGCAAGCGGAGGCTCCGCCTCGTGGGGAGGAGAAGGGTCCAATGATCGCGTACGCGAGCGCGAGCGCGCGCTTGAAAGCGCGAGGTCAAATTAGTGACCCTGTGTCTTCCTCCAGGCTTAATGTCACCTCCTCTCAGCATTAACCTGGGGAGCGGCTCCTACGTGTGGGCTGCGTAGGTGACCGATCAGATAGGGCCACCCTGCGTCCTTACCCTCACCGGAACAGAGAGTCACAATTGACAGTTTAGGTTTCATGTTTGTTGTCTCTTTTGTGCTAATTAAAATATAGAAGATTCCTTATGCCACCACATACCTACTTAAAAGGCAATTCAAGAATCAGAGACCGCCCGGCAGTGGTGGCACACGCCTTTAATCCCAGCACTTGGGAAGCAGACACAGGCGGATTTCTGAGTTCGAGGCCAACCTGGTCTACAGAGTGACTTCCAGGACAGCCAGGACTACACAGAGAAACCCTGTCTCGAAAAAACAAAAAAACAAAAAAAGAAACCAAAAAAAAAAAAAAAAAGATTCAAAACTGATTTAAAGAATCCGAGATCTTGTTTAATTACTGCAATTCCATGAATATACAGTTTTGTTTTGAATACTTGGCAGACTGAAGATGCTCACTTTGGAAGACAGACTATCTTCCAAAATTTTTCAACTAACAAACATTTTTGACAGGCAGTTAGAAAGCAATACTTTTCAACTACACAAGTTGTCCTCACACTGAACAAAGCACTTATATTCAACTCCTCTGGCCCCTGAAGCATGGTATGCCTTTGTATCTTAATTTCTCAGATATTTAGATTACTCACTCCAAACAACACCAAGATGTGCTAGTTACTTAGGTGCCTACCAGGTGGTGGGTTACAGTGTATTAGTCAGGGTTCTCTAGAGTCACAGAACTTATGGGGAGTCTCTATATAGTAAGGGAATTTGTTGATGACTTACAGTCTGTAGTCCAACTCCCCAACAATGGTCAGCAGCAGCTGTGAATGGAAGTCCAAGGATTTAGCAGTTGCTCAGTCCCACAAGGCAAGCAGGTGAAGGAGTGAGCCTTCCTTCTTCCAATGTCCTTATGTCCAATGTCCTTATGTGAATCTCCAGCAGAAGGGGTGGCCCAGGTTAAAGGTATGTACCAACAGACCTGGATCTGGGACTTGCTTTGTCCCAGGTGACCTTGAACTCAGAGATCTCCTAGCCTCAGTCTCCTGGGATTGAAGGCCTTCACTACCTTGCTTGGGCCTAAGCTTTTCATAGCCACTGTGCCTCAAGATCAGGATGACAGGTGAGCCTTCCAATTCTGGATTGTAGTTCACTCCAGATAGAGTCAAGTTGACAACCAGGAACAGCCACCACACACAGTAACTGTTATTATCACATTTTTGCTTCTCTCTGTCTTAAACTAGTAAGTAAAAACAGTCCAGAAATAGAAAGTGAGGTGCAGTGGGGTTAAAATACTGGGACATCAGCCAGGAGATAGTAGCACACACCTTTTATCTCAGAATGTGGGAGGCAGAGGCAGGTGGATTTCTGAGTTCTAGGCCAGTCTGGTCTACAGAGTGAGATCCCGGACAGCCAGGGCTACACAGAGAAACCCTATCTTGAAATCAACTACCCCCACCCCCAAAAAGGATAGTATCTAGAGAAAGTAAGTTTGAACTGAGCTCTGTTAGCTATATGTTAACTAGCCATATGGTTTTGTGGACAAGAACAAGCAAAGAGTATTCCAGCCAGAGAAAAGGAGAAGAAACCAAAGAAAGAGGGGTATTCCAGAGGAATGATCTGGGAATATAGGTCAAATGTGGGTGCTTTGGAGATTAAGTTAAAATCGCACAATAGCTTGAATATATAATATCCCTCAAATGCCTGTCTTAGTCAGTGCTCTATTGCTGTAAAGAGACACCATGACCAAGGTAACTCTTTAAAAAAAAAAAAAAGCATTTAATTGGGGGCTTGCTTACCGTTTCAGAGGTTTAGTCCATTATCGATGAGGTAGGGAGCTGTGGTGGTTTGTATATGCTTGACCCAAGGAGCGACACTATTAGAAGGTGTGGCCTTGTTGGAATAGGTGTGTGACTGTGGGTGTGAGCTATAAGACCCTCATCCTAGGTGCCTGGAAGCCAGTATTCTGCTAGCAGCCTTCAAATGTAGAACTCTCGGCTCCTCCTGCACCATGCCTGCCTGGATGCTGCCATGTTCCTGCCTAGGTGATAAAGGGCTAAACTTCTGAACCTGTAAGCCAGATCCAATTAAATGTTATCCGTATAAGAGTTGCCATGATTATGATGTCTGTTCACAGCAGTAAAACCTTAACTAAGACTGTATCTCTTCATAGCAATGAAACCCAAACTAAGACACAGGGAATTGAACATCTTCTGGTGTGTGTAGGCAAAACACTCATATACAAATAAAATAAACTAAATATATAAAAGAGAAATTTTAAATTTTAAATTAATACACAAAGTTCTGAACTACTGAGAATGTGGCCATGAGATTCCAATTATGCTACATGTAAGTAGTTTCTAGCTATAATATACAGGCTGGCTTGCTGACACCTTAATGACCATTTGAAATCAAACAGCCAAATGCAGCTTTGAGCTACCTCAATGGCTATGGAGAAATTTCTAAAACATAATCTTTTTTGAGATGCACTCTGCAAATCATAGAATCAGAATAGCACCATAATGATGACTGTTTGGTAGGAGTCCTGAACACCTGTAGTTTAGTATAGTTTACCCAGACACACACACACACACACACACACACACACACCACCTAAAAGCCTTATAGTGAACAAGTTGGCCAAAACACGTGCATGAAGACCATGGGTCATAGTACACACCTTTGATCCCAGTACTTTGGAAGAAAAGGCAGACAGATCTCTGCGAATTCAAGGCTAGCCTAGTCTATATAGTGAGTTCCAGGACAGCGACAGGTAGAGCTATATAGAGAGATCCTATCTTAAAATGTATTAATTAATTAATTAATTAATTAGTTAATTAGTTAATTAAGGTACAGACAGGGCTGAGCTACAGCTTATTGAGGAGCTGTTGGAGATCACCTGCCTAGTGTGCGAAGCCCAGGGTTCAGTCTCCAGCTCCATAAGACAAGTTCTTGAAACCACAGAACCAGTGCACAGAATGGCTGAAATGTAGAGTATGTACTCTGCTTGTGTGAAGTCCTGGGTTCAAGCAAAACAAGACTAAAAAAGGCTGGGGATGTAGGCTATTGCTTAGAAGACGTGAGGCCCCAGGTTCAACCTTTACATTGTAAAAAAAAATAAAATAAAATAAAAAGTTTCATCATTCAGAAGAAGAGAAAAACAAGGAAACACAGAGTTCTTAAACATTGGCTTGCACAAAAATCTTTACTTCAGAAACAAGACTAAATTAACTCTGATCTCTACTTTGTTGATCTCTTTCCAACGTCCCTCCAACCTGCCCATCTTCTAGTACCACCTCAGCTTCCCAAAGTCCAAACCAGAATGTGGCGGCCCCTCCATATTCTGCTTTCATCTTGCTGCCTTCCCCAAATATAATCCTGTCAGTACCCGCTCTAGAAGATCACTTAACAAACCCCTCGTTCTCCATTCCAGAAGCTGGTTCCCCAGTGAGTTCTTCTCTCATGAACCAGCATGCTCTCCCAAGTAGCCTTGCTATCTGCAGCCTGAGCCACGATTCACCCTCATCCTGTACCTCCTCAAACCCTACTCCACCCTGAAAGCTCACTTCTCATTTCAGGCAGGCCCTGTATAAACATCTCTGAGCCTTCCTGAAGATCCTATTTCTAAATTGACTCCATGATATGCTTTGGAGGTGTTTCCCAAAGTTTTCAACACCATCCTTTATTCAAGAGCACAGAGAGAACCTTCAAAAGGTGATTAGATTGTAATGGCTCAGCCTTAACCAGTGGGCTCAAGCCTATTGTCAGGGAGGAGTCCTGATAGTAAGATGACTCATGGCCCTCCCCTCCTCATCTCTTAGATGATGCAAGGATGAACATGTGCTATCTTGTGCTTCTGTCCTGTGACATGGGATGAAATAGCAAGAAGATTCACACTAGATGCTGTCTCCTCACTCTTGGTTTTATGGCTTCCAAATCTATAAATAAATTTTTGTTCTTTACAACTAAATATGCTTTTAGAGAGATGATGAAACTTTCCAATGTGAAGGTTGAGCATAGGGCCTCACATACCTAATCCTCAGCCTTTTAAAGGCCTTTTTATTTTGAAGCAGAGTCTTGGTAAGTCTTAGTCACTTTTCTATTGCTGTGAAGAGACACCATAACCACTGCAGCTCTATTTAGCTTGAGCTGGCTTACAGTTTTAAAGATTTAGTCTATTGCCATCAATGGCAGGGAGCATGGAAGTGTGAAGGCAGACATAGTGCTGCAGAATTAGCTGAGAGTTCTACACCTGAATCTGTAGGCAGCAGGAAGAGAGAGACATTGGGCCTGGCTTGAGCTTTTAAAACCCCAAAGACCACCACCTATGACACACTTCCTCCAACAAGGTCACACCTACTCTGACTAAGACACACCTCCTAATATCTCTCAAATAGTGTCACTCCCTGGTGACTACATATTTAAATCTATGCACCTATGGGGGCCAGTATCATTTTAAACTACCTGGAACTTTCAATTCGTTTGACTCAGACTCCCCAAGTAGTTGACATGGCCTGTACCATCAAACCTGACTTATATAATGAAATCTTTATGTTGGAAGTTCAACTTTAAAGTGGAATTCATTACTCTGAAGACTTCATGATTCCTTTATTCTAGGCTTCATACTTTGTTTAAAGAAACTTTCTGTTAGTAGAGTGGTGTTAAGTCCCCTTAACAAGACCAGAAATTGTCAAATAGGGTAGATTACGTTTTGAAAATTTTAAAAGCGTAGCTCAACAACAATTACATGGTCAGACAAACTGAATGGAACTCAAGAATAACTTGGAGAACCTCACATTTGAGCGGAAATGTAGTTCAGTGGTGGTATACATGTCTAGCATGTGCCAGGCTCTGGATTCTATGCCCAGTACAAAAAAAAAAAGTAATAGTAGGCATGGTAGCACATGCTTTTAATCCCAGCACTCTGTGAGTTTAAGACCAGCCTGGTCTACGTAGCAAGTACCACAACAGCCAGTGCTACAATAGAAAGACCCTGTCTCAAACAAAACAAGAGAGGGGATAGATATAAACATAATATATACTTATTTATATGACAGTGGAGACAATCCATATTTTATGGAATATTCTTTGGTTTTGGTTTTTGTCTTTTTGAGACAGGATCACACTATGCAGTCCTGTACGGCCTGTAACTGACTATGTAGAGCAGGGTGGTATCAAACCATAGAGCTCTGCCTGCCTCTGTCTTCCAAGTGCTGTAATCAAGGGTGTATACTACACAGAGCAGATATATCTTTTCACAGTTTCAAAAGTGCCCCAATCTTGTTACAGCAGATAACATAAAAAGCAACAGAGGTAAACTGTTTGCTACAGAGCCACTCTAGTATCCTCACTTAATCTTTCTTTCTATTATGTACTCATGAGAGATACAGCAGCCATTTTGTAAGTAAATAACCTAGTAAATCACACCCCTGTAAAACAGTCCAGTATTGCTCCAAATTACAGTTGCTGTATCCAGACTAATGGGAGAAATATGAAGATGCTTGACGTGTTGAGACCGTGGCTCAGTTTGTAAATAGCTTTCAGATCAAGCATAAAACTCTGGGTCAATCCCCAGCACAGCACAAAGGGATCTAACGGTGAAAATGCCTGCAGTCCCTGCAGTTGGAACATCGAGTTCAAAGTCATCCTCAGGTATACCAGGAGTTCAAGGTCAGCCCGGGACACTTGAGACCCTGTTGGGGTGGGAGCTGTAAAGCTGAAGATGCTTTAACTGAGCGTGATGGAAAACACCTGCAATCTCAGCCGTTGAAGGCAGAGGTAGAGGGATCAAGAGTGAGAGACCAGCCTGGGCTACATTAGATCATCTCCGAAAGCAAACGATGAGGGTGGTCAAGGGCAGCTGGAACCATTTACTAACTAGGAACTCCTAGTTAAGATGGCTGCAGGCCGTCTTCAAAAGTTCTTGTTCTCAAATCTCTAATCAGGAAACACAGCTACCAATTACCACCTAATATGAACCCTCAGGGCACTGTAAACCCACAAAGCTACTGCGTTTCCTCCAGCCTTCTCTTCTGTGCATCTTTTCTTTTTATTTACTTCTCCTCCCCCGCCCCCCCAGTGTGGTCTCATGGAGATCAAGTGGCCTCAAACTCAAGACGTTGCTGAAGATAGGTAACCTCGAATGCTTTCCTGGACCTCCTGCCTGCCAAGCGTGGAGACCATAAGAATGCACGGCCATGCTCAGCTTTCTGTGTATCTTAAAACAAAAGCTGGATCTTACTTTTACAGGCTCAACTGTGTGCCCACGCACTGCAAATTCACATGTTAAAAATCATTCCCTAGTACCTTAGATTGTGAAAGTGTTTGAAGGGAAGGCCTTTGAAGAAGTTAAAATGAGGTTCCTGAGGTAGGTGATAGTACCGTAAAACTGATGTCTGTCTAAAATAGAAGTAATTAAGGCATACAGAGACAGACCAGGAAGCGCCAGTGCGGGGAGCAGGTAGATGTCTACAAACCTCCAACTTGGCCTCTTAACCTCCAGAACTGTGAAAAGATACATTTCTATTATTTGAGCCACTCAGTCTGTGGTATTTTATTACAGAGGCTTCAGCAAGCTAATACACATCTGTACAGACTGGTTTTCATTGCCAGCTTGACTAGAGACACGACAGGGATTGACCATGAGAGTGTCTCCAGAGTGGTTGGATTGAGGAGGGAAGATGTTGCATATAGCCTTTGCTACCCCGCCTGGCTCCAGGAGTGGACCCCACACTACCAGCCACCGGCCCAGAGAATATTGGATCCACGGATGAAAAACACAGACACACACTGTTGTTCAATTCAACTTGCCTTTTTGGCACAATTGCTGGACGCTACTTCTCTCCCACCTGGAAAAGCACGCACTTCTCAACACTCTTAGCTCCGCACCTCTCCACCTGCCCTCAACTTCAGCTCCTCAGTTACATCCAGTTTCAGCTAAGAATCCCCAACCTCCAGCCTGTAGGCAGCCTGTGGCCACTCCATCAAAGATCCCACATGGCTGGTCACCTTTTCTCCCTCAGATGCATGGTGAACTCTCCCTCCTCTCTCTCCTGCATCTCTCTTGCCTGAGGGGACCAGGAAGTTCCGCCTATTCCTCCCACCCAGCAATTGGCCCATGGCTTCTTTACAGATTGATCAAGAACCAATTGGGGAAGAGGACCTTAGCATAAATACCCCTACTGGAAAATACACACAGGATGGGGCAGCACCACCTCATGGGCTGGCACCTTTGACTGAATAAACAGCTTCAGAAGAGAAAGCAATCTCAGTGTACTTTTCCTCCAGGCCGTCAAGGTACGAGGAGAACTACACACTCCCACCACTTGAACTCTGCAGTGCCTTCCACTCCATGACAGATCTTATGTACTCAAAGTGTGAGCCAAATGAACCTTTGTGGCCTTTAAATTGCTTCTTGTAAGTTAGACATAGCAAGTAGAGTGACTAAGCCGGCCAGTGGTGGTGCATGCATTTAATCCCAGCACTGGGGAGACAGAGACAAGTAGATCTCTGAGTTTGAGGCCAGCCTGGTCTACAGAGTGAGGTTCAGAACAGCCAGGACTACACAGAGAAACCCTGTCTTAAAGAAAGAAAAGAAAAAAAAAAGCAGGAGGAGAAGGAGGAGGAGGAAGAAGAGGGAAGGAAAGAAATTTCTGTAACATGTTCACTGACAATAGTAACTTTTCATTCTTATTTCATAATTTCTCGTGTTATTAAATATTCTTCAAAAACACGGTGTCAGGGTTTAATAAGCTCGGCAACAGAAAGCTTGCCTAGTATGTGCAAGGCCCTGAATTTAGTTCTTAGCACGCCAGATTTTTTTTTTCTTTTTCCTTCAGAAGCATTCTGCTGCAGAGATGGACTACAATTTAATCACGGTCCTAAATACAAATTACCCCAGGTCTTCCTTGTTATGCTATTACAACAGCTGTCTTTCAAAGTCTTTTCCTTTCCGATAATCTTTTAGGGCGACGTTCCAGATAGAAGACTGCTAATGAGTAGAAACATGCATAAATATTTTGTGTAAAGTTTTGCTTTTCTGTTTGAGTCTTGTTTTTCTGTTATGCATTTAAGTATTTTAGGTGCTGGTGTTCTAACATCACACCCTAGGCCTACAAATGAGCTTCTTAAAAAAAAAAAAAAAATCTTCGGGGGAGAAAAAAAAAATCTGCGTCTGCAAGGGTGCAGTGTATGAGAGAGAAACAGAGACATGGGGGAGGGGCTCAGTACCCGTGTGGAGGTGGGGGCTCAGCACCCGTGTTGGAGGTAAGAGAACAACTTTTTGGAGTGGGTTCTCACTGTCCCCCTTATTCTGCAGCACCACCTCTCTGGCTTCTGCCACTTTGCTATGTGTTCCAAGCTGGTCGGCCTGTGAGCTTCTGGGTAATTCTGCGTGCTGGGATCACAGACCTGGGCATCCGCTTCCGGTTTTTTACGCAGGTACTGGGGATCAGAACGCGGGTCATCAGGTTTTCACAGAACCACTTCATACAGCAAATCATCTGTCCTGATGCTCTTCTGAAGAATTCTTTAAAACGTTAGCACAGCATTGTTTATGTTGAGGAGTGGGGCAAGCACATACCGTGTGCCAGTCACTGAACAACTGAGGGAGTCGATTCTTTCCATCATGTGAGTCTGGGGATTCAAACTCAGATCATCGGGTTTGGCAGCAAGCGTCTTTCCTCACTGAGCTATGTTGCCTCTCTACTTTCCAAGTTTTCTTCTCCGTGGTCCTTCTCTATATTCTCCCACAGAAACACCATTTTGTTTTGGTTTTTTGATAGATCATCTTGCCAAGTGTGTCAGGCTATGGGGTCTTCTTGCTTCTGCCTCCTGAGTGCTTAAGGTTACAGGCATGTTGGCACCCTGAATGGCTTTGGAGAAATTAATATGTTTTTAATCTGTTTCTTTGTTAGAGATAGGCATTGAATAGCCAGGCTGGCCTTGAACTCAGCATGTAACACCAACAATTAGCTTGAACTTCTGATCCTCCTGTCTGCCTCTCTGGAGTAGTATAGGTATGAGGCACGCATCCAGTTTATTTGGTAATGGAGACCAACCAAACCCAGAGTTGTGTTCACGCTAGAGAGGCCTTCTATCAAGTGAGATACGCTGCCCTCCCAGCTGTCTTTTAATTGACTGGTAAGTACATCAGACCTTAAGCTTGCAGTCTTTGTTGATGGTGACAGAACAGGTCTGGAGACTCCACAAACAGGCTCCAGTGACTGCCTGGATAACACAAACACCCTGGGGACATTCTGAGCCTTATACAGCAGTGGGAGGTGTAGAATGATCTCCAAGGATTCAGCAGCTGCCACTCTCCCAGCAGACTCAGGGGTGGCCCTAGTGAGGGTTTGGCAGCCTTGATGGACACTCTCTGAGGTTGCTTGTACTTACGAGACCTCTGAACAAGATCCAACTGTTTCCTGCTGAGGTGGGCCTGGTAAGGGGATAGGCCTTGGATTTATCTCTGCTCAGTCGTGACCACAGTCAGGCTTGGCACTCTACACGGGTATTTGATGTCAGAGAAGAAGCTGAAATACTACCCAGAAATAGAAGCAACAGGAATAAGAGCAAATCTCCTATAGAAATTTAAGTTTTCAGTGATGTTTAAGGCTATTTACGTTGACATGAGTCCCTTTGTATCTTGTTAAGATTGGCGGCAGGTGTTTTAGGCTCATGTTGTTTTTGTTTGTTTGCTGTCCTGTTGTCTGTTTTAGAGAGATGAGTTTAGTTTTTTTTTTTCTATGATCCATGATATTGGATATGATTATATGATCCCATCATGACACCAAACTATCTTTTTGATACATCTAGAAAAATTATAGTGCTTTTAATTATAATCAAGTGATTTAAAAAAAAAATATTCTGATGTTGCCAGCAACATCTAGTTTACAAAATTGAGATTTAGCCTTTGACAGCTCCTTTTAAAATCAACTTAAGTTTAAATTATATCCAAAATATCCTATAACTTATTTAGATTCTATGATTTAAATGGAACTGTGAGCACACATTTACCCATTTTTATATTTCTTGTTTGGTTGGTTTTGTTGTTGGTGGTGGTGGTGGTGGTGGTAGTGGTGTGTGTGTGTGTGTGTCCACGAGTGCACACCTACACAACTGCACTCAGGTGTGTGTACATGTCTGTGTGAGGAGGCCTGAAGTTGATGTTAGATGTCTTCTTCAATTGTGCCCCACTTTAGTTACTGAGTTTCGATTTCTCCCTGAACCCAGAGTTTGACCGTTCCAGTGAGTATAGCTGGCCAGCTTGCCCTGGAGATCCCTGTTTCTTCCTGAGCTTACAAATGGTAGCCATGTCTCCTAGTTTTACATGCATTCTAGGGATCCAAACACCAGTACTCATATCTGCCCTGCAGAGGCTTTGTCTGTTGAACCACACCCCCCAGCACTGCTTTACATCCCCCTCCAGACCTGCTTTACACCCCCAGACTGGCTTTTCTTCTTCCCAACCCCCGCCCCAGCCCTGCTTTACACCCCCCAAGCCTGCCCCCCACAGCCTTGCTTTACACCCCCAGCCTGGCTTCCCCCCAGGCCTGCTTTATACTTCTAGTTGAAATAACATCAAGATTTCCTTTGTTCTAATCCAACAACTTTTACCAGTGACTTATGTCTGTAAATACTTTGATTTTTATCTAAAATGTCTGCCAGAGCTGTTCCCCGGGGCTTCCAGAGCCTTGAGCTGTGGTGAACAGGACAGGGACTGCCGCAGGCTCCTTGGACACTGCACAGGCTGCAGTCTGGCCACCTCCACTCGGCGGAGCATGACATGGACCAGGAGTCTGCTCTTCAGCTCTTGGTGTTCCAGAGCCTAATTATTTCCTTATACCAGAGCCATTTGGCCTCAGGGGTGTAATTCAGTCAAAGCAAATTCACATGAAACTAATTGAGAGCTTACATTACAGTCTTTGAACATAATTTCATGTACTGTCAGGCCAACTTGAATATTCTGGTAGCTTATGCAGGGCCGTCCTTTTCCAGAGGAAAATGTCATGTGCCTATTACTATCATAAAGCTCTTGGGGGACCCTAGACCAGGTTAGGAAGACCAGAAACTCACAGAAAATGTCTCCACCCTATGACACTACATTGCTCTCCACCTCAGATCTGTTTCATCTATAGAAGACAGCAGTGTCCCAAAACAGGCTCTGAGGCAAGCCTAGTCACATGCAGGCCTGTAAACCCAGCACCGCAGGCTGAAGTGGGAGGAGTCTACCTTTCAGGCCGACATGAACTATATTGCATCTTCTCAGAAGAAGAAAGATGAAAGGGAGGAACAAGAGAAGGAAGGGGGATGGGGCCTGGAGGGGAAGTCAGTTTCTGCCAGTTCCAACTTTCACAGCTGTGTGACCATCACTTGCTTACAGAAGAAGCCTATCTGCTCATGAGGGCTGAGGCCCAAACAATT
Organism: Rhabdomys pumilio; assembly: GCA_030674055.1. Taxonomy (NCBI): domain Eukaryota; kingdom Metazoa; phylum Chordata; class Mammalia; order Rodentia; family Muridae; genus Rhabdomys; species Rhabdomys pumilio. The sequence goes on along the minus strand of JANHMN010000019.1, from coordinate 15,241,837 downwards.
CTTCATATCTGTTTTTCTCTGTCTAGTTTTAGAGTTTGAGTAAACCATATCATGCTAGGCAAGTTCCTTCTGCTGAATCATACCCACCACCCCCTCCTCTTTAAAAACTGGTTTCTTTTGAGGACGGGTCTTACTACATTGTCCAGGCTGGCCATGAACTCACTCTGTAGTCTAGGCAGACTGAGACTGTGCTCCTCCTGTGCCTCCCACACAGTTCGGATGACAAGCATGCATCACTCGGGCCAGCCAACTCCATGTCTTTGCTCCTTCTCCTTGGCCTGGATGTGAGGTAAATTATATTCTCAAGCATCCACACTCAGTAATGCCAGCACTATTTAGACACAGAATATAAAGAGTAATCAACACCTGGCCCTACCATTAAAGAAGCCTGGAAAACAGATGTAGAAACAACATTGAATTTTTTTATTTGTGTTTCTGAAAAACATACTTCTTTTTTTTTTATTATTTTTAATTGGATATTTTCTTTATTTACGTTTCAAATGTTATCCCCTTTCTCGGTCCCCCCGCAGCCCCAAAGCCCCCCTATCCCATCCACACTTGTCCTGCTTCTATGAGGTGTTCCCCCACCCACCTACTCCTGCCTCCCTGCCCTCGAAATCTCCTACACTGAGGCATCGAGCCTTCACAGGACCAAGGACCTCTCCTCCCATTGATGCCCAACAAAGCGATTCTCTGCTACATATGAGGCTGGAGCCATGGGTCCCTCCATGTGTACTCTTTGGTTGGTGGTTTAATCCCTGGGAGTTCTGGGAAGTCTGGTTGGTTGATATTTTTGTTCTTCCTATGGAGTTGCAAACTCCTTCAGCTCCTTCAGTCCTTTCTCTAACTCCTCTATTGGGGACCCCATGCTCAGGCCAATGGTTGGCTGCTAGCATCCGCTTCTGTATTTGTCAAGCTCTGGCAAAGTCTCTCAGGAGACAGCTATATCAGGTTCCTGTCAACAAGCACCTCTTGGCATCAGCAATAGTGTCTGGGTTTGGTGTCTGCAGATGGGATGGATCTCTGGATGGCCTTTCCTTCCGTGTCTGCTCCACACTTTGTCTCCATATTTGCTCTGCTGAGTATTTTGTTCCCCTTTCTAAGAAGGACCAAAGCACCTATACTTTGTTCTTCCTTCTTCTTGAGCTTTAGGTGGTCTGTGAATTGTATCTTGGATATTCCGAGCCTTTGGGCTAATATTCAATTATCAGTGAGTGCATACCGTGTGTGTTCTTTTGTGACTGGGTTATCTCACTCAGGATGATATTTTCTAGTCGCACCCATTTACCTAAGAATTTCATAAATTCATTGTTTTTAATAGCTGAGTAGTACTCCATTGTGTAAGTGTACCACATTTCCTGTACTCATTCCTTTGTTGAAGGACATCTGGGTTCTTTCCATCTTCAGCTATTATAAATAAGGCTGCAATGAACATAATGGAGCCTGTGTCCCTGTTATATGTTGGAGAATCTTTTGGGTATATGCCCAGGAGTGGTATAGCTAGGTCCTCAGGTAATACTATGTCCAATTTTCTGAGGAACCGCCAGACTAATTCTATCAGACCTTCAAAGAAGACCTAATACCAATACTCTTCAAACTATTTCACAAAATAGAAACAGAAGGAACACTACCCAATTCGTTCTATGAAGCCACAATTACACTTATACCTAAATCACACAAAGATTCAACAAAGAAAGAGAACTTCAGACCAATTCCTTTTATGGACATCGATGCAAAAATACTCAATAAAATTCTCACGAACTGAATACAAGAACACATTAAAATGATCATTCACCACGATCAAGTAGGCTTCATCCCAGGGATGCAGGGATGGTTCAATATACAGAAATCCATCAATATAATCCACTACATAAACAAATTCAAAGAAAAAAAAGCCACATGATCATTTCACTGGCTATTGAAAAAGCATTTGACAAAATTCAACATTCCTTCATGTTAAAAGTCTTGGAAAGATCAAGAATTCAAGGCTCATACGTAAACATAGTAAAAGCAATGTACAGCAAACCAGTGGCCAACATTTAATTAAATGGAGAGAAACTTGAAGCAATCCCACTAAAACCAGGGACTGGACAAAGCTGCCTACTCTCTCCCTATCAATTCAATATAGTACTGGAAGTCTTAGCCAGAGCAATTAGACAATGAAAGGAAGTCAAAGGGATACAAATAAGAAAGGAAGAAGTCAAAATATCACTATTTGCAGATGATATGATAGCATACTTAAGTGGCCCCAAAACTTCCACCAGAGAACTCCTAAACCTGATAAACAACTTCAGCAAAGTGGCTGGATATAAAATCAACTCAAGCAAATCAGTAGCCGACCTATACTCAAAGGATAAACAGGCTGAGAAAGAAATTAGAGAAACGACATCCTTCACAATAGTCACAAATAATATAAAATATTTTGATGTGACTCTAACCAAGCAAATGAAAGATCTGTATGACAAGAACTTCAAGTCTCTGAAGAAAATAATCAAAAAAGATCTCAGAAGATGGAAAGATCTCCCATGCTCATGGATTGGCAGGATTAATATAGTAAAAGTGACCATCTTGCTGAAATCAATCTACAGATTTAATGCAATCCTCATCAAAATTCCAACTCAATTCTTCATAGAGTTAGAAAGAGCAATTCTCAAATTTATTTGGAATAACCAAAGCCTAGGATAGCAAAAACTATTCTCAACAATAAAAGACCGTCTGAGGAAATCACCATCCCGGACCTTGAGCTGTGCTACAGAGCAATAGTAATAAAACTACATGGTATTGGTACAGAGACAGGCAGGAAGATCAGTGGAATAGAATTGAAGACCCAGAAATGAACCCACACACCTATGGTCACTTGATATTTGACAAAGGAGCTAAAAACCATCCAGTGGAAAAAAGACAGCATTTTCAACAAGTGGTGCTGGTTCAGCTGGAGGACAGGATATAGAAGAATGCAAATTGATCCATTTTTATCTCCTTGTACAAAGCTCAAGTCCAAGTGGATCAAGGACCTTCACATAAAACCAGATACAATGAAACTAATAGAAGAGAAAGTGGGGAAGAGCCTTGACCACATGGGCACAAGGGAAAAGTTCCTGAACAGAACACCAATGACTTATGCTCTAAGATCAAGAATTGACAAATGGAACCTCATAAAATTGCAAAGCTTCTGTAAGGCAAAGGACACTGTCAATAAGACAAAATGGCAACCAACAGATTGGGAAAAAATCATTACCAATCCTACATCTGATAGAGGGCTAATATCCAAGATATACAAAGAACTCGAGAAGTTAGACTCCAGAGAATCAGATGACCCTATTAAAAATGGGGTACAGAGCTAAACAAAGAATTTTCAACTGAGGAATGTTGAATGGTTGAGAAGCATCTAAAAAATGTTCAACATCCTTAGTCATCAGGGAAATGCAAATCAAAACGACCCTGAGATTCCACCTCACATCAGTGAGAATTACTCAGATCAAAACCTCACGTGACAGCAGATGCTTATGAGAACGTGGAGAAAGAGGAACACTCCTCCATTGCTGGTGGGATTTCGAGCTGGTACAACCACTCTGGAGATCATACTTGTAAACGTGAGGTGGAGGCTGTAGAGACAGGATGGAGGAGAAGACTTATCTTGAGGGTTTTATTCTTTCTGAATAGAAAACAAATGTGCTATTGCTCTAAAGAGGTCATTAATTTCCTTTCAATTCCACAATATTTTCCTCAGTTCTTCATTCTCTTTCCTCCCATCTCCAATTACCTTCAAACCACTAAACTTGAGATACAGAGTCAAGGTTGGAAATCAAAACCCCACAGCTTGGACACAGGAGTATGACACGGTCTGTCCTGAAGCACCTCGTATGCCTTGTTCATCTGTCTCTTCAGAAGCTAGCACAGCTCCTCCCTGGCACTTGATGGGTGTTCCATATAGTCTTGGAACTACAGCTACGGCAGAAGACCAAAAGATATCAGCTCTGACTGAACTCTAGAGGAGAGGACTGGGCTAGGTGCAGATCAGAAAAGGATCCACAGCAGATGTAAGAACAGAAAAACCACAAGACTTTAAAGTTGTTTTCAGAAGGGGTTGGGGGAAATGAGGAGGAGGAAGAAGAAGAAATGGAAGAGAGGAGAAAGAGGAAGGTGAGGAGGAAGAAGGAGAAGAGAAAGATGAAGAAGATGAAGAGGAGGAGGAGGAAGAGGCAGCAGCTGTCCTTTTCTAGAAGTAGTGGTGGCATGAGTCTGTAAACCCAGCACTTAGGAGACTGAGTCTGAGGCCAGCCTATGCTACATAGTGAGATGTTATCTCAAGAAGATTCCCCACCACCCACAAAAAGAGAGGGAGGGAAGGGGGAAAGGGGGGAAGGGAGAAAGGGAGGAAGGGAGGGAGGGAGGGAGGGAGAAGCAGACAGTTTCCTTTATGTGCCAAGCATCCTTTCATAACAAATGATAGTGGGTTTGTTGAGTAAAGGAGTCTAAAGATATAGTTCACCAGTTTAGAGCACTGCCTGCCCATCTAGAGCACCGAGGTTTTTCTCCCAGCACCCATATAGTGGTTTACAACCATCTGTAACTCAAGTTCCAGGGAATCCAACATCGTCTTTGGGCACCAGGCACACACATGGTGCTCACACATACAAGCAAAATACTCATACACATGAAATAAAAAATTCATCCTTTTTCTAAACAGTGTGGGAGGCACAGAGGTCCTTTGGCCCCCAGATAAGCATGAGGGCATCCAAGAATGGTTAACAAACAGGGTTGTTCCTTCAAAGAAAAGAATGCATACATGACCTGTTATCTGTCCAGAAGACTGGGACCAGACGTGGTTAACAGCCTGGTGACCTTTTATGCTATCTGTGTGACCCAGCTGCCAGAGACCACACTGGATTCTCCCTCAGATTCTTATTGTGAGTTTGTCAACCTATAGACCTCAATCTTTATGGAAGATGGTGTCACATCGTGTAGTCAGTCTATAGATCCCATATTTATGGCAGATGTCACATTGTTTTACAAAGAGTTTTGATGTACCTGTGTCTTAACCTTTATTGCGAATAGGATCAAGTTATTATCACCAGGAAAGTTTTCACCAAATTAGACTGTTTAAATATGCCTAAAATAAACTACTCGGGGTCAGACTCCTGAAAGTCATATTAAACTGAATTACCTTCTTGCCTCCTGCTAATTGTTACTGGAACTCCTTTTAGAGACCAGGCTGTCATCGAACTCACAGCCTCCACCTACCTCTCATCCTGAGTGCTGGGATCAAAGGTGTATGCCACTGTGTCCAGAAAAATAAATAAATTTTTGAAATGTTAAATGATATTCTTAAAGATATAATGTCTAGAATTGTGTTCTTTGTGTGATCCGAGCAGCTATTTAAAAGAGAAATAATCGAAAGTAAATAAAAATGTAAAATCCAGTTGTTCATTCAATGAACTAATGAAGCCACAGTTCAAGGCCCGATAACCACATGTAGCCAGTAGCCATGCTGGACAGTCAGGATGTGGATACTGCAGCCCTCAGACATTCTAATAGCTGAGCTGGACAGTCAGGATGTGGAAACTGCACCTCCAGGACATTCCACTGCACGACTCTAGCCTGAGGAGCAAGGTCACAGTGTCTCTGTCTGCCTGAGGTGATCAGTTAACTCTGCATTTCACTTTTTAAAGAATGAAGCATAAACAAGCAAGATAACCAAGGGTAATCACAAGGCTAGAAGACACAATTCACAGAGTAGCTCATAGAACTGGGGCTACTTAGCTCCCAAAGACCAGCTCCAAACTCAGTCTGTGATGAGGACCTGTGAATACCAAAGGACTGTCGTAGGCATAAGAAATCAATGTTGTCCCATGTGTCTTAAGGATAGACTTAAATCCATGTCCCCGAACTAGAGGAACAAAAATTACTAGCTCAGCAAAGGAATAAGGTGTGTGTGTGTGTGTGTGTGTGTGTGTGTGTGTGTGTGTATGTGTATGTGTGAGTATATGTGCACACATGTACTCACGCATGCATGTGAGGGCCAGAGGACAACCACAAGTGTCACTTCTCAGGTACTGCCCACCTTTTTTCTAAAAAAATGGGGTCTCTTACTGGTCCAGAACTTTCCTAGTGGCCTAGGCTGGCTGGCCAGCAAGCTCCAGAAATGTACCTGTCTCCACCACCCCAATGCTGGGATTATAAGCATGTGCCACTGTGCCATTTTAAGAATGTCATCAAAATTGGCAGAAAAAAAACTTCATGCTGGGAAAGGAAGATCTGAGGACCTATTATGTGCAAGGCACTGGGCTATGCTCGGTTCCACAACAGTTGGCTCTTGAAGTATGATAAGAGATTACTAAGATTTGGGAGTCATAAAAAAAGGACATCAGCCAGGCAGGAACAGGCAGGGGGATCTCTGTGAGTTCAAGTAGAAGGGGACCTAGCTGGAACGAAGAAGGGATTGGTGGAAAGAGGAGGACAAGAGGGAATAACGGGGATGAATATGATTGAAATACATCGTCAACATGTATAAAATGTCACAACAAAACCCACTGGCTTGTATGACTATCATATGGTAATAAAAACATTAAAAGATTACTAACCTGGTGTTGGGAGCCGACTTTTAGCAGAAAGCGGCTAGAAAGCAGCCATCATCTTTGCAGCCATCTGGAGCCATATACCCTGATAAGAGACTTGGTTTTCAACAGCCTACAGCAGCTGAGCACACGCTGACAAACATCTTGTTTATCCCATGTAGCTTGTTTTGCTGTTTAGTGACCCCAGCTGCATGGTGCACATGGTAAAATGTCTTCACCTGTGTTCTCCTGCGTGTGCTTCTAAATATCCAGGATTTCCTTGTTGTGTGTGGTGTAGTAATAGTAGGTGTAGTGGTGTGTGTATGGTGGAGACAGTAAAGAAGACTTTACTACAGATCCTCTTGCTTGTCTCTGTTCTTCGCGTCTCTTCCCTTTCTTCCCCCCCCACTCTCTCTTGCTAGACCCTGACCCGTGGACCAGAGCAGTAGCGCAGGCTGGGACATTTTGGCCCCCAAGTCAGGCAGAGTACGGGTCTCAACAACCTGGGCTTCATAGCACATACTTATAACTCATGCACTTGAGTGGCTAAAGCAGGGCAATTTTGGCTTTGAGACTAGCCTGGTCTACATAAGGAGACTCTGTCTCAAGAAAGCAGGAAGAGGGGCTAGAGAGATGGCTCAGTGGTTACAGCACTGGCTGGCTGCTCTTACAAAGGACCCTTGTTTGGTTCCCAGCACCCACGTGATATAGCTCAGCTCCAGGAGATCCAATGTAAGTATGGCATGCATGTGGTACACTCAATGCATGCAGGAAAAAAATCCATGCACATAAAATAACAATAAATAAGTCTCTGAAGTGACAATCACGGACCCTGTGTGAGTCTGAGGTAGATATCCTGCATATGTTATGGTTGTGTAGGATGTTCTTGTGGGACCCCTGACAGCGGCTGTGGCGGCTGTCTCTGACTCTTTGGCTGCTCTTGGCACTTTGTTCTTCCTACTGGATTGCCTCATCCAGCCTTGATATGAGGGTCTGTGCCCCGTCATGTTGTAGCTTGTTACGCCATGTTCAGTTGATATTCCTGGGGGGCCTGTGCTCTCTCTCTTTAAGGGAAATAGGGTAGGATTTGGTCTAGGGGAAAGGGGAGGTAGGAGGGAGGGATGGAAGGGTAGATGGAGGGGTCTGTGTTTGGGATGTAATATACAAGAGAAGAAGGAAGGAAAGAAGGAAGGAAAAAAGAAAGAAAGAAGGAAGGGAGAGAAAGAAGAAAGGAAGAAAGTCTTTATATAAAACAAGAAACCAGAAAGACAAACCGACTACTATAGATTAAGTGAGATACAGAATCATTACTAGTTAAAATTCAACTTTAAAGCTAGGAGGAGGTGGCGCACACCTTTGATCCCAGCACTCAGGAGGGAGAGGCAGGTGGATCTCTGAGATCGAGGCCAGCCTGGTCTACAGAGCAAGTTCCAGGACAGCCAGGGCTATACAAAGAAATCTTGTCTCAAAAAAATATATATATATAATAATAGTAACTTTTTAAAATACTCAAAGACTGAAACTAAAAAATAGGAAACTGTAGTTCTCTGAGCAAGTCACAGCATATAAACATAAAAATCGCCAGTGCCTTTAAGAGCTGGAGAAATGGCTTAGTTGGTAGTGTTTGGCTCAGAAGCATGAGAATCTGAGTTCAGATCCCTAGCTCCCAGGTAAAAAGACAGGCACAGCAGCTCAAATCTGTAATCTTGTACTTGGGGAGGAGGTAGAGACAGGATAATTCCAAGAACTTGCTAGGCAGCCAGTCTGGCAGCGTCATCAAGATCCAGACACATTTGGAGAGCAACAGAAGATTCTAGAAGTCAGCCTCTGGCCCACAAACACACTCATCCATGTATATATGTGCACACACACACCCCACATATACATATAAATAGGTAAATAAACTAGCACACCCCTCAAGATTATCCCTCCCCTCATTCATCCATTTCGGGTGGGAGTGCAAACTTGTCTGCCACTTGGAAATCAGTGAGGCTATTTCTCAGGAAGAGGGAATGGATCTCCCTGAAGATCTAGCTATACCACTCTTGGGCCTAGATCCAAAGAACACTTGATCCCACCACAAAGATACTTGCTCAACTATGTTCACTGCTGTTCTGTTCATAATAGCCAGAAACTGGGAACAGCCTAGATGTCCCTCAGCAGAAGAGTGGATACAGAAAATGTGTACACTTAGACAATGGAGGATTACTCAGCCATTAAAAAAAAAAAGATCTTGAGTGAGGTGCCCCAGACTCATAAACACAAATGTGGTATGTGTTCTCTCCTATGTGAATGTTAGCTATTCACATAGCTATGCTACAACGACAGCCGTGCTACAGTCAGTGGAACCACAGAGAGTAAGTACAGACTGAGGAACTGAATGATACAGACGGACATTGTTGGAGAGGAAACTAGAATCAAAAGTTATGGGAGAATGGAAGGATCAGTTGGGGAGTGGGGAGAGAGGAGAGTGAGGAAGGGATTACCAGCAGAGACATCTAAAATTAAGGGCTGTTTGGGGAGGAGTATGGAAACCTAATACATTAGAAGCTTCTTAAATATACATACATGAAGGCAATCTAAATAAAATCGCTGAGCAGCTGGGGAGACAGAGCCCCAGCTAGTCATCTCTTCTCAGCAAATGAAGCTTACAGTACCGGTATTGGGTTACACCTAATAAATTTGTTGACTAAAGGGGTCTCATGGGAATCCCCAAACAACCCGGGCCATTGCCAAGACAATAGATGGCTCTCCAAAAACTGACAGCAAGGTCCCACTGCTGAAGATAACACCTATACAACTCACTGACCCTGGAATGTTGAGTTGGCACCTACATAGAGCCTTTGCCAATGGGTTCTAATGTCTTTGGTACAGGAAGGCTCTCTGGACCCTAACAAAAGAAAAACCAAAACATCATCCCAGCTACATCTCCTGTGGTCTACAATAGTGTCCTCCCTGAAAGACACGCCAGAGCAATGGTGGCCCGAAGCTTGTGAGAGCGACCAACCAGTGTCTGGTCTGACTTAAGGACCACTCCACAAGATGGAACCCACACCTAACACTGCTTGGGTGACAAAGAACTAGAGTCTAGAAATCTCAGGGACCTAGGGCAAAACCAAATACTATTGGTCAAAAAAAAAAATGGTCAAAATAAAATTACTCCTAATGGAAACACCTTATAGGCCCCCACCTGCGGCCATTCGGCTTGGACAGTTGGGCAACACTACAGTGAACAAGTGTGTGGTGGAGAAATGGGTGAGAAAGAGGAGCGGAGCCATTTATGCTCTATAAAGAGAGGCAGAACTGGAGACGAGAGAGTGATGAGGAACAACCTGATGTGAGTAGCCTGTCCTGCCGTCTGAGGCCTGTGCTGCTGCAAAGGGGACAAGTCTGGGTCTATGATCCTGAAGCAGGAGGGATCTGTGTCAATGTCTAGGGCTCATGTTACCACTGAAGGCCATGCGGATGTTCCTGGACAGGGCAGCCACCTGGAGCCATGTTGATGCCCGAGCGCTGTGCAGAGCTGGCCCCGCCCCTCGCGCCACCCCGCCAGCAGGAGAGTATGCCCTGCACCCTGCCTGGGCAGCAAAGTAGAGCCGGCTCCTGGTGGTGTGGTGCAGTAAAGCTGGCCCCACCCCTCGACAGGGCAGTGCTGGAGAGCTGGCCCTGGTGGCCTGGCAGCTAAACAGCTGCTCTGTTCCTTGCCAACTGTTGCCTGCAGGAGAAATGTCCCCACCCCTCACCTAGGCAAAGTGGAAGAGCTGAACTTTGTGGCAAGGATGCAGGAGAGCTGGCAACCAACTCAGCTACCACCCAAGCCCAGATCCAGGGCATTGAGTTGGTCAACCCCAGCATCCACCCCATCTGTGACCTGCTGGAGCAGGTCAGGGGCTGGTCCTGCAGGTCCGCAGCCACAGGCTCTCCATGACACAGGGCAACAACAGGATATCCAAGAAGAATCCCAGCGTGGACCCACTATTGACAGTGTAGCAGAAGCCAGAGGCCTTGAACTAGACCAATGACTCGTTGCAATGAACACTGGCAAGTAAGATGTTTGGGCAACGGGTATACTGTGTGACACACTGTGACACACCCCAGCTTCCGCAGGGACATGGTTTTTCTTAATTTTTATATAATTTTTAACTTTTGTTTTGATTTCTTTTGGAAGGGGGAGGTTGCAAGGGCAGAGAGTGGATATAGAGAGACAAGGAGAAGAATGAGATTGGGGTGGATGAATAATGTGAAATCCACAAAGAATCAATAAAAAGTTAAAATAAAAAATACTCCTAGTAACACTCTCCTATACTCATAGATCAGCGCCTTACTCAGCTGTCAACAGAAGAGTTCCCTCCTACAGCAGATGGGAACAAACACAGACCCATAGCCAGACGATGTGCAGAGAGTAAGGGGCCTGGAAACACTCTGTGCAGAGAGTGAAGGGCCTAGAAACACTCTGTGCAGAGAGTGGGGGGCCTAGAAACACTCTGCCCCAAATAAGATGTCTCCATCCAATCCCTCCTATCGGGGTTCAGGGAACCCACAGAAGAGGAAGCAGAGAGAGTGTAAGAGCCGAGGGGGTGGAAGACACCAAGGAAGCAGGTGCTATAAAATCAACAGGTTGTTGACATACAAACTCACAGGGACTGAGGCAGCAAGCACAGGGCCTACAACTGGTCTGCACCTGGTCTTCCTGTTTAGTTTTTATGAGACTCCTAAGCATGTGAACAAGGGGGTCTCCGATTCTTGTGCCTTTGGGGGGGGGGGTTCTTTCTTTTCATTTGTCTTGTTCAACTCTGATACAACAATTTTTGTTTTGTCTTATTATATTTTATTTTCTTATATTTTATTATAACCCCTTAGAACCCTCCTGTTCTTTTCTAATGAGAGAGTAAAAGGGAGTGGATCCAGATGAGCGGGGAGGTAGGAAGAAACTGAGGGGTAGTATCGGGAGGGAAAACGTAACCAAGCTACATCGTGAGAAAAGAATCTATTTTCAACACAAGGACAACATCAACAAAACAAGCAAACAAACAAAAACCCCAACTGTCAACTTGACACAGTCTAGAAAGACTCTACCAGGTCGGTCTGTGGGCGTGCCTGCGAGAAATGGTCTTCATTGTTAATTAATGCAAGATGGTGAGGCCACTGTGGGTGGCACTATTCCAGACAGGTGGTTCTGAACAGTATAAGAGAATTAGGTGAGCATGAGTCCATGAGCCAGCCAGAAAGCAAGCTGGCAAACACCGTTTCTCAGTAGTCCCTGCCTCCAGGTTCCTCCCTTGAGTTCCTGCCCTGACTTTGGACTGTGACCTATAAATGTGGGATGAAATAAACCCTTCTTTGCCCCTCCAAAGCAAGCGAGCAAACAAGCAAACAGAAAACAAATGTTTTAGTTGCTTTATAGTCACAAATCAGAGAATGAATGAATGGCAAGAACTAGAAAATAAAGCCAAACCAAGAAATGCTGCTGGAATCTTTCCCCCCCCCCCCCCCCGCCCAAGATATTCAAGATATTCTTATTCCCTCTTCACTATGAAAAAAAAAAAAAAGCCTGCATTGCATTAGGCTTATAGCTTGGCTTGGCTTGCAAATGTTTCCCCCCATGTTGATATTCTTAGGTATATCCTTGCAATGGTCAGCAGTAATTCTCCTAAACGTGTATGCAGAACATCCCTAATCAAGCCCGTGGTAGGTACATAGAGGTTATTCCATGTGCTCTTGGTTATTACAAACAGTACCACAGTGGATGCGGCCCTTGAATTTGCAATCTTAGGCACCAAAGATTATTACCCTTAGAACAAATATCACAAAGAACTGAGCTGAGGTTTTTTTGTTGTTGTTGTTGTTGTTGGTTTTTTTTGGGTTTTTTTTTGTTTTTGTTTTTTTGTTTTGTTTTGTTTTTTGTTTTACAAAACAGAAACCTGTTACAGAAACTCCCTAATCGTCTTACCCTCTGAAAGCATCTTGCATGAAGTCCTTTTCGCCTGAGACCTTCAGTGTGCAGGAGGAGTCACAAGGACACACACCAGCAGGGTGGTTTGGGGCTCACACAGGGTGAGCAACACAAAGGAAGTGACTGCTGTTTTATCACAGAAACAACTTAACAGGATGTGGTTTCATCTCCATCTACACCGCAGGCAAGAAAATTTGAAGGAGACCAGCATTTTACACGAGGAAACCACAGCCAGTGCCTGAATTCAATTCTGACTGATGCCACAGCCAAAATTACACCAGTTTTGTTCTTCTGACCTTACAAAGACTGAAAATTGGTGTGACTCTAAATGCTCCTTGAACTGCTCAAGGCCCTGAAATTTTCGCTATATTCACCTTTTTTTTTTTTTTTTTTTTTTTTTTTTTTTGTCCTGTGGGGTTGGGGTATGTGAAATATATATGTATCCAAAGACATCCACTAATAACCGCTTCTTGATTTAAAAATTTGAAAGAGATAGTTTGGCACATTTTCTTTTAAGTCTTCCCAAACTAATAACTTCCAAAGCTTGACAGTCTGATTAATTTCCAGATTGAACACACTAAATCGTCATTGTAGCTTCCTAGAGGTCAGCAGGAGACAAAGTGGCTCACGTAAGCACCAAGCAGAAGGTTATAATTTAACCAGTGAATCCCATTTGAGGTGACCACATCCCCGCGCAGAAAACAAAGTGTTTGTTCAAAGTTTTATCTGCTTTCGTCTTTGAGATACGAAGGCATTTACAATTGAGTAATATGAATTGCTTCCACTCCAGCTTTTCTGAGACGTTCGAACTGCACCCTAACTTACAGACAATAGCAAGATAAAACTCATGGTCTAACGATACGGTTGCGCCCTTTATCCAGCTGGATGGGGTAGGTCATCCAGGGCACGTGGTTATTCGAAAAAGCAAGATTTTAGAATGTGACCTTCTTTAGATTAATCAAGGACCCCTGTTTGGCGTTCTGCGGTCACACAGGATCCCCCTGAAATTTTCAGACTCCAGCTCTCTCTCAGGGCTCCTTATCCCCTCCCCTTCTTCAGGTATTTATTCTGTGGTCATTTTGCAGCACCTATTCCCTGCTGACTGGTATTAAGTGTTAGCAAAAGCAACACGTTGTTGCCTTGTGTCATTTAAGAGTACATTTCTCCGGCGCAGACTCATTTGGCCATGCAGGGCTCGCGGTTTGAGATCTCCCGCCGACTCATCCTCACGTTATCTTCTCAGTGCCGGCTCTGCGAATGGATTAACAGTTGCAGCAGAGAATGAATGAGAGAATTTACAAAGCCTCGTGTCTGTGCTGTTTTGTGTTTTTTTAATCAAGATTGTAAAGCATCTTATCTGTGTTTCTCTTTAACTTTCTTTGCCTGGAAAAGCTTTGCGGTACCTTGCTCTTTCCTTTCTCCCGGGTAGAGCAATGCTGATTTGTGGCCAGACTCCCCCTCCTCCTTCCTCTCCCCCCAGAAGTCCTCAGTGGCCTCGGAGTTTCTGCTGAGGCTGTTTTGGCGAAGGAGCAATCTCTGTGTGAGGCGACAGGATGTCTCGGCCCTTCTCTGCCCCTATTTTCAAACCAAACAAGTTTCTATGAGGAGTTTGGCAAGAGGACGGTGATCTAAAGTTCACCATTCCTAGTGCTGACGTTAGAGAATCATTTGAAATGTGACTAAAAACGCTATCTAAGTAGGTTTCCCTCTAGATCTATAACCAAGAAGCCAACAAGCCGAGAGAACACCTGGGGAAACCACAAGGTCGGCTGATGCGCTTTTGGTGCTTAGGGGTGACTGGCAGGCAGAATCAGGAAATGAACCGCATCCAGACGCGGCTAAAAATACTTGAGCGCTTTCTACTAACCCCACAGACAGACATGCCATCTGCAGCACCGAAGCCAAAGTTTCAGTCTTAACGAGCATGCTCTGTGTTGATGAACCATATTCCCACCCCATCCCCAATTTTTTTTCAAACTTTTCTCTTAAAAAATTATAAATACCTTCTAGATCATCCAAATCTTAAAACCTTTACAAGAATCACTTTGAAAGACCTCTGTAGACAAATATAATACCCTTAAAACAAAAGCCCTCCTTTTCTCTCTGTGCTCGCTCATGGTTCTGAGACTTGAATACAGAACCTTGCTGCATCACTGAGCTATGTTCCCAGCCATGAAAATGTTCTGGTGCAAGGTACCAAAATCATTTGCTCTTTTTTTTTTTTTTTAAAGATTTATTTTATTTTAAATGATAAGTGTTTTGCCTGCATGTATGTGTGAACACCATGTATATGTATATGTCTAAGAAGGCCAGAAGAGGGTATCAGATCCCCTGGAACTGGAATCATAGAGGTTATGAGCTGCCATGTGGGTGCTGGGAACCAAACCTGAGTCTTCTGCAAAAACCGTCACAGTTCTTGAATCACCTTTCTCCAGTCCCTTCTACTCATCTTTGGACATCAGATTTCATCGATCTTCCAAGTGTAGAGCACTGTGTCTCTCAGACACCGCTTTCCCTCCAAGCTCACAGTCGGGAGAAGCAGGGAAAGGACCTGTACCAACCACCTCTGGATTGGTCCCTCCGAGGCAGGTAGCAGTGCCCTCAGATGGCTGTAAGTATGAACACCTGCAGACGGCTGTAAGTGTGAACACCTACAGATGGTTGTGTGAACACCTGCAGACGGCTGTAAGTGTGAACACCTGCATTCAGCACATGCACGCAGGCACTAGTGAGATGAAAACATCCACTCTAGCAAAAGCTTAAAATTGCACTCCTTTTGTAATCACTCTTGCTCCCCTTAGACAGTTTCTCTCTCTCTCTCTCTCTCTCTCTCTCTCTCTCTCTCTCTCTCACACACACACACACACACACACACACACATTTTGTGGTAGCTAGTGAGTCACTTAAAAGAGAGAGAATAGAACCTTATGCCTGAGCTGAGCCGCACTGACCTTGCTAGGGGAAAGGCTTCTCCCGTGGGTCACAGCACAGCAGGGACTTCAGCACTGCGAAGGCCTGAGGAAGTGTGCTGCTACTTGCCGGTTGTGTGGTCAGCACAAGAGAGCTCATCTTGTAGAGTGAAAAATTATAAAGACCATTTTATAAAATATATACAGGCTCACTAGTTCCAAGAAAGCAGAACTGAATATAAGATTCCAGGCCTTTCACTGCCCCGGGACACATTCCTCAAACCTCAGGGAAGAAAATCCACCTGTGGGTGGGGTAGGCCCAAAGCAGGAAGACACATTCCTGGCCACAAAGAAAGATACAAGACATCTGGGTGGTTCCAAGAACTAGCTAACTTTCCACAGATCTTGGTTACCCCTCCCCACCCTTGAGGTCTTTTCCAGTGTTACAGCTTGCTGAGTTCAAAATTTATAAAACAACCAATCATGTGTAACCGCACGAAAATTCCTTCCTTTCCCTACCCTTTACTATAAAAAGCTCCTTAGCCCACCACTCGGGGTCAAACTGTACTCGTGCACGAGTGTGCAGTTTGAACGCTGGCTGCCAGCTCTCTTCCCTAATAAACCTCTGCTTATTGCATCCAGGTATGGTGTCTTGGAGTTTGTGTGTGTTCTCGACTTCCCGAGACTTGAGTAAGGGTCTCCTGAATTTGGGAGTCTTCAATCTCTCCGAAAATGGGATGTCTGACTGAGTTGTCAGGAATCTATGAAGTGGGCAAAGCACGCAACTGTGACAGGGTGCTCTTCAGGTCCTTATATCCTGGTAGGTTGTGTTTGTAATAATGGTTTAAATAAGAAATGTTCTCTCATTGTGTTTTTATGAGGGTGTGTGTGTGTGTGTGTGTGTGTAAGAGAGAGAGAGAGAGAGAGAGAGAGAGAGAGAGAGAGAGAAAGAGAAAGAGAGAGAGATTCTTGTATTTTATTTTTGAATTCTGGTTTGTTTGTTTTCCTGTGTTTTTCTTTTTATCCTTTTTTTAATGTATTGCTGAAATGTATGTTGTGCACATCACGTGGGTGCAGTGCCCAAGGAGGTCAGAAGAGGGCAGCAGATCCCCTGGAACTGGAGTTGCAGCCAGTTGTGAGCTGTCATGTGGGTGCTAGGAATTGAACCCTGGTCCTCTGAAAGAGCAACAGTACTCTTAGACCTGAGTTGTCTCTCCATCTCCACCTCTATTTGTTCTCTAAAGAGAAAAAGAAAGGAAGAGATGATGTGAAACTGGATGAGTCGTGGGGATCTGGGAGGAGTTGTGGGAGGGGAAAGCATGATCAAAATATATTATAAACAAAGCATTTTAATAAAAATATATTTTTAAAAAGGAATATTGAAAACTGGGACCTTGAAGAAGGTGATTGGCACATGGAAAGATCACCATTCGGGGGTTATTGTGGTTCTTGGAAGAAAGAACGAGCTTCCATTCGAGCTGCTGTAAAGAAGTGTGGTTTCAGTTCTTGCTTGGTTTATAGCTTCTCCTGCTGTGTGACTACTCCAGTCTGCTGTTCTTGTCTGCTATGTGATGGCATATATCACATTGTGACAGACAGAGGTCCCTATCAGTCATCTGGACTTATCCAAATAACTATATCTGGATAACTATAAACTAGATAAACATTAATTTTATCTAGATAAACTTGGTTTATCCAGATGGCTGTCAGTCCTCAAAACTATGAGCTACATAAATCAATTTTCTTTAAAAACAAACGGAGGGTGGAAGATATCCTCCACAGTCTCCAGCATTTAAACACTTGTCCCTAGTTAGTGGCACTGTCTGGGGAAGTCTGGGAAGTTCCGTGTGGGTGGAGAAAGCATGTTTCTAGAAGCAGTCTTTGAGAGTGAAAAAAGAAAGAAAGAAAGAAAGAAAACTTGACCTACTTCCAGTTTGTTCTCTCTGCTTCAAGCCTATGGTGAAGGATGTAAACTCTCAGCTGCATCTTCTCCAGCCACCAAGCCTACTGCTTGCTTCAAGCTTCCCCTCCAGGATGGATTCTCATCGCTCTGGAATTGACACCCAACCACATTCCTTCTGCAGGTTGCTTTGGTCGTGTCATTTTATCAAAGTTACTGAAAAGTGACAGAGTGTCCAATAATCAGTAGCCCAGAGATTGAGAAGGGAGACTCGCAGGTAGACGAGGAGTCATGAGAGGTAATGAGTGTGGACCGAAAAACTAGGGCCCCCAAAACTCCACGTGAGGTGACACCCACATAGTCATATGTCATCTTGTCTCTATGCAAGTATTAGATCAAAGAAGAAACAAGGAGACAATGGCTTCACCTGGAAGAGCGCTCTCAGCCCCATGTCCTCTTTCTCTGGGCGAATTGCCACCTGTGGTTGCTGTTACACCGGAAGCAGCCGTGGTGGTCGTGACCCTGGGAGACAGCCATATTTGGTGTTATTACAGCGCTGCCTCTCGGGCCCTTGTAGTCCACTCCTGCATCCAGCTGCACGGAGGGCAACAGATATCTCAGCCAGGCCAGCAGAATGGGGATTGAAGAGAGAGGAAGAGTAAAAATACAGGGCTTCCCAGGCTCACGCTGGCTCCCACGTATAGACACAAATATAGACCTTATGTTTGTTTAAAAGCTGTTTGCACTATAGCTTGTCATCTATTCTAACCCTATTCTAGCCCATCTATGGCTGCCCACTACCCAGCCGGTGCCCCAGTACTTGCGCACTTCGTCTCGCCCTGGCTGCTTCTGCTTCATCGTCATCTTCATGGCGCCCCCATCCGTGCAACCTGCTCATAGCAAATGCTCACACCAATATCCTGGTGAAGGCTCCCTCTCTGTGCTCCCCTCAAGAAACCCTCTGGGGAAATCTTGCCTCCTCCTCTCCTGCCCAGCTGTTGGCTGATCCGCTCTTTATTAACCAGTCAGAGGTGATAAACAACAGTTTTTACACAACACTGGGTCAGGAGGTGCCTGACAGTGCCAATGTCTGAACTGCAACCAGATCTCTGGCATCTGAATACACAGTGCAAAAAAGCATCCCCCCCCCCCCCCGCCCAACATGAGGGAGGGAGGGATTGCATCTCACTGAAGAGCCTGGATTGCTCCCTGAAGACAGTGGTTGCTGGATGGGTGTGGCAGTTTGAATGAAAATGGCTCCCACAGGCTCCTGTAGACTGGCATTATTTGGAAGGATTGGGATCTGTGCTCCTGTTGGAGTAGGTGTGGGCTTGTTGGAGGAAGTTTGTCATTGGGGGTGGGCTTTGAGGTTTCAGGTGCTCAACCAGGCCCAGTCTCTCTCTTCCTCCCCCTCTTCCTCCTCCTCCCCCTCTTCCTCCTCCTCCCCCTCTTCCTCCTCCTCCTCCTCCTCCTTCTTCTTCTCTCTCTCTCTCTCTCTCTCTCTCTCTCTCTCTCTCTCTCTCTCTCTTCCTGTCAATCCAATCCAGATATATCTCTCTTCCATCTGGATTTACAGCTATCTCTCCAGCACCATGTCTGCCTGCCTGCCACTATGTTTCCCACCACCGTGATGAAAATGGACTAAGCCAGCCCCAATAGAATACTCTGCTTTCTAAGAGTCGCCCTGGCCATGGTGTCTCTTCACATCAATAGGAACCCTAACTAAGACAATGGGGAATGGAAGGAACATGTGGACCACAGGAAAATAAATTCTCACCAAGTAGCCCAACCAAGCAAGTTTCAAATTCAAAATCTCTCTGCCTCAGCCTCCAGCATACTGAGATTACAGGCACCCTCCCCAAGGCCCAGCTTAACCACTAAAAGAGAGAGGTGGCGTTAGCTAGGAAGGAGAGGGGGGTCACAGCAGGACTTGCTTTATCACAGAATGACAAGCACTCGGGTAGGGTAAGGGAACACTTAGAGACAGCTGAGGGAGCTGAGAGTGGGCAGGCTGGCTTTGTGATTGGAGGGGTGAGGCTGAGAGCAGAGCTGTGTTATTCAAATCCTTGAGGCTTCGCTGCTCAACTTTCTCAGTGAAGTGAGGTATCCATTCTGAGACTAAGGAGGGTGAGTCTGAAAAGCCTGGGTAAAGCCTAAGTCTGTACAGGCCTCTCCAACTTGGAGCTGCGGTTGGAAGCGGGTTTCGTTATGGTCCTTGTCCTCATGGGACTGTGGTTTCCTTTAGTAAGTGATAAGGACAACAAGTGACAGAAGCTGGTATGCCCATATGGAGGGAAAGAGGTGCAGAAAGAGCAACCGGAAGTTAGAGAACAGGAAGCAAAGCTCGATTCATCACCTGTGCTGTCAAGGTTGATAGAAAAGCCCCCAGTCAACAGAGCACCGGCAGACTTAGTCAGGAGCCAGCCTTGGGTTTGAATGTGAGATGCCACCCCTCCTCCACTCTCAGGCTCATACGTTAAATGCTTGGTTCCTGGCTGGTGGAACTGTTTGGGGAGGTGTTGTAACCTAGCTGGAGGAAGTGGATCACTGAAGGCTTAGCCCCAGAGGACTAGCCCCAGTTCCTGATTGTGGTTCTCTCTGCATCCTGGTCCCATTACCACCAAGGGAATGGCTCTGCCATGTGCTTTCACAGCCTCTGAGCAACTGGGCCTTCTCTTCCAGGGCTGACTGAAGCTGTGAGCCAAGGGAAATCCTTCCTACTTTGAACTTATATATTGCTTCCTTATAGCAGTAGGAAAAGTGACTAAGACAGGCAGAGGAGATGGGGATGTCCCCAAGAGGGAAGAAAGTGGGAAAGAGAGAGAGATTGTGATTAGTTGCTTGTCTCATTGCTTTGACAAAAATATCTGATGAAAGTGATGAAAGCTATTTAAGGATTTTGGTTGAGGGGGGGGACACATGTGCCACAGTGTGTCTTCTACTTTGTTTGAGACAAGATCCAGTGTGTGTGTGTGTGTGTGTGTGTGTGTGTGTGTGTGTTGTTTGCTAGGCACATACCAGCAAGCTGGCCCACCTCCCATCTTCCACAGGATCACTGGAATTACAGACATGTAATATGCACCCAGATGTGCATAGGTAGATTCTGAAGGTTCAAACTCAGATCTCCTGTTTGCACAGTAAGCATTGCACCCACTGAACTGTCTCTTCATCCAGGAAGGTTTATGGTGGCTTCCCTAGGGGATAGAGTCATCATGGCAGAGAAGGCACAGCAGAAGTGGGAAGTGGCTGGTCACCCTGTGTTCACAGTCAGGAAGCAGGGAGCAATGATTATCGATACTTAGCTTGCTTTCTGCTTTGACACAGCCCAGGATCCCAGCCTGGGGGATGCTGGCCCCCACATTTAGGGTGAGTATCCATACTTTAATTAACCTAATTAATTAATCACCCACAGACATGCCTTGTGTGGTGGTTTGAACATGCTTGGTCCAGGGAGTGGCACTATTTGGAGGTGTGGCCTTGTTGGAGTAGATGTGTCACTGTGGACATGAACATTAAGACCCTTGCCCTAGCTGCCTGAAAGCCAATCTTCTCCTAGCAGCCTCCAGATGAAGATGTATAACTCTCAGCTCCTCCTGCACCATGCCTGCCTGGACACTGCCGTGCTCCCACCTTGATGATAATGGACTGAACCTCCAAACCTGTAAGCCAGCCCCAATTAAATGTTGTCCTTATAAGAGTTGCCTTGGTCATGGTGTCTGTTCACAACAGTTAAACCCCAATTAAGATACCTTGTCTCTTCAGTGATTGTTTATTCTGTCAGGTTGACAATTTCCGACAATCGCAGTTAAAGAAATACTGTGCTGGCATGAAGAGTGTCCCCAAAAGTTCACATCCACTTAGGATCCAGGACGTGACTTCCTTTGGATGAAAACCATTTGCAGATGTAATTAGTAAAAGATGTGGAGTTAACACTGATTAAGGTGACTGCTATTCTTATAAGAATGTACAGTTGCTCCATGGTCTATGCTCCCACAAGAGGCCATGTTGATGTCCATGGCCAGTGTTACCACTGAAGGCCATGTGGATACCCATAGTCTGTGCGGCCATCTGAAGCCATGTTGATGTCCGTAAGCCATGTTGCCACTGGAGGCTATGTAGATGTCTGTGGTCAGTGATGCTGCCTGAAGTCATGTTGGTATCTGTGGCTGGTGTTGCCACCGGAGGCCATGTTGCTATCTGAGGACCATGATAGTGACCATGGTCTATGCTGCAGCAGAGGTCCATGTTTATGTCCGTGGTCTGTGCTGCCACTGGCTGTAAAGGTCAAGGAAGCTTCTTTTTCAGTAGTATGGATGCCTGCAGACTCACAGTTGAAAGTGAGAGACATAGAAGGCCTGTGAGACTCTCATTCACCAACCCCACCCCAAAAGGACATAGTCTACCCAGTAAGCACTGAACTCTTAGAAACTGTGATAGGGGTCCGTAAACGTAGCTCTTCACAGTTGATGGCTTCTCCCGAGGGTGGGAGTGGAGAAGGACTCAGTTTTCTTTACAGGGCTGACCACTGGGAGTTTAACCATACTCCAGTAAATATATGGGCAACACAAATTAAACTTTTGTTAGGTCTCCTTCTCCTTCTCCTTCTCCTTCTCCTTCTCCTTCTCCTTCTCC
>JANHMN010000019.1:15182397-15213787 GCA_030674055.1 Rhabdomys pumilio | reverse complement strand
ACACACACACACACACACACACACACACACACACACACACACACACACAGAGCCAAAGTTCTTATTCTTAGGTGGATGGTGGTGGTGCACACCTTTAATCTCAGCACTTGGGAGGTGAGGGCAGACAGATCTCTGTGAGTGAGTTTGAGGCCAAGTTACTCACGCCGTCCTTGAACTTATAGCCCAAGGCACCCTTCAAACTTGTAATTTCAGTTTCCCTTAAGTAGCTGGGATTACAAACCTGCACTACCAGGCTAAGCTCATAATTGTTTCTTAAAAGATAACTTACCAGAGCAGGACACAACAAAGTAAAAAATAAATTTAAAAAATGCAAAAACATAACGAAAAGTGTGAGCAGACACACCCCTGTAGCCGCAAATACTCTGTAGGCTGAGGTGTAGCTGCCTGAGCCCAGGAGTTCAGGTTTGAGGCCCTGTCACAAAAAAACAAAACAAAACCGAGATCAGTCACACAGCATAGCAAGACTCTGTTTTAAAATAAAGAAAGAAAGAAAAGAAAGGTGAATGAAAAAGAAAACCCATGTCCTCCTTCCTGACCTTAGCTCTCAAACATATCACTTTGTTTTCTAGTCGGCTGGCATTGGGTGTTCTTCCAGAGATTGCCAGTGTCTCTGTAAGTACTCATTTACAAAGAAATGGCTATGCACACCTTTAATCCCAGTACCCAAGAGGCAGAAGCAACCAGGCGTCTGTGAGATCGGCCAAAATAGCAAGCTCCATGCTGGCCGCTGTGACCCTGCTATGAGATGCATCAGATCGGCGCCTATCTGGTTTTGGGGATCACCAACATTTCCCTGGCACAGCACTGTAGCCCTCTCCTGAATCCTTTCAATCTGGGGTACTACAGGGGCTGGAGAGATGACTCAGCATCAAGAGCATTACAGGCTCTTGCAGAGGACCGGTTCCCTTAGCTTCACTTCATGGTTTATAGTCACCTGTGACTCTTGTTCCTGGGAATCTGATGCCCTCTTTTGGATGCCATAGGTACCCGGAATGCACTCGATGCACAGACATATATGCAGGCAAAACACTCATACACATTAAAATTATAAAGTAATAATTAAAAATTTTAAATTAAAGTTCTATGGGATAAAAAAAATAGATTGTGCAGAACATGTTTTGAAAACATTTTTGAAACCTTTTTCAGCTGTACGTAATTCCCATGTGTTCCAGCCATGTTGTAGAACAGGTGACTGTGAATTCCAGATACGATATTGACAAGAGGATAACTGGTCAGTTTAAATTTTCACACCCAGAGGAAGTCCTTCACAAGCACAGGACCTAGCGCAGAGCTTCCCAGAACTACTGAGAGAGGCTGCAGGATGACAGACTTAAGAGAGGGCCTTATGAAGAGTTGCCTGCCCTAAGCCCAGCCTCTTGGGAGGCTGCAACTCAAGTGCAAGGCCAGCATATACAAGACAACATCTCTGCATAAAGAGAGGGAGCTGGAGAGGGTAAGATTGGAGGTAACTGGGGAGCAGGGGCTGTTCTGATTACATTAAAGCCAGGCGACTCAGTGGCTTAGTAAGTGCGGAGAACAGGGAACACACACACATAGACAGTAAATCTTTTGTTAAAAAAATACACACACACACACACACACACACACACATATGTGTGTGTGTGTGTGTGTGTTTGTGTATGCGTGTATATATATACACATATATATATATACAGGGAAGAGTTACACTGTATGTCACAAAGGTTCTTCACAGGATTACCAAATGGAAATGGAGTCTGCCCCAAGTTACTAACATCCAGCCAGGAGGAAAGAGCCTGCCACGGTCTTTCTATGATGCCACGGGGATGTGGTACCCACAGCTTTACCCCAGCTTGCCAGACACATCTCTTTGCCTGCAAAACCTGTGTGTGTCAGGTTGTTGGTGCATGCAATATTGTTCTGAATATTTAGGTTTACACAAAGACAGACTGGTAAAAAATATATATATATACACATATACTTTGGAAGTTATTTATAGGGAGCCTAGGAAGATGGCTCCATGGTTAAGAGCACTGATTGCTCTTCCAGAGGACCTGGGTTCAATTCTCAGCACCTACATGGTGACTCATATTTATCTAAAACTCCAGTGCTAAGAGACCTGATGTCCTCTTCTGGCTTCTGTGGACACCAGACATGCCCATGGATGCCAGGCACACACGGTACAAGTATACATGCAGGCAAAACATTCAAAATGAAAATAATGAAGCAAAAAGTTCTTTGCAGGATCAGGTGTGGTGGTGCAAACCTTTAATCCCAGACTTTGGGAGACAGAGGCAGGCAGAACCCTTTGAGTTCAGAGCCACATAGGGAGTTCCAGGACTCCCTACATAGAGAGACTCTCAAAACAAACAAACAAAACAGGAAGGAAACACACACACACAAATCTGGGGTCCTTGTTAGAGAGAAAACATGATGTATTTCTCTTTCTGAGTCTCACTTAACAATGACCCCCAGTTATATCTATTTTCCTGCAAATGTCATGTGTGGTGGATATGGAAGTCAAGGAAAAGATAAAAGGTGGGACGGAGAGTGCGCAAGGCACCACGGGCTCCCGAGACTCCTCGGAGAGTCCTGACCTGCCCTATAGGGCATTAGATGTAAGATGACACACTAGTGAGACAGCAAAAAGAAAGCGAGGCCTCGGCGGTGGCCGCTTCCCCATCTTCACCGAAGTCCTTACAGCTGAGGATGCTCCCCTGCTCCTTCTGAGTAACCAGTCAGGCAGGGCTTTCAGTGGAGCACGGTGACAGTGCATGAAGATACGATTGGCTGAGGATTTAAGGACTTGAGCTTGTATATAAACTTATGCCCTTGTCAAAAACTCAGATCTGCGCCCTGATGCCGGTCTCCTGAGTCTGGTTTTCCGGGATTTGTCACGTGAGTCCGTTGCCTCCCGCCCACCATTCTAGGTCCTGTTCCCAAAAGCATGATTTTATTTTTCTTTACAGATAAGCAAAATTCCACCATGTGTACATACTGAAGAAAATTATATATGTGCATTTCATGGACATCTATTTTCTTTAAGCATTTATTTATGGATGAGCACAAATAGAACTTTCCATTTCTTAGCTGTTTTGACCAGAGCCACAACACCTGGCATGTGCAAGGATTGCTAAGGTATTTTTGGAGTTCTTACCATATACACCCAAGAATGTGTGAATGTGAAGGAGAGTCAAAGGAACTTGAGCTGACCTAGAAAGCAGAGACTAGACACTTTAAAAAGAGCTACTCCTGACTGGTTGTCTCTTCCACCCCTGTACCCAGAACACTGCCACTGTTTCAAAAATGCCTGTTTAAGGAGAGGAGTCTATGCAACGAAGGGCACCCAAAGTCCCACACAGAGCCCTCAGGCAGATTCCTACCTCTGGGCCTCCTCCGATTATCGACTCTAATAAAGTTCATAGCTTTTCTTTTTAGTCTTGTGGCCGGCATATGTAGAGAGAATCTCTTATAAGAATCATCTGTCAATAAAAAAAAAGCCAATGACCAATGAGCTAAAGCAGGAAATAGGAGATAGGACAATAGCAGGAACAGAGAGGATTCTGGGAAATAGTGAGAGACTAAAAGGGAGACTCGCCCGGGGTCTTGAGGGACATGGACCTAAATCAGAGGTACCTGAAAGAGAGATGCTGAGAGATTCAAAGGAGATTAAAGAGAGACGCTGAGGAGATGCAAAGGACGAAGCAGGCCAGGACTAAAGGAGAGGTAACTAGACACTGACTAGTTAGAATGGGTTAAATAAGTTATGAGCTAGTCGGGGAATGAGTCGAAGTTCATGGCCTAGGCATTTAATAATAAATAATTAGTCACAGAGTTGTCATTCCAGGAGCAAGAGCTGGGAAGAAAAACATTTTTTTTTACAGGTGCTTTTGAGTTCCGGATGCATCTGCAACTGTTGCCTTGTTCACTGGTCTGTCCTCTGGTTCTGAAACTGTTACACTATCTGGGACCCTCAGGTTTCCTACTGTCACTCTATGGTGATTCCAGCCATTTGGATGCCAGCCTCAGATCTAGAACGGTTACCGTCAGGGTTCCTCCACTTTCACCTTGCTGACCTCAGGCCTCTAGTTGTCAGTCTGTCAGTGGTGCCTCCCCTCCATCTTCTGTCTGAAAGGGTCTTCCTTGCCCATCCCACATGATGAATTAGGTGGTACCCAAGCACCTGGTAACATGCGGGCCGTATGGTAGTTCTGGTGTTAGTTTTTTAAGGATATCCATATTGATGTCTGTAGTGGTTGCACCAATGAATATTACCAGCTGTGTCTAAGTATATGAGTTGGTGAGGATAACTTATCCTCACCAACATGTATTATCCTTTGTTTAACTTAAAGAAAAAGATTTATTTATTTATTTATTTATTTATTTATTTATTTATTTATTTTGGTTTTTTGAGACAGGGTTTCTCTGTGTAGCCCTGGCTGTCCTGGAACTCACTTGGTAGACCAGGCTGGCCTCGAACTCAGAAATCCGCCTGCCTCTGCCTCCTAAGTGCTGGGATTCAAGGCATGCGCCACCACTGCCTGGCAAAAGATTTATTTTTAGTTATGTGGATATGTGGATATCTGTGTCTGAGTGTGTGCGTGTGGATATGTGGATATCTGTGTCTGAGTGTGTGCGTGTGAGTGTTGATGCTCACAGAGACCAGACCCACTGGGTCCCAGAAACAGGAGTTACAGGTGGCTGTGAGCTACCTCATGTGGGCCCTAAGATTAAATTCAAGTCCTCTGGAAGAGCAGTAAGTGTTCATAACTACTGAGCCATCTCTCTAGCCCCTTATTTGTCTTCTTAATGATAACCACCTGACTAGGGTGAGATGGGGTCTCGAGTTTTCATTTCCTTGGTAGAGAAGGATTTTACATACTTCTTAAGAACAGTCATTGGTCATTTGCATTTCTTCTTTTGAGACTTATCGCTAGCCAATCTATTGGCTGAATAAATTATTTTTTGACAATTTGATTATTTGACAATTTAATTCCCTACTTGAATCAAAGTCTTTGCCCTGGACTAAGTCTCAGATTGTTTCACCTGTTTTCTTCCGTCAATTTCCAAGTTTCAGGTCTTACATTCAGGTCTTTGATCAGTTTGAATTTTCCTTCCTGTAGAGTGAGAGCTACCGATCTAGTTTCATTCTTTGACAGACTGGTGTCTAGTTTTCCAAGAATCATATTATTAGAGTTTGGTTTTAATGTCAATTAGTCACCATTTAGGATCTCTTGAGTAGGGAGCCTCACTTGAAGAACTTTCCCGATTGCTTGGATAAATGTGAGGAGACCCACCCTGATCTGGGCCTGGCCCTGAGGTGGTGCCAATAAAAAGAGTCTGACAGATGGCTTAGTGGTTAAGAGCACTGGTTGCTCTTCCTGAGGCCCTAAGTTCAATTCCCAGCAACCACATGGTGGCTCACAACCATCTATAGTGTGCTCTGAGTCCTTTTTCTGGCATGTAGGTGTACATGTAAATAGAGCATTCATATATAAAATAAGTTAGAAAAAAAAGTTTGTCAGAAGAAATACCACGGTGCCCCAAGCTTGGCTGGTCTTCTATTTATTACTCATTCATTCACTTTACATCCTGAATGCGGCCCGACCCGTTCTCCCTTCACACAGTCCCTCACCCCATCTCCCCCTCCCCGTCTCCTCTGAGTGGGTGGGGGTCCCTGAGTATCCCCCAACCCTGGCACATCAAGTCTCTGTAGGGCTAGGCTCATCCCTCCCAATGAGGCCAGGCGTGGCAGCCCAGTTAGGGGAACGGGATCCACAGACAGGAGACAGCTTTAGAGACAACCCCTGCTCCCGTTGTTGGGAAACCCGCATGAAGGCCAGGCTGCATATTTGCAATACATGGGGGCATGGAGGCGGGCGGTGCTAGGTGCCTGGCTTTTTCTTGTGCCAAACTGATTGCCCCTATTGCTGCTGCTGCATTCCTTCACCTCCATCAGAACCAGCATTTCTAAGCTTTCATCGCAGACTCCAGACTAGTAGCTCTCAAGGAACCTTCTGAGGTTCCGGGACCAGGTTGGGACTACTGAGGCGCCCTGCCTGTGGGCTGAGCAACTACTAGTCACCACCCCTCCACAAGAGAGCACAGTTGTGGGACTATCCCCACTATCGGGGCATTTAGTAACTACCAGATTCTCAGCTCTTGGTTGTTGCCGGGGGCCACTCCACCTGCGCCCCGGCTTGGGGTGGTGAGGGGGAGAGAGAAAGATGCACCTTCTTCTTCTTTCTTCTCCTCCTCCCACGGTCCGGTTCTTCTCGAGGTAGCCCCTGGGCTGCTGCTGTGTGTTGATCTGCTGTCAGGGATCCTGTGGCCTGAGACTGGCACTAGTATCCCAGCCTGAAGACCAGCAAGGGGTTAAGTAGATAGCTTTGTGCTATCCTAAAAACTTCTTCTGAGGGTAAGAGACTGCAGGCTGGGGTGATTAACACCTGTAGCCTAACTGCAGAGGATTAGGCAAAGTGGCCTTTGTTCTATCTCAGCAGGAACTGCTGGGCTCTAACTTAAGGCTGGGTCGCAGGAAGAAAAGACACTTAGAAAAGTTGCTATAGAGTTTATTAAGTGTAAAAAGTATCCTATAAAAGCTATCTGAGGGGAAACGTGGAAAGGTCCTGAGTGGGAAGAAGAAAAGATTCTAACAAACTAAAGATTCTAAGGGAGAAAAACTCTAGACAGGGGAAAGGAAAGGGCGACAGGGTTTTAACTGACTAACTCTATTCTAACTCTACTAACTAAACTTGCTCTCTGTCTTTGTCTTCGGTATTTGTACACCATTCAGAGTACATGATCACATGTTACAAAGTTCATCACAAGTTCACACCAAAAATCGGATCATAAATTGAAATAGAAGTTTACAACACAGAATGTTTACATGAATATCCATTAGGAGTAATTATCTAGCTAGACATTCATCACCTGTCTAGCTCCACAGGTTCGCAGAAAGTTTGAAACTATAACTTAAGAAATTGGTGAAGTTTTGTATAGATAAACCCAGGCAATATTTTCTCTTCTGTCCTAGTACCTATAATAAATTGTGAATAACCTCTATTGACCTAGGCTAATGGTTACGACTTCTTGGAATGTGCTCTAAGCAGGAGAAGGTCTAGGGGCAATTAACTGATAACACTCAGGAGACTGGCAGAGTTCTCTTTGCAGTTTCGACTGTGCCTGAGGGACTTAATAGCAGTCCCGATATAAAAAAGCTTAATAATCATTGATATAATTTTAGGAATTCTTATAGTATCATCATTGAGACTTAAGAAGTCATCTATTTGTCTATATAGTGCCACTACAAGACAGTACATCTTCGTGGGTCTGCAGAGATCTGCTACAAAGGAGTGTGCTATTGCTTAGTGATAGTAGCAAATGTCTAATAATAATAATAATAATAATAATAATAATGGGAAAAGCATATTAATAGCAGGAATCTTTCCTAAAATCACGTCCACCATAGCCTTGCTAATGGGGCACACTCGTCGCAGATTATATAATAATCTGAGGCAAGCATTTCAGGATGATCATCTGCCAATTATTAGCTTGTCCCATTATGGCTCCTGACAGGTTGTGATTCTGTTCTTGTTACTACTTTAAAGGTGATTTAATAAATTCTTAGTCAGTCTCTCTCTCTCTCTCTCTCTCTGTCTCTCTGTCTCTCTGTCTCTCTGTCTCTCTGTCTCATCTTCTTTGGTTCCATTCCTCTAGAGAAGCCTGACAAATACATATATACTTATTTGTTGAACTCACTGTCTTTTCCCTAAAAAGGGTTTTGATACCTTTGCCAAAAATCGCAGTAGGCTAGAAAGACGTCCTAGTGATTAAGAGCACGGGCTACTCAAGTTTTCATTGTAAAGGTCCTGGGTATAATGTTACTGTGCACCGTGTAAAGATCATCCTTGTATTCGTCAAATGCTGATTTCGGTGCCCCTATACCTGCTTGCGATCCTTATCCTCCGGATCTCAGGTCTAAATGCTGGGCTGGCCTCGAACTCAGAAATCCGCCTGCCTCTGCCTCCCAAGTGCTGGGATTAAAGGCGTGCGCCGCCGCCACCACCGCCCAGCCCTGTATTTTAATCTTGTATCCTGCTACTTAGCTCTGGTGAAGGAATCATTAGGAACCCAGGGTCTTGTACATACTAGCCCCCTGTATTTGGTTGTTCATGATAACATTGTGACCAAGAAAAACCTATAGAAGAAAGAGTTTATTTGGGCTTATGATTCTAGAGGGATAAGATTATGTCATGGCAGTGATATCTGTGGTCTGGTGGCAGGAGCAGGAAGCTGAAAGCTTATGCCTTTAACCAAAGCATGAATCTTTACTCTCAAAGCCTGCCCACAGTGACATACTTTCCCCAGCCAGGCTACATCAGCTAAACATCCCCACACAATATTACCAACTGGAGATCAAGTGTTCACGTGCCTGAGACTACGGGGGTCATTTCTCATTCAAACCACCATATACCCTCTTACTGATCTAAAACCCCCTGTATTTTTTGACTTTTCTGGAAAGGGATTGTGTGGTGGTTTGAATATTTTTGGCTCCTAGAGAATGGTACTGTTAGGAGGTGTGGTCTTGTTGGAGGAAGTGTGTCACTGTATGGGTAAGCTTTGAAGCTCTCGGCTGTGGTCAGATCAGGAGGCAGAACTCTCAACTCCTCCTGCACCATGGCTGACTGGAAACTGCCATGCTCCCACCTTGATAATAATGGATCCAACCTCAGGACCTGTAAGCCAGCCCCAATTAAATGTTGCTCTTTATAAGAGTTGCCTTGGCCAAGATGTCTTTTCACAGCAATGAAAACCCTAACTAAGACAGATTGTTACTATTTGTTTTAAAATATGGGCTAAAATGATCAAGTCTGGCCTTGAATTTACTCTGCAGTCTAGGCAAGCCTTGAACGTGTGATCCCCCTGCCTCCAGCTTTCCCAGTAGCTGAGTTATGTGTGTGTGTTAGCCATTTGACTTTTTAAAGTATAATATCATATCTGTTGCGGGATATTTGGTCCCACTGTGAACCCCAGGATTGTGTTATTTACTGGAAAAAAACCTGTTTCTAGTTGTGTGGCTCAGTCCTTAGCACACACCCTTAATCCCTCTGACTGGAATTCAGATGCACCCTTAGTACACACATTGAATCCCAAATTATGAAGATAAAGTTAGTTTGTAGATGGAAGCACCCATATTTGAATGTGATGTCTAACTGAATGGCAAAGTGATGAACCAGAGATTTGACAGAATAGGCTGTGTCAAACTCTCACAAGGAGAGTGGGGAAAGGCTAGTTAATAGCAATGCAGAGAAGAGGGCAGTTTTACTGGGCCAGTTGTACAGAGACAGGTTGGAGAGAGAGATGAAACTAGACACAGGTGAAGACAGACCAAGTCAGAGAATGAGAAGCAGCCAGGAGTTAGAACAGATTGACAAAGTCAGCATGAGGCCAAGCAGAACACTTCAGTCAGAAACTGAAAGAAGCTACATTGAATCAACCAGCCTAGAGAGGAGTTTGAACCAGAATAGCTATTTTTGAACCAGTCAGACAGCGCTCAGAACAAGAAAAGGTGAACTTATTCAGCAGCAAGTCTCAGAGGCTGAAAGCATTCTAGGCCTACATTAGATTGGACAGAGGCTAGAAGCTTCCAGGACTAGGCCTAGGTTAGCAGACTGAGGCAGTGAGCCTTAGAGACAATTAGATCAGCTGAATAAAAGTTGCTTTTACACGTACCGGCTGCAAATAGGAATTCTTTTACTTATTTCTATTTTTATCCTTATTTCTCTTGACCTAATGCCCTATCTAAGACTTTTACCAATTTTTCTTTGATTTATATTTGATACCTGGACTATAATGTGTCTTGGGAAGTTCTCTGATCACACCTATTTGAGGTTTCAAATGCCTCTTGCATTCTGAGATCCATGTCCCCTCCTTGGATCTGGGGAATTCTCTGCTACCGTTTTATTGAGTGGCTCTGTGAGCCTTAACTGAATCTCAGCTCTCCTCTCATTCCAGAATTCTTACATGCTGGAGTCACACAAATTTTTCCTTATTGATTTTTACAAATAATATTTCTTCATCTTTGTTCTCCATTCCTGATACTTTCTTCTGTTTCATCAAGATGGTATTTTTGTTATTTTTTTATATTTGGTTTATTAATTTTGTTCACTTCCATCATTTCTTTGTTTCTTTTGCAAAAATCATTTTTTTAATAGAATAAATAGTTATGGCTGAGGGGAGAGACTAGAATGAGGGGATCAAGTGGGGGGAGGGGGAAAGAGAGACGTAAAGGAAGAATGCACGGAGGGACCGCTAAAACTAAGAGCCGTTCAAGGGGTTATATGGACTTAATACAGAGAAGCTTCTTAAATATACATAAAGATGAATAAATAACTAAAGGTTGCAGAATGTAGGGAAGAGAGCACAGTGAGGAAATGCTGAACCAAAGCAAAGCCAGCTGGGAAAACTCCAAACTCTGCATCTCTTCAAAGCTCCGACTCCTTTCATTGGCGACAACACATTTCTGTCTCTTGGGCTGGTTCCATTCAGTGTTAGCGGATTTCTTAGGCAGGTATCCCACAGGTATGGCATCTCTAACCTCTTGAGATCTCCAAGGCAATCCAGGCTTCACCTTCACAGTTTCACATAGTGGCCTCTCTGGGCCTTCATGAGGGACACCCCTGACAGATACCTGGCCTCCGTGGCTTTCCTTAGTCTCAGAGAGAGATTTCACAACTCCTTCCCCTATTCTTGCCTCTAAAGCCAGAACCTCCTGGTCACATCTGCACAGTTTGCTGGGGCTGGAACATGGCCTCTTCATTCAATTACATCTTCATCCATTCTCCATGGCTTCCTTCACTGCCTAAGCTTGGCTGTCCTGGAACTTGCGTTGTAGACCAGACTGACTGTGAGAGCATCTGTCTCCTGAGTACTTGAATTAAAGGCATGTACCACTATGTCTGGACCTAAGCTTTTCTTTAATTCCTTTTCACAAGATGGAAGCTTAGGTGGGTGGCTCCTACCCAGTGGTCACCACTCCCTAAGCTCCATTTAGTACCTTGAACACAGGATTTAGATCCGTTCCATTTCCCGGTGCCTCTTTAATCCTGGAACCATACGTTGTGTATTTTCTCTTGCACAGTTTGCTCCAATTGCAAACTGTTCTCTTCATAAGGATGAACCACGGAACAGAATCTGTACTAGGCTGTTTTGAGGTTTCCTTTGCCAGTGCAATTAATCTAAATCTCTTCACCTTAGTCTCAGGCAGACTTTTCAAATAAGGGCAAAAAGCAATCACATTCATCACCAAAACATCACAAGAACCATGTCTAGGCAGCACGCTAAAACACTTCTTTTCTAAAACGTCTTAAACGAGGCCCCCACAATTCACATCACCCTCAGAACCACTAGGATGGCCCAGTAAGCCCCATTTAAAGCATTCCACTGTTTTCCTAATCCATAGTCCCAAAATCCACATTCCTCCAAACAGAAGCATGAGCAGGCCTATCACAGCAATTCCCCAGTCCCTGGCACCAACTTCTGTGTTAGTTTGGGTTTCATTGCTGTAAAGGCGACTCCATGACCAAGGCAACTCTCATAAAAGAAAGCATGTAGTTGAGGCTGGCTTACCATTTCAGAAGTTTAGTTCATTATCATCATGGCAGGAAGCATGGCAGCATGCAGGTAGATATGGTGCTGGAGAAGCCAAGAATAATACATTTTGATCGGAAGGTAGCCAGGAGGAGACTGGAATTTCACTGGGCTCAGCTGAAGCATAGCCTGCCTCCATAATGACATACTCTTTCAAACAAGGCCACACTTCCTAATAGTGCCACTCTCTGTGGGTCAAGCGTTCAAACGTGTGACTCTATGGGGCCATACCTGTACAAACCCCCACAGTCATCTAAGTGGAATTGTCAAAACCAGTGGAGGCAGAGCTCCGGCTGGATATCTCTCATCACCAAATGAAGACTCCAATTCCAGAAGTGAGCTACATCTAACTGAGTTGTTGGCCAAAAGGGCTTCCAAGGGAATCCCTAAAGAAGCCAGGCAATTGCCAAAGCTATTGTCTGCTCTCCAGAAACTGATGGTAAGGCCCCATTGTTGAAGAGAACACCTGCACAACTCATTGAACAAGAAGTTGAGCCTGTGTTTACCTAGAGCCCTCACCCCTACTGACTAGTGTCCATAGTACTTGAAGGTACTCTGCACACTACCAAAGGAGATAGGTAACAACTCACCTACAATCCTTTTGATCTATAATGGTGACCCGCCTGCTGGAGTCACTAGTGCTGTAGTGACACAAAGCTTGTGGGAAGAAGCAACTACTGTCTGATTGGATTTTAGGCTCACCCCATGAAATGGAACCCTTGCCTGTTACTGTTTAGATGGCGAAGAGCCTGAGACTAGATAGGCCAGAAATCTAAGGGAAAACCAAATAGTACTGTTTTACTAAAGGAATGTAGCAATAAAAGGACTGCTAATGACATTCTGCTATAGATCAGTGTCTTGCCCATCCATCATCAGAGAAGCTTCTTCCTGGAGCGGATAGGAACGCATAGAGACCCACAGCTGGACAATGTGCAGAGAATGAGAGACCTTGGAACACTCAGTCCTACATAGGATGTCTCCATCAACTCCAACACACACACACACACACACACACACACACACACACACACACGGCCTCAGGGTTCAGGGAGCCCTGGGGAATAAGAAACAAGAAGACTGTAAGAACCAGAGGGGATGGAGGACACCAAGGAAACAGGCCTTCCAAACACAGAATGACTGAGGCTCACCTGAACTCACAGAGACTGTGGCAGCATCCATGGGGCCTGCACAGGCCAAGCCAGATAGGGTCCACTGAGAATGGAAGTGGACACATCCCCCACCCCTAACCCAGCAGCTGTCTCCGATTGACACGCACTCACAATGAGACAGTAAGTTTCTCCAGAGTCTCACTGGGTATACAGACCACTCTTAAGGGCAGACCCCGTGCCCAGCAGCAGCTGCCCAACACAAAATGAACTCAATGGCGTTTTCAAAGGTACTTGGTCTCAAAATTGTCTGGCTTTTTTTTTTTTCCCTTTGACTTTTTAAGACAGGGTTTCTCTGTGTAGCTCTGGCTGTCCTGGAACTCACTCTATAGAGTAGCCTAGCCTTGAATTCAAGAGATATGCCTGGCTCTGCCTCCTGAGTCCTGGGATTAAAAGCATGCAGCACCACGCCCACCTGAGTTGGTTTTTTTTTTAACCTTACAGATCTTTTGCAAATATATTACGGTTTCCAGTTTTGTTGTTTTTATGGGATTTCTGTGTGTGTGAACATGTGTCTCTGCATCTATATGTCTTTTTGTGATTTTTTTTCTCTTTGACTCATTTTCTTCTGTTTGTTTTGTCTTATTCTGATTTGTTTTTATTTTACAATTATTATTTTGAGATGCCTGTACTCTAAGAGAGAGAGAGAGAGAAAGAGAGAGAGAGAGGTGGATTTCTTTGGATGAGGAAATAGGAATGAAATAGGAGGAGCTGGACGGGGAGAAAACTGTAATCAGAATATATTACAGTAAAAAAATGCATTTCTAATTTTTAAAAAATTTTTTTCTTGTTGAAATATTCTCCCATGTTAGTTACATTTTTACTCATATCCCTGATTCTCTCCTCCATTTTACTGACTTCTGTGTGCTGTCTTCCAACTCTAGGTCTTTGCTTATATTCATTTATTTAAATCTTCTTTGAAGTCATTGATTATTATTCTTTATGAACTTTTAAAAAATATTTATTTATTTATTTATTTATTTATTTATTTATTTATTTATTACGTGAGTTTTGCTGTCTTCAGACACACCAGAAGAGGGAATCAGGATCTGATTAGATAGCTGTGAGCCACCATGTGGATGCTGGGAATTGAACTCAGGACCTCTGGAAGAGCAGTCAGTGCTCTTAACCACTGAGCCATCTCTCCAGCCCTCCTTATGAACTTTTGAAGTCTTCATCTGTCACTCCATCTTGGAGTTCTGCAGTTGAGGGGTTAATCTTTCAGAGGAGTCATGTGGCCTCTTCCTATTTCTCCTGTTTCTGTGATGCAATCTACACGTCTGTTAGTTTGAAACTCTCTTCTGCTTTATTTTGCAAGTTTCCAGTGCTCTGAGGGTATAATTCCCCAGCGCTGCACAGTGAGAAAACAACGGTTAGAAGAGCAGCCCCTATGACCCCACAGAGGATACAGAAATGCACTTAAAATAGACTAACGCCTTATACCTGTTAGTTTTCTATTGGTGTGACAAAACACCGTGACCAAGAGAACTTACAAAGGAAAGCATTTAATAGGGGTTCTGGTTCCAGAGGTTTAGCAGTCCATGATGGCAGAGCATAACATGCAAGCAGGAACAGTTGAGAGCTCAAACTGTAAGCAGGAGGGAGAGACATACACTAGGAATGGCTTGAATTCTTAGAAACCTCAAAGACCACGCCCAGTGACACACCTCCTCTAGCAAGGCCACACCCCCAGCAAGGCCACACCTCCACAGTTCCGCCATCTGAGCACCAGAATGTAAACATGGAGCCCATGGGGACCATTCTCTTTACATTACTTAAACTACCACACTCCTCTTCACTCGTCACTCGGTCGTGAGATGGGAAAGGAGGGTGCTAGTGTAGAGTGCACTGTGAAGTTAAAATTATTTAGGGTAAATGTGGAAATCAATAAAGGAGATGAATGAAAGGCAGGAAGAACAGGGAGATAAACGTTAAATAAGAGCTGGGGCTGGACAAGTGGCTCAGTGATGAAGAGCACTTGGTGCTTACAGAGGACCTAGGTTCAGTCCCAGGACCCACATGATGGTCACAACCATCTGTAAGGGGATCTGACGCCCTCTTCTAAATTCTCTGGGCACGGGGCATGCATGGAGTACACATACATACGTACGGGCACAACATTCATACACACAAAATAAATAAATCTTTTAAAAAACAGTGGAAAGAATGTTATGGGAGGAAGAGAGTAAAACTTCAGAAACTTTTTTATTTTAAGGTAACTTCTTTTATGTACACGAGTTTTATTTATTTTATGTATGCGAGTACACTGTCATTATCTTCAGACATACCTGAAGGCATCTGAGGGCATCAGATCCCATTGCAGATGGTTGTGAGCCACCATGTGGTTGTTGGGAATTGAACTCAGGATCTCTGGAAGAGCAGCCAGTGCTCTTAACCACGGAGCCATCTCTCCACCCAACCAAAGGCAACTTCTCTTCATCTGTCTTTATTTTATGTTTGCAGGTGCATTGCCTGCATGTCTGTCTGCGTACCACGTGCATGTTTTATTTTTATGTATATGGGTGTGCAGAACCCAAATCCATCAGAGCAAGGCCTTGGATTCCCTAGAGTTGGAGTTAGAGATGACTGTGAGCTGTTGGGAATTCTAGCATGTGGGTGCTGGGAATTGATCCCCATCTACAAGAGAAAAAATTATCTTAACTACTGAACCATCTCTCCAGCCCCAAGAAAAGATTTAAAAAATTTTCCCAATAGTGCAAAAGCTTAAAAACAAAATTAAAGAAATGTAAGGAGGGAAATGAAACATAAAACAAACAAAATCAAGAAACAAAGAGTGCTGAGCAGGGGCTTCACAGTGGAGAATACTCGCTGCTTTTCTAAAAGATCTAAGTCTGGTTCCCAGCATCCACATCAAATGATTCACAACTGTCCGTAACTCCAGCTCCAGGGGATGTGATGCCCACATATACACATAAACAAAACCGGGCAGGGTAAGGATGCAGCTCAGTGGATAGCCTGCTCCTACCTAGAGTGCTCAAAACCCTGCCCCAGCACCACATGAACTGGGCGTGCACACACCTGTAATGCCAGCTCTTGAGAGATGAGGCAGGGAGATGGAAGATAAAGGCCACCTCAGTTACATAGCTATAGAGAGATCGTCTTGGGTATTGTATGGATGTCTCAGCTGTCAATTCCTTAGGCAGGAAATAGAGGTGGGACACAGGGAGGAGAAAGAATTCTGGGAGAGAAGGAGGGGAAGAGAGGAGCCAGAAAAGATGTGAGGAGACATCTCCAAGGTGACCAGCCACGTGGCAAAATGTAGGTTTTTTAAAAAAAAAAAAAAAAAATGGGTTATCTTTATTTAGAGTCTAGCTATGTGGCCAAGGTATTTGTAAATATAATTCGAGTCTTATTTCTCGAAGCATGGGGCTGGGAGGCAGGACTGGGGTTTAACTACAACACATAGCAAACTTGAGCCCCACCTGGTCTATGAAAGACCCTGTCTTGAAAAAACAAATACAAGCACAACAAACAAAAATGAAGACCCTGCAGAACACACATGGTGGGTCACAACTATCTGTACCTTCAGTTCCAAGGGATATGACGCCCTCTTCTGACCTTTTTGGACATTAAAAGTAACCAAATTTAATAATAAAAACAAAAAACTCAACAATACATACATACATACATACATACATACACACACACATATATACATTATATATATATATGTGTGTGTGTGTGTGTGTGTGTGTGTGTGTGTGTATATATATATATATGAGAGAGAGAGAGAGAGAGAGAGAGACATGGGATGGTTGGATAGGAGCAAAAAGGGATAAGATATTGCCCAACAAATTATATGTATGTATAAAGAAGAATAAAAAATGTAAAAATTTCCCTAAATACAACAAAGTAAAAATATCACTAAAATTGCAATATTTTTTAAAGATCGCACAAAGGGAGGAAGATGGAGAGTTGAAACAGATTTTTCCCTCAAGCTTTCAAAAACTGGAAGCTACTCTGTATACACTTGGGTGGGAAGGTCTTTGGACTGGAGGGTTCTTGCCTTTCCCGTGGTTTGGACTGGTGTGGAGCCTGTATTAAGTGTCCGTGGCCACCAGAGAAGTCACTTTTTGAGTACAGGGGCCTCTGCTGGCCATACATAGCATTGCAATCTGTGGACTGGGAAAGTTTATCTCTGAAGAGAAATCCTCCAGCTCGCACCCCCTGGTGGCTGCTGTTGTAGCTGGAAGTGTCTCCCGAGGACTGTGAGTGTGGGATGTAAAGGCTGTACTGTGCTCTGCACTTGCCTTCCATCTTTCAAACCTCCTGTGTGTTCACCACCCTGGGAGAGGGGTGCAGCTGCGGTGCCGCACAGACCTCTGGGCCGTCGGTGTCCAGGATCTCCCGCGGATAGCTGCTTCCCTGTCACCCACCAGCTGACCTCCGCCTGCTCAGGGCTCTTAAGCTCCAGGTTGGTCTCAGCAGGTGAAGCCTGCTCTCACTCAGTCACTGAGGATGAGAGTCCTTTTCCCTTTCCCTGGAGCTGGACCACCTGAGCTCAGCCTCCTGCCACGCCCACTTATCAGCCAGCCAGTGTCCCTGGACCATTTCTAGTCCCATCGCTGCGGCAGAAAAAAAAAAAAAAAAAAAAAAAAAATGCGTCTCTGGCTTTACTTGTTTCTTGTCCTCAGGCCCACAAGGTAGCTCCGTTTCAAACAGTGGTTCTGTCTCCAGACCGTACATTTCCCAAGCAAGACATACAGAGTGACAACATGGGGTGATTCTCCAATGCTGTTCTGGGCCTGTGTCACTGTCTATCACAATCTACAACTGGATTTGAGGCTTTCGAGGGCTATGCACTCGTCATGATAGGATATAGTGTTTTAACCAGGGTCACCCGGCTTACGGTTTTGATGTAGCCCATTTAGGGACTAAGACTTGCCTTCTTTCCACATGGCACGTGTCTTTTTCTCAGCTCTTTCAGGTATCCTATCGATACCTTCGTGGATTTCTGAAGCTTGCTCTCCCATTCTTTTAGATTTATTTATTTTTACTTCAAGTGAGCGAATGTTTTGCCTGTGGGGAGCCAGAAGAGGGTACCGGATCTCCAGGAACTAGAATTAGGAAGTTGTGTGCTGGGGACTGAACCCCAGCTCTGGGAATGCAGCCAGTGCTCTTAACAGACAAGCCATCTCTCCAGTACCCACCTTAGTTTTGTTCGGTTTTGTTTTTTATCTGTTTGTTGTTTTGTTTTGCGTTTCCACACAGTCCTGGAACTGGCTCTGTAGATCAGGCTGGCTTAGAACTCGACCAATCCTTAGAGTAATCTGGTCATATCTGAAAATATGACCTTACTGCCAGGTCTTGGTAACAAACTCACCGTTTCTAATTGTATCTTTTCTATGAGGTATAGATAGTTTTGCAAAAACTCTGAGTTCTAAGCCACCTTCCTCTGCCTCCCAACGGCTGTCATTAAAGGCACGAAACACCCCAGCCCGGCTTATTGTGGCTCATATTCAGTGGGTCTCATGGAATCACGTTCCAGTCCTAGCTGGAAGCTTCTATAGCTTTAAAATGTGTGTATGTGTGTGTATATATACAAACATACACACATATAGATACATATACAATGTATATGTTCATAAAATATTTAATAGATTTATAAATATAAATTATAAAATATATAATTTTATATTTTATTTATGAATATATTTTAAACTTATAAATGCATATAATATATATTATATATATTTATTTTAAAATTATAATTTTAGCAACTAGATGGAACAATAAAAATTAATGTTCACTTTATTGGCTATGGCTAGGAACCCTAGACCCTGGCCAAACAGGCACATTTAAGAAATGTATTTGCTGAGCTATCTATAGCTCACGGAAGCTTGGAAAAGATACAACTAACAATAGTGATTGTATTGCCCACACCTGGCAGGGAGGTCGTATTTTCAGATAGGATCAGACTACTTGAAGGAACTAAGGTTTGGCTTTATAATACTAAGAATACCCCTTTGAGGATCAGACATTAAAGCAGTACTGAGTTACCCCAAGCCAAAACCCTAGCAGCCAGTCCAGAAAACAGCTTAGAAATCCCCGTACCTGGACGCGTGAGAGCCAAAGGCCTTGTTGAAAACTCTTCAAATGCAGTCACCACGGAGACAAAGGAGGCTAGCACACTATGTGAGGACTACCCTAGTTGGACACACAGTAAGACCTGTCTCTAACAGGACACACATCAACACAAGAAAGAAAAAAAGCAAGAAGACCCAGAGCAGGAACAGAAACATTCCTCTCCAGTTTTTGCAAAGTATATCTATCTACTTTGGCCCCCTCATTCTCACACAGGCAGAATTTGGGGAGAGGGCTATCACACCAGGCATAAAGGTCACACCTGGGACCTTATGGCACAGGTAAATAAGCCCATTTTAAACTTGAGGTATGTTATTTGTTCATAAAAACAGGTGATAAACTGGGCTAACAGGATGGCTCAGTGGATAAAGGCCCTTACCCTACGGCAGGAGTCTGACACACTAAGGTAAAGGGTTCAATCCCCACAGGGTATAATTGACTCCACACCTGTCTTCTGACCACACCCACACTGTGACATACATGTGCACACACAAATCAGCTTTAGAAATTAAAAACAGTAAGATCTGGGGTATGATCCAAACACAAATTTCAATTTTTTTAAAAAAATTTTACGTAATAAATACTGTTATAGAAATATACAATGTGCTGGATATGATGGTACATGCCTGTAATCACAGCAATTGGGAGGCTGAGGCCAGCCTGGGCTACAGTGTGAAATTTTGTCACACCCTCACCCTATCCAAATAAGCCACAAATTCGTATCAGAAAACCAAACAGCCTCAAGTAAAACAAATCTCTTTAGTAACACCCACAAGAAAGTGCTTGTTGTCAGTTAGGTTCCACTAATTTTTCTTAATTCTCTTTGACTTTTTCCCCTGGTCTTCTATCCCATTCTCAGCAGGTCGCTTCTTCAACCCCTTCATCTTCCTCGTCTGTAATTTGCTTAGGTCTTGCTTCTGCATATGAATCCTTCCAAACGTTGTACCAAAGGTATCCTGAGAGATATTCTTTCTCTTCTTTGGCTATAAAACAAGAGGAAAAAAAGTGTGTGTGTATATACTTATATATACACATATATATGTATGTATGTAATTTTTAAAATGGCATTCACTATATAAAACTGCTAAGAATGTAGCAAGACTCTCAAAACAATTCCCACTGTGAAGCCCCTGAGTGGCACACACACGGCTCTGAGTAACAATTCCCACTGTGAAGCCCATGAGTGGCACACACACGGCTCTGAGTAACAATTCCCACTGTGAAGTCCATGAGTGGCACACACACGGCTCTGAGTAACAATTCCCACTGTGAAGCCCATGAGTGGCACACACACGGCTCTGAGTAACAATTTCCACTGACACAGCTTCACACATCTCTCTCATGTAGAGATCATGGGACTTTGTTAAAATGCAAATTCTCATTCAGAGCCAGCACTGGCTTTTTGAAGGCTTGGATTGGCATCCCCCATGTCCAACAATGCTGCCATCTGGGTAAAATGTCAGGTCATCTGGCAAGAACCAGGACACACTGACCATTGCCGTGTACCAAGACAGTTTGCCATATTTAGCTTCAATCTGTACTAGTATTCCAGAGTTAAATCTCAAAACAACCATGTGTTATTTATGTGTATGTGTGTGCAGGGGTCCATGGAGGCCACCAGGAGCTTACAGGTGGCTGTGAGCCACCTGACACAGGTGGATGGTGGGACTCAAAACTCTGGTCCTCTGGAACAGTGACAAGTGCTTTTAACCTTAGGCCTTCTATTTGTTTCTGAGACAATTTAAAAGTCAAAACAAAGCTGGACCTGGTACTGCATGCCTACAATCCAGCACTTCAAGGTCTGAGACAGAAGAATCAGAGTTCAAGGCCAGCCTAGACTATAAGTCAATACATACTTTTTTTTTTCAAGACAGGGTTTCTCTGTGTAGCCCTGGCTGTCCTGGAACTCACTCTGTAGACCAGGCTGGCCTCGAACTCAGAAATCCACCTGCCTCTGCCTCCCAAGTGCTGGGATTAAAGGCGTGCGCCACCACCGCCCAGCTAAGTCAATACATACTTAATGTATATATCATTCTAGAAACACAGCCCTCAACCCAGTCTTCATGGTGCTCACACTATTCTGGAAATATTACTCACACTATTGCTGGAAATGGCAGTCCTGGCCACTAGAAAACTGTCAGCCAAACTAGACCCCTGGCTTCTGCAATTCTTTATTGCCTTGATGTCTGGATTGGTTCTTTCTCCTTTTCCTGGCTCAGATCCTACCGTTTATCTATTTCACTCTTCTTTTTTATATTTTTTTTAAATATAATTCACCACAAATCCTTCCCGGGCAGAGTGGAATACAGAAATAAACACAGAAGTACCACATCATAGGTTATGTACCTTGAGAGCTTTAGGCACTTTCATGGACAGTTTGTAAAGGTCGTCTGACGCCAAGTGTGTCCGCCGCATAACCAGGTCCAAGGACGGTCCCATCTCCTCTAGTTCGATTCGTGGTGTTCTGCACCCAGACTTCTTCAACAGCAGCCTTTATGAAAGGGGGGGTGGGGGGGTGAGGCTGTTTTTTTTTTTTTTTTTTTTTTTTTTTTTTTTTTGGCTTTTCAAGAGCTTTCTTTTTTGAAGTCCTTCTCTGAAATATCTTTGTTGAGACAGTTTTGTAGTTTCAAATAATAAGTTGCAAAGACCAAACCTCTTCTTAAACATTTTGGGCATTCATGCCAAGTACATCCTTTGTTTAGTTTTTTAAAATCAGAAAATGAAATTATGTAGTGTGGGGAGCCGACAGAAGGCAGCCATCATCCTTGCAGCCATTGTGAGCCATATACCCTGACAAGAGACTTGTTTTCAACAGCCTACAACAGCTGAGCACACTCTGATAACATTTTGTTATATATACCCAGGATCCTCCCTTGGGTGTGTGTGACTTAAAGGTGTGACTCAGAGAGAGACTTAAAGGCATGACTTAAGAAGTGAGACTTATAAAAGGCGAGAGGCAGACAGAAGGGAGGACTGGAAACTTGGAACTTGGAAGCACTTTGGACTAGAAACTGAAGACTTGGACTTGGACTAGAAACAAGGGACTTGGAAAGAGAGAAGAGAGATTTGAGAATAAAAGAGAGAATCACACTCTGTCTGGTCTCCATTCTTTGCATCTGCCCTCACTCTCTCTTGCTGAACCGACCCACGGACCGGAGCAGCAGTATGAGCCGGAACAATTTAGCCCCCAAAGCTTGGGGTAGTGCGGGCTCTAACAATTTTGGCCCCCAAGCTTTTGGCAGTGCAGGTTCAAACATTTGGCAGAGCAGTCCTTGAAAATGT
Source organism: Rhabdomys pumilio (assembly GCA_030674055.1). Classification (NCBI taxonomy): domain Eukaryota; kingdom Metazoa; phylum Chordata; class Mammalia; order Rodentia; family Muridae; genus Rhabdomys; species Rhabdomys pumilio. Next base: position 15,191,582 of record JANHMN010000019.1, on the reverse strand, counting down.
AATATCGCTAAGAAACAACATGTGTAAACATAATTTTCAAATAATTCAGTGGTAGAACACCAATGTTTGCACAAGGCTCCAAGAGTTATGCCACCAGAATAAGAGTTGTAACTGAACGTTAGAAAGTAACACTCTCCCATCTCCAACACTATCTGAGTTAAGTCAGCCCAGTCGAAATCAGCGTTTCCCAAGAGCACATTCATGACGTCTGTAGACAGCAGCAAACCTAAACATCCTTATAACTAAATTACACTTCTTCTTCAACACTCTATATCCAGTTACTCCAGATCCAGAAAGATCTGGGGAGCAGGAGAGAGGAACAGTGAGGACCTAGGCAACAGACAAAGACAAGACAGAGAACAGAGAGTTTTAAGATGTTCTCTGTATTATTAACATATTAATAACACAAATGAATGGAACACCCACGACACTTTACATGAACACATCTTGTGTATACACGATGTTTACCCACTTTTCTTTTACATCCCCACTCCCAGTCACTAGTAATCTCATCTCACACCAACTGTTCTGTGAGTGATAACCTATGAAGAGCTGAAAGAGCTTAGGCAGGTGTGGGAATCCCAGTACTTGGGAAATGGAGGCTTGAGGACCAGTTAAAGGTCATTTTCTGCTACATAGTGACTTCAAGACCCATCTGAGCTATGTGAAACCCTGTCTTAATAAAGCAACAGTAGGGGCCAGAGCAATAGGAGCCAGAGAGATGGCTCAGTGGTTAAGAGCACTGATTGCTCTCCAGAAGTCCTGAGTTCAATTCCCAGCAACCACATGGTGGCTCACAACAATCTGTAATGGAATCCGATGCCCTTTTCTGGTGTGTCTGAGGACAGCTACAGTGTACTCACTTAAATAAATAAATAGGAAGAAATCATCAATCAATCCCAAAATCTGAATATTATATTCAGCAATCACATTTAATAGAGCAGTTAAGTCCCCACAAGTAAGAAGGTGAGGGTGGTGAGGGGTTGGCAGGGAGATATTTACTGCCAGAACAATGTTCATAAAAAATTAGTATTACACAAAAAGCTGTCACAGAAGCCCAAGCATCTAAGTCTGCAGATAACCACCAAGACAGTGCACTCATAGGAGGCACACTTGCTTGTTATAGCAAGAGTCACAGAACAAAGATACATTGAACAATAACCTACACTCAATTAAACAAGGCAAAACAGCCTGTAACACCAAGAAACAGAGGCAGGCCAATCTCTGACATAAGGCTATCCTGGTCTATAGAATTCCAAGACAGCCAGGGCTACAAAGAGAAACCCTGTCTCTCCCCATTGCACCAAAGAAAGACAAACTGAAAGCCAGGCATAGTGACATGTGTATGTCATCCCATCCTAGGAAGGCAAGATAAGGATTAAGTCTGAGGCTAGCCTGGACTAGCAAAGATGTCTCAAATTAAGTAACCATGCTACCCCATGCAGATGATCTCTCTCCCTCAGATTTCTCCTCAGCTGACACTGTGCTGTTGCCATTATGTACTCTCATACTGGAAATTTGCTTGTTCAAGGTGAACTTAATACTTCCTGCTTGACATACTTCTCTGCATACAATCAAACAATACCCCAGCACAGGTGTCTGTGGCATTTTAGACTTTATCAGACAGGTCATGGGAATCCACGTCTATAATTCTAGTATTTGGAAAACTGAAGCAGGAGAATCACTACAAGTGATTAGCATAGTCAGAGGGACACTACATCTTTAAGTCGGTCGGGTAAGGAGCACAGGTGTGAACACTACCATCTTCTACAGAGTTGCAGAGAAAGCAGCACGGCCACAGAAACTCTGTAATCTCAGCTCGTGAGACAGAAGCAAGAAGCGGAAAATTTAAGGCCAGCCTAGGCTATATGAAACCTTGTCCTCAAAAACAAAAACCAAAGTTTATAATAGGGTTCTGACACTACTACGAATGTCTGCCAGGCTAACCCTAAGTGACTTCAGCAACCATACTCTATGGTGGATGCCCCTGCCTCTGCCTTCCAAATGCTGGACTAAAGTGTGCTGCTATGATGTACAGCTTACACTTGCTCTTAAATCTAACATGGAGGAGGCCAGAGGTCAACCCGACCTTCCTTTGTCATCCCTGGTAGACGTAGGAAGAGCTTAGTGACAGTGGCCATGAAGAAAGCAGTTGCTAAGGAGGCCTGAGCCACCTAGCTTGTCCTTTAGTAAGTCCGCTAGGGCACAAAAGGACAGACTGACAAGAAGAGGCAAACACTCAGCTCCATCTGCAGTCTGCTTTTTAAAAGGAGTGAGAGGGATGCTCGCCTTAAAGGCAAAGTTTTAGCATGTCAGTATCTCATCAATAAAAACACAACTTGGCTGGAAGCAGTGGCTCAGGCCTGAAATACCAGCACTTAAAACGGCTGAGCCGGGGGGCTGGAGAGATGGCTCAGTGGCTAAGAGCACTGACTGTTCTTCCAGAGGTCCTGAGTTCAATTCCCAGCAACCACACGGTGGTTCACAACCATCTATAATGAGATCTGATGCCCTCTTCTGGTGTGTCTGAAGACAGCTGCAATGTACTCATACACATAAAGTAAAAAAATAAATTAAAAAAAAAAAAAGAGTACATCAAGAGATGTTTCAAAAAGTCAAATCAAACAAGAACACACTCTGCTCGTTGGGATTTACATTCATATTAACACTGTGCTGGGGTTATGATTGAGACCTATTGTAGAGGAGAAATTACTGTCGTCAGCCTTTGGTACTTTCTACCTGCTTTAGGTTGTAGCTTTCAAGTCTAGAACTTTGAAAGTTACTTTGGCTGGCCTGACTGAGGCTGGTGCTCTAAATCCAGTCAAGAGCAATAACGAGACAGACAGAAATCTAGGACGGGAGATTACGAAACACTAGGCTCACAACAATCGATCAGGGACCCAGGAAAAGTAAGTTCCCAAAATCAAGGCTAACAGGAGAAAAGAGGGAGGGTCAGGGCACAGGCCCTGCCACAACTATCTGCAAATTCTCCAGACCCACTGCGACCCCTGAGAACGTCAAAGGCCACCCGGAGATGCACTTACTTATAGCTTCGCAGGTAAACCCTCCCATTCAGGGCAGTGAAGTGCAGAACGTACTCCAACCCAGCCAGTCGGACGTTTGATACAGTGGGGCCTCTGAAGAAGTCTGAAAGCACACAGTCCGTTGTTAAAGAGAACCATTTCAAAATTCAACTACAAAGTGCCATCTTTTTAACGTGGGGGGTGGGGGGGCAGGGGGAAGGGATATTTGGGGACACATACAAATGCTCATCGAGGCCAGAGCAATCTTAGTGCTTTCCTCAGGAGCAGGTTCCCTGGGATAGACCCTGACAACTAGCCCAGGCTGGTCAGCCACGATCCCTGGAGTGTGCCGGCCCATCTCTCCCTCCATAGCACCACAGTGGATTATAACCAAGCTGAAGCACATAACCAGCCCTTGGCTATTTCCCCAGCCACCCTTTAGCTTGCTTTCAGACGTGTGACAACTAGTAATGTCAGCCTGGCCTCAAACTCCTCACTATGTGGATAACTCAACTCTCTGAACTCTCAGCTCTACCTCTCAAGTGCCAGCATTAAGTGCGTGCACAAAATAAACCTATTCTTGGTTTACTATAATCTTTACAGACAAGGAACAATAACATAAAAAAATTAGAATCTAAAGACTGACATTGTTTACTGGGCTTCCAAAGAAGAAAAGCAGTCCCAGGTAGGTAAGAAGGCTCAGTAAGTACACGTGCCTGTTGTGCAAAGCATGGAGACCCAAGTTCAAACCCTGGGACTCACACGAAGGAAAAAGAAGAGTCAACTTCACAAAGCTGTCCTTTGACTGCCACATACATGCATACCTGCATAGACATCACGCATACAGTAATAAGTTTTGTTCGTAAAGAAAAGCAGTTGTAATGACTGGGATATAACCCAATGGTAGAAGGCTTGCCTGACATGTAAGGTCCTGCATTCATCCCCAGAACCACAGTAAGAAGAATAAACAAGTATTTCCCAGGAGGAGATTTACTGCACTGTTTAAGAGAGCAGAAAAGAACTCCGCAGTTCTCTACTGACCTTTCCCTACCGATTCACTTTCCTGTCACATCCCACATTGAGGACACAAAGCAAGGGCTGCTGTCCCTGTATCTCATTTAACACATGCCACAGACTATACAATGGCCTTATATACTTGTACTGAAAACCCAAGGTTCCCTGACCACCAACACTCTTACTGAATCCCTCTCCTCCCTCTGCTCTGCCCTAGGTTTCCTTTCCAGTCTCGCTCCCTTCCCATTCTTCATGCCACTAAGACAACGAGAAACCAGGCAGTGTGCACACACACAGACACACACAACCATTTAAAGGGTAGTTTAACCTTGAACAAAATACATTACTGAAATTTTTAAAAGTGCTGAGCATCAGAATCAGATCTTGAGCTGTCTATCAAAAAGGAAGTACTTGTGCCGTGAATGGAACCCCCGGGGTTCCATCTTACTTAGCAAGGAAGAACAGAAATAGAAACAATACGTTTCATAAGGGACACGTCTAATTTTCTTTTCTTTGAAATGTTTGCGGTATGGCATGAACCCAAGGCCTTGTGAATGCATGGTAAACACTCTGACAGCTGTTTTTGCTTGTTTGTTTAAGAAACAGTATCTGTGTTTGTACCCTTGGCTGCTAAAACTCAGTATGTAGATAAGGTCTAAAATTCAGAGATCCACCTGCCTCTGCTTCCCAAATGCTAGAATTAAAGACGCGCTACCATACCTGGCTGGTGTGTGTTGGTTTTGACTTCTGTGTAAGTGCTTGCCTACGTGTACTTATGTGTACCACAAGCACGTGGAGGCCAGAAAGAGTATCAGCTCTCCCGGAACTAGAGTTACAGGTGAGCCCCCATGTGGATACTGAGAAAGCCTGGCTTTCTACAAAAGCATCAAGGGCTCTAAATGACAGAGCTATCTCTGCAGCCCATTTCTGGTTTTTTGAGGCAGAGTCTCACGCAGCCCAGCCTGCCTCTAACCCTCAGATGCTGATGCTCCTGCAGATTTGAATCAGTTCAAGGCACTTGTACAACGTAAACCGTTCCTAGTCACAATACTATGATTAGATAGAGAATACGGACAGCTTTTCTAAACTTAAAAGGTGACTTACGGCTGGGCATGGCAGCCCACACCTGTACTTCCAGCACTCAGGAGGCAGAGGCAGATAGATCTCTGTGAGTTCAAGGCCAGATTGGGCTACATAGCAAGTTCTAGACCAGCCAGGGATCTATGAGGTTGGTTCAACAACCAAACTAAAACAAAAAAATTAGCATGGCTCACAGAGAGTTAAGTCCTCTATTGGCAAAGGAGCACCTAGGTGTGCTGCTTACACGCACAAGGTCCTGAGCTCCCAAAGGGAAAAAAAAAAACAAAACAGCCTTAGATGGTCTGTGGCCAAAGTGCCCAGTACAAACTGAGGGAAAACGCTTAGCACGTAAGACAAAGGAGCTGGGTGGACTCAAAGGTTTCCTAGAAAAGAACCTGAAAGATGCTAGAAATGTGGTAAGAATGAAGCTAGCTGGGGATGACAGCCTTCCTCTTAGCACTCTGAAGGACAAAGAGAGAATGCAAGGCCAGTGTGAGCTACAGCAAGAAGCTTTCCTTCCTTGCTTGCTTTTTGTTTTTCAAAACAGGGTTTCTCTGTGAAGGGCTTTGTGGATGTTCTGGAACTCACTCTGTAGACCAGGCTGGCCTCAAACTCAGAGATCTATCTGCCTGCCTACAGGCACTGTCCACCACTGCCCACTGTAACATATTTTCAACAAACCACTTTCTTTAAAGAAGAAATTGGGGCCTAGAGAAATCTCCACAGTAAGATCAGTAACTCTACCAGAGGACCTGGGTTTGATTCCCAGCACCTGCATGGCAGCTCTCATCCGTCTGTAATTCTATTCCCAAGGGATCTGATGCCCCTCTTTGGCCTCCACCAGCATGAGACGTGCATATAATGCACATACTTGCAGACAAAACACCCACAAATTATATAAAATAATTTTTTTTTTTTTTTTTTTTTTTTTAGGTTTTTTGAGACAGGGTTCCTCTGTGTAACCCTGGCTGTCCTGGAACTCACTCGGTAGACCAGGCTAAAATAATTTAAAAAAAAAAAAACTGAAGGAAACAAATTACAATGAACTAGCTCACTAGGTTATGACCAGCTAACTCACTCCCTACTGTGCTACAAAGATAAAACTTTAAAAGCATGTAATGTAGTAGTTATATTAAAAAAGGGCCTTATATACACCATCAGCACTTACCAATAAGAAGACTTTTTAATCTTCTGTAGTCTTCTGTCACATCAAACTCATCACCAGCAAATATCAACATGGGTTTTGTTCCCTCAGGGCACTTACTAGTCTATGAGATCAAAAAACAAAACTAAACTAAACAAGTTTAATTATTTAATTACCAAAATCTAGAGAACTTATGATATTTTAAAGATAGCCAATATGTATTAAAACAATCTCAAAATGTTTACACATATACTGTCTCATTTCTTGTTGCTACATCCACAACTGAGGATGGAGAAAAACAACTGATCTGATAAGTCGGTGTCACTTAGATGACAAGCTATGCCTTGAACCCACAGATCCAACTTGAGGCCATTGCTCTACCCTGAGCTTTAGAAGCTGGAGTTACTGACCACACACGAAGTTGGTAAAAGCATTTTTCAAACCCACAGGGTAAGGATATTTAGTTATCACACTAAACCTTCAAGGTCTGTCCCTGTTTAGAGGAGAGCTGAAGAGATGGGCAATACACATTTACTATGATTTAACCGTATCACAAGCCTTGAAAATGGACAACTCAGCTGGGCACACTGCATCACGCCTGTCACCCCAGCACTTGTGGGAAGTGAAAGCAGAAAGATTAGAAGTTCAAACTCAGCCCTGGCCACATAGCAAGTCTGAGGCCAGCCTGGGTTAGTTAAAATCCTCCATCAAAAAAAGCAACACACAGAACCCCCACTAAGTTATATAACTTTCCATTACACACAATATTGTTTTTTCTCTATGCTCTTAAATTCTAATCTTGAGTTTTATCTACCACATGTATGGCTTTAAAGTTCAACAATGACATCCTTTGTGCTTCAGTCACCAAATGGAAATGGAAAACCGGGCCTGAGGCGGTGGTGAATGCCTTTAATCCCAGCACTGGGATGGCAGAGGTAGGGAGTTCCAGGACAGCCAAAGTTCATAGTGAGCCCTGTCTCAAAGACAGACAGACAGACAGACAGACAGACAGACAGACAAAAACCCCACCAGTCGGAGAAAACTGCCTTGATCTCACACCTGTAAGATGCAAGTGATATCTCGTATTTGATAGGACAGTCTCAAGGGAGACTCTTCCTGACTTTCCAGGCTGTTTTATCTTCCACACCTGGCTACCTCCCATTTCACAATCCGATTCGAACCAGTAGGTACAGTGTAGGTTGCCAGGGGAGGTCATGCTAGTAATTTGACAGCTAACAGCCAAAACAATACAGGGGCAGCCAGGAGTTTTAGGTCATAGAACAGCACCCAAGTTGAAAACTTCACATTGTCTCTAAATGTTGTTACCACTATGAAAGACAGCATTTAAACCGTAAGCCTGACTAAGAACAGGTCATCACATTCTCAAGCTTAGCTTCATAAGATCCACGTACTGTATGTTATTAAAAAAATTCATTCCTCTTCTGTTTGGGTTTTGTTGTTGCTTGTTTTTTGAGACAGGGTTTCTCTGTGTAGATCACAGCTGTTGAGTTCAGCTGGCCTTGAACTCAAGAAATCTATTTGCTTCTGCTTCCCAAGCAGTATGGCTAAGGGCGTGGGCCACCACTGCCCAGCCTACATGCCCTCTTTTAAAAATAAAGGTAAATTTTATTTCTGCATGAAGTTTTTCCTATAATGTCCTATCAGTACTTCATCACAAGGTGCTAATATTGGCAAGAACATCATTAAAACGCTGTCAGCTTTACGGTCCGTATCTTACCTTAATATCTTTTAGAGACACAAATTTCTCAATACCTAGTTCAATCATGTCCAGCACATGGTAGTCATACATACGACCTAAAAGCAAACACATAGATTTTCACAGTCACCTTCTGTTACCTATAAGGCTCTTCTCTGTCTCTCTGAACTCACACACTCCCTTCTCAAACTCTGACGTCTACTTAGCTGTGTTGTTAGGATGTCACAACTCCTTTTTTTACAGAATAAATAGGAGCTGAGTGTGGTTGGGCGTCTACAACCCCAGCACTGGGGAGGCAGGAGAACGGAGTTCAAGATCAACCTGGCTAGGAAACAAGTCCTGGGCCAGCCTGGGCTTAATAAAGAGTCTACATAGAAGTAATTAAATGAACTAAAAAGAAGTGTAGCTCAGCAATACCAGGAGTGTTCAACACGCATCAGGCTTGGGTTGAAACCTTAACAAAAGCATCCACCCTCAAAAACCAAGACATATGAAGACCGCAGACCATAAAGGGGTCGTCTATGACTGAACATGCTAGACAGAAACTGTGTATCAGGGGTGGAGTTGGCTCAGTAGGTAATAGTATTTTCTGCTCTTCCCGAGGACCTGAGTTTGGTTCCCAGCCCCCTGTAATTTCATGTGATTTATATATATATATACAAACACACACATACAATAAATAGATAAAACCATACTTCCTGTTTGGAACCATACTTCCTGGTCTCTAAAGATGTTAGCAACGGTGTTCTAAGATTACTAACCAAGAACTAGTTCATATTTTTTCTCACTTCCCTGAGATGGCAGGGTGATACTGATGTCACTGGTGCAAAGTTTCTGTGGTGATGCTGGGATTCCAATCCAAGCCTTCAAAAAGCCAGGCAAAGACTACCACTGAGGTAGACCCCAGTCCAATGTCACAAGGATAAAGCAGCAACAGAAACAATTTTGGGGCCTACTGATGGCTTGTAAATTCTGCAAACACCCATTAATTTGAGTCATAGAGCTGACTCTATGAACAAAAATGCTGAAGAGTGGTGGCAAATGCCATTAACGCCAGCACTCAGAGGCAGGGGGATCTTCTGAGTTGTAGGCATTGCCAGAGCTACATTATAAGACCTTGTCTCAAACTAAAACCTAAAGAAGACGGTACTCACCTATTACAGAGGCTGGTACTCACCTATTACAGAGGCTGGTACTCACCTATTAC